>JAUPFN010000040.1:622500-1122500 GCA_036924255.1 Apodemia mormo
CTTAGAGACTATACGCAGTAAACTCTCATTCATGTGCACAATTATCATGAGTCACGGCTCTCATGTGTCGCGACTCACTCGTTGAGTTACCAATGAACAAACGCAATTCATGCGCCGTGCGCTGTTTGTGTTATGAATCTGTAGCGTGGCGCACGGCGCACGTTTCGCTCGCTGCTCACTTCTCTTTACCCGCAAGCTGCGTCAGATTTGTTGCGCCATGGCGCAATTTTGAGTTAGCGCAATGAGCCGGCGCAGTACACTGCGCTTGAGTTACTGAGTTAACGCAAGGAATTTCGCTTAGTTACCCATGTCTATCGACAATAGCAAAATTGCTATTTTACCCCGCACTAAATGCAATCGTCTTATCAGCACACTTATCTTGCAGTGCCCTGCAAGCTGTCGTCGCCATTACACGACAAATTGTGACGTCAGATACGCGCTAGTGAAGAGACTTAATTGGGAAAAAATAAATAACAGTGATATGGACATAGACGAACTTTTAAATACTACTAGTACTATTATAAATCTCTATTTACTTATTTAAAAGATTGAAATTACACATAATAATTTCATCAAAATACTAAACAAGCGGTTTAAATAATGTAAACCATGCCATACTTACGTATTCGGCGTAAGATTTGATATCGTAGAATTAGTAGAACATGTGCTTTGTCAAAATATGTTAAAATTTCTCAAATCAAATGAATGTAATTCTTATGAAAAATAAATGTTCTTTAAACCTTAGTATCCGTCTCATAACAAAGCTAAATAAGTTTTTTTTATTATCGATAGGGAAGCGCTTGACCACTATCTCGCCTGATGGTAAGCTAAGACGCCTATACTTATTCGCGCACCCAATCTGCCGTCGTTTCGATTCGTTGTACGATTCGATATATATTTGACAATATAGTGTTTCTAATTATTTTTGTGTTATAGCACTCACCCCGTGCTTGGGAAACTGGAAAAACCCTAAAAACAACAAAGAAAATATCGACACGCGGGATTTGAACCTACGACCATCTCCCGGCTTTAGGTCTCTAGGTTAATTCTAGTGTTAGTATAGTGAGTGTTATTAGTGTTAATCAGTGTATTTACGTATTGCATTGTGTTGTATTGTATAATTGTGTTGTTGAAACTTCGAAGTTCGTAACGGTATTATTGCCTAGCATCCATATCACAAGGAAAATATTTACTTTGGAGTACCAATTTACGTGTAAAAATATATACCAAAAACAACATTTGAAAAGCAATAATAAACCTGTTCATTTACGACCTCTTTAATACATTATGTGCAAAGTGGTAACGGTTTTGTATCATTGTGAATGTTAATATGTGTGCGTAAATCACATTTCTGTAGGAATTCTTTTCCACACACATCACAAGAGAACGGCTTCTCTCTAGCATGAGTAAAACGATGTCGCTGCAAAGAACTATTCCGCGTAAACCCTTTAACACATATATTGCACACATAGGGTTTCAAATTTGCTTTAGTGTGGGTAGTTTCATGTTTGTTTAAAAGCTGTTTAAATTTGTATGCTTTACCACAGATATCACACACAAATTTCTTGTCATGTTTGTCATGTTTTTCATGCTTAAAGCTATGCTGCCGTAAAGTCGTTAGCTGACAGAAGCTCTTATCACATATCTTACACACATAAGGTTTTATATTATTGTGACTGTTTTTGTGATCATCCAAATGACGTCTAACAATAAAACCTTTTCCGCATATATCACAAGAGAATGGCTTCTGACCAGTGTGTGTCATTTTATGCCGTCTCAAAGCACTGAACTCTGGAAAACCTTTTCCACACAAATTACATACATGTGGTCGTATATTATAATGGTTATTCATGTGAATAATAAGATTCTTCTTATGCAAAAACTTTTTTCCGCATACATCACAAACGTATGGATTCTCACCGGTGTGTATCCGACTGTGCTGACGCAAAGTACTGAACATTTTAAATGACCTCCCACATATATTACATATATACTGATTAATATCATCATGTATATTTTTATGAATTTTCAAACACCCTCTCGTGGTAAACGACTTTCCGCAGACTTCACAAACAAATGGCTTCTCACCCGTATGTCTCAATTTATGCATTCGCCAAGCACTTGAATGTCTAAACCTTTTTTCACACAAGTTACACGCATATCGCTTAACATCACTATGAATTATTTTATGATCTTTCAAACCTTTTTTTCTGTTAAAACATTTTCCACAAACATCACAAGAGAATTTCTTTTCTACTACGTGAGTTAATTTATGACTCATCAAACATTCTTTTACATTGAAACCTTTATTGCATATGTCGCATTTGTAAGATTTCTCATTATTATGAATTTCCATGTGCTTCCGTAGATGACCTCTTTGTGTGAATGCTTTTCCACAAATATCACATGTGTATGGTCTGTCCTCTGAATGAGTAATTTTATGTCGACGTAATGTATATGCCTTAGAAAAACTCTTTTCACATACATCACAAGCAAAAGTTTTCACATTATTATGCATATTTTTGTGTGAATTTAACCTTCGCTTGTATTTATATGTTTTACCACAGATGTCGCAAGGAAATGGTGTCTTTTCCTCGGTAACTTCTTTATTATACTTCTCTTTTCTTTGCGAATCTGCCTTTGATTCTAAATCTACTAGATATCTTACAGGTTCATCTGTTATATCAGTTGCAATAACTTCTTTATTATCCTTCTCTTTTCTTTGCGAAACATTTTTTGATTCTAAATCTACTAAATCCTTTACAGGTTCATCTGTTATTTCAGTTGCTTCATCGATATAATCTTCAGATACCTCCTGAACCCAAAAGAACTCACCTGAAATTACAAAAATATTGTCATAATACGTTAAACAAAAGGTTCAATCCGGCAGTCGATTATTGCAACAAGTGTATTTTTTTTATATCATAAGCAGATGGGTCTCCTGATGGAAGGAGTCAACCATCGCCTATAGACACCAAAGATGTTAATGGTGCGTTGCTATCTTGTGGCGAGGTCTTATGCCACATGCATAAGTTTACCGGCTACCTTACCCTCCAAACCGGAACACGACAGTGACAAGTACTGACGCTATTGCGGCAGGAATAGGTAAGGCGGTGGTACCAGACCCGGGCGAGACAATGCAGAACTCTACCACCTAGTATTCACGATGGTAGTGACTCGCATAGCCAATCGGTCGCCTTTTACGACCTGCATGGCAGAACGGCAGTTGGCCTATTCTTAAAAGGAGGCCGGGACCAACACGACGAGCGTATTAAAGTGAAAGCTTCCTTAGCCACGTTAGACGATTGTTAGCATATAAAAATAGTATGAGTTCGCGTCAGCAACTAATGACACCAAAAATCTTAATGCAATATGCATAAGTTTACCGGCTAACTTCTCTTCAAACCGGAACAAGACAGTGACACGCACTAGTGATATTGGGACAGGAATAAGTAAGGTATTACCTTAGAACAACTAGCAAAAAGCAGAGCTTTGTAAGGGCTCGCAAAGTTATGCTACCTGACTTTTTTCTCGCCGTGTTGGTCCGGCCTCCTTTGAAGAACTAGGCGAACTGCCGTTCTGCCAGGCAGGTCGTAAAAGGCGACCGACTGGCTATCGAGTCACTAACATCGTGGCTACTAGGTGGTAGAGTTCTGCATTGTCTCGCCCGGGTCTGGTACCACCGCCTTACATATTCCTGCCGCAATAACGTCAGTGCTTGTCGCTGTCGTGTTCCGGTTTGGAGGGTAAGGTAGCCGGTAAACTTATGCATGTGGCATTAGACCTCGCCACAAGATAGCAACACACCATTAACATCTTTGGTGTCTATAGGCGATGGTTGACTCTTTCCATCAGGAGACCCATCTGCTTGTTTTCTATCTTATGATATAAAAAAAATGAATTCTCACTAAAGATTAAAATTACCAAAACAAAAGTATTAGTAGCAGCCAAAATTAAAATAGAAACAGAAATTTCAGTAGCTGGTGATAAATTACAAGTAGATTCATTCAAATACCTCGGAAGTCTCATCACGTCAGATTCAAGATGGACACCTGATATAAGATGTAGAATAATAATGACAAAACAGGCTTACATGAATAAAAAACGTATTTTTCAATCAAAAGTTCCTAGACACATCAAAAAGTAATTTATAAAAACTTATGTATGGAGCATAGCCCTATATGGAAGTGAAGCCTGGACTCTTACACAAAAAGAAAGAAGCTATCTGGAAGCCTTTGAAATGTGGTGTTGGAGGCGTATGGAACTGGACAGAAATGGTGACCAACGAAGAAGTGGTCAAGAGAGTAGACGAGACGCGGAGCTTGATAAGAACGTTGGAAGACCGTAGAGGGAAAATGATGATAGGTCATCTAATACGACACGACAATTTTATTAACAGTATCATAGAAGGAAACATAGAAGGAAAGCGAGGTAGAGGAAGGCCAAGGATTAGCTATATATCACAAGTGAAGGAAAAACTAAATGTCGTGTCATATAGGGAGATCATGGAGGCGGCATTGAATAGGAAAAAATGGAAGAAATTACACGGCGAAATAGATGCACCGACAAGAGCTTGCTCTTAAATTTGTTGATAATCATCGGCGTAAGGCATTTTCTAAAACGCAAAAACTTTATTTTGTAATCTGACGATGCCATTTGTATAAAAAACGATGATTCACTGTTTCAATGACGAGTTTAAACAGCCGTCCACTGTACAATTCCAATAACTTTTTACTTGTTCCATTTTTGTACAACAGAATATTTAACTGCCGTCGCGTACGTGTCTCGCGGGCGGCATCCACCCTCGCATTGAACCGAAACTCTGAGATTTCGCGTCCGTGAGAGGTGTCTGTGTGCGTTACTCGAAGTCTAGTTGTATGTAGATTGTCTTCTGTAGTTATTCTGTGGTGTTAGTCAACGATACTAATACATAAAAATGATGTGGTGTCGCGGGACACCAGGTAGGAACGAACTTCCTTCGGCTAAACGGCACTACTCGCTTGTGTACGCGACTGTCGCGCCTGCGCACGTCTCATTTAACGCTTTTATTCCACGCATTTTTCTTACGGTTTTACTATCACATTTTTTTCAGTTCGGTCGCGCAGCAAAATCCCTATCCCCTCCAAGCCTGCCGTAAGGAACTTCGTTCCAAAAATACAAAACAATAAAAACTGGAACATGTTTAATAAACACCCAAGCCCAGAAATACAAACATTTATGCTCATCACATAAATCGGGAATCGAACCCGAGCCCCGTCGATTGCGTAGTCAGGGTCGCTGACCACTCGACCAATAGGGCGGTCGAATTAGATAATGGAAAAAAGTTGAAAAATGACCTGTTTTATTTTCTTACTAGCTGTTGCCAGCGACTTCGTCCGCGCGGACTTCGTTTATTCCGCACTGCTCCTCCCCCGTAGATGATAGCGTGATAATATGTAGCCTATATGTTGACCCGACCTATTAGTAATATTCATGCAAAATTTGAAGTAAGACAGCTGAAAATTTCGTGTAAGAGCTCGGATGTTATTAGAAGTACTGGGCGAGGTCTAGCTCAGGGAGACCCTCTATCTCCTGTTTTGTTTAACGCAGCGACTATAGATATATGCAAACATATCCATAATGTAGAAGGGTCTCAGTATGCTGACGATTTCGTAATATATATCAAAAAAGAAAGTTGAGTCTGCCGTAGCGGAGCTACGAGCAGCCTGTGAGAAGCTGAAAGACATGTTAAATAACCTAGGTTTGGGAATTTCAACAACAAAGAGTAAAGTGTGCATTTTTAAGAAAGGCCGCTACAGAGGCTCAATAGATCTGAAGATAAACAACAGTCTTTACCTGTAGTAAACCAAGTTAAATATTTAGGTTTGTGGCTGGATGGTTCTCTTAGATGGGATAAACACATTAACGAGACTATAGAAAAAGTTTACAAATTTATAAATCTGTTAAAAGTGTTATCCGGACCTGGGTGGGGAATTCATCAAAAACATTTAAGAAGCCTATACATATCAGGAATAAGAAGTCGTATCGACTATGCTAGTTTTCTGTATGATAACAGCTGTCAAACTAATTTGTTAAAATTAGAGAGAGCCCAAAACCAGGCTCTACGTGCCGTTGGTGGTTTTATTAGGAGTACTCCTATTCACGTAATGGAGAGCGAATTATATCTGCCGCCTCTTCAATTTCGCAGATACTATCTAGGCGGAAAGTTCTGGTTGAAATCCAAATCTTTTGTTAATAACAGCACTATAAATATACTACAGGAATTAACTTCACTAGGTCGCTCTCGTTATTGGATGAATAAGAAACTACCTTTGCTTGTCAAAATTACCAGTTCTTTAGATTCAATTGTTGTTAATAGGAGTGCTCTACTGGAAATGTACTCATTAAAAACCTGGGTTAGTAATATAAATATAAATCACATAATTTATTCTTCTATTTCGCTAATTGATCGCGCAAAGCGTTCATATACTTGTGACATTCTAAAAACAATTTGTATTCAATTTATTAACAAACAATACGAAGGTTGGTATAAAATCTTTACAGATGGATCCAAAGACATAACTGGAGCGGGATCGGCCTTTTTGGACCCTTATCTCAATGTCGGAGCAAAATTTAAGATCAATTCTGATATTTGTATTATGCACTTAGAGTTGATTGCCATAGCAGAAGCCCTATCGTATATCGAATCTATCACTTTTGGACAGTTCGTAGTTTTCTGCAACTCCAAAAGTGCACTGCAGCATTTGGCTCGCTGTACCTCTCATCGGAGAGGCATGCCGATAGCCTACCAAATATTGGAATCGATTTTAAGGTGGCAGACTTGTAACAAAAAAGGTTATTCTTCAATGGATCCCATCACATGTTAATTTACAAGAAAACGATGAAGTAGATATACTTGCAAAACAAGCAGCTAAAGATGGAGTACCTTTAGATGTGTTGCCTTATTATTCCGACCATATTAAGGCAGTTAAAAAACAGTGCAAAGAGATGTGGCAAGAATACTTTAACCTAAGATCTCGTGAAAAAGGTATTTGGTATAGAACCATCCAGCCACACATTCCACAATACTCATGGGTAGAACAAAATGTACTTAATAGAAATGTGACTCAGATGGCTCTCAGGTTGCGCTCAGGACACATCCCATCAAACAAATTTGGCTACTTAATGAAAAAAGTCCCATCACCAAATTGTAACGTATGCGATGTAGTAGAAGTTGTACAACATGTTCTGATGGAATGTGCCCGGAACGCAACTTTGAGAAGGTTATTTAGCAGTCAAGAATTAAATGTTGGGCTCGCGAACAGTGTCTTAGCTGAGCCGTTATCCGACAAAGCTAAGATACTTTTCGGTTTAGCTGACGCGGTGCTAAGTAACAGATAACAATATTGTGTATGTTGAATAAGAAATGTGCCTTATAGGACGATGTGGTCGCTCAGCGACAAAGTCCTTAAATTAAATTAAAAAAAAAAAGTAAATCCATACAGTACTTTTTGAGTTTACCCCAGACATACATACAGACAAACAGACAAAAATTCTAAAAATTATATTTTTGGCTTTGATATCGATTGTAGATCACGCCCCAAGTATTCTTTTAAAAAAATATTCAATGTATAGTTTTGATTTTATTATATGTATATAGATAAATAAAATGTTCTCGGCCTCCTAAAAGGTCAAAATTTTAGGCTTACGTTGTACAAATATTTTACTAATTTTAAAATAGTTAAATTACAATTATTTACTAAAAACCCGGGTTATATTCATTAAACAAACCACGAAATGCACCCGCTAACTTGTAATGAGCCGTACGTTCAAAGGTTTCTATACATTCCCGGTGTCACGTTTAATTGGATGTCTCGCCCGAAATCTTTGAACTTGTCATGTCTGTAACTTCTGAATTACAAAACTAGTATCTCCTATCGAACAAAACGAGTATTATTTACACTTGCGTAGAGTGAGGTAGTGTTCGTTTCTCCTGAAGATGCTTCGGTTTCGAAGTGAAATGTGCGTTGAGTACGTACATGAATTGTGTGCTTTTGTGACTGGTGCCGGCGTGGTCGTGGTTGTAGTGTGGTGGATGTGGGTGGATAAGGGTGCCGCTGGGGTCTTCGTTTGATCTGAACCATCGGTGAGTCTTATCCATTTATTAAACCGACGTCGTTCTTTTCGGTACCATCACGGAGGATATATAGAACAGTTCGCGGATAATAGCAAATTTAATTAATTTCACCTTTTTAATAATGGATTTCCGCAAAGTAACGCCTGAATCAATAAAAAATTTTAATAACTTGTAACCCCTATATTCTAGCAAATAAATAATTTCAATCATTCATTCATTCATACTATTTTAGCTCTTCAGGCTATCAGCTGTAGCTTGTAGTCATTTTAAGATAGATAATCAGAAATCAGAAATACTTTATTCAATAAAACCTTTTACAAGTTATTTTGACATGTGTATTGTATATAAGACATGTGTAAGCAGGCTACGAGGTTTCGCATAAAAAGGAGTTCAACTAATAATAAAGGAGATTGATGAGGCCCCATACAAATTTGGCCTAAAACTCAACATATGATGATGGCTGCTTACCGTATTGTAATACATTATTAATTTCTTCGGAAATGTAAATTGTATCATGGACACTTTTTACTAAAATTCACAAATCTCCTTCAAAGATTAATGTTACTTGAATTTATAATTTATTGTTACATTCCATTTTAAGCCACTCACATCGCAATATATCGTCATCGTCAACACACATATAATTAATTTTTGTATTACTTATCATGAAGATTATTTGATTTTAACCACTTAAAAGTTAAAAAACGATATAACTTTTGTAAATAGATGACACTTGTTTTTTTTTGTTTTTTTTTCGGATGATACTAAGAGTACTTGTTTATACAGCCTTGTTTCGACTATAATCATAAATATTTTGATTTTTGTTGTATTTTATACAATAGTTTGTTTAAATATTTACGTCTTACCTATTCGATATGTTTATAATTTATTTTGGTTGGTCAGAAATAAAAGAAAGTGTTATTTTTAAGGCAGAAAAGAAAAACCTTTGCTTGATTTAGAAATAAGAAATAGCGTAAAAATTTGATTGGTTTCATGACTTTCCAACTAAAATCCTTTTAAAATTAACTTGCTATTAAAAAGTGTCCATTGAATTCTAATATTGACTTATTGTAAATTAAATTAATTTAACAATTTCGGGTGACGTCATATTCTTATAGCCCTTTTAGGCCGATCTCATCACTGTCCTTTGTAGTGTGTACACCGTCCCGTTGGTCGAGAGGTTAGCGACCCTGACTACGCTTTCGACGGGGCTCGGGTTCAATCTACGACGGGTACAAGCATTTGTGTGACGAGCATAAAAATGTTTGTATTTCCGGGCTTGGGTGTTTATTGAATCTATTCCAGTATTTATATATGTATTTCTATGTATTAGTATCGTTGACTAACACCCATAACACAAGCAAATAATTTGCTTACTTTGGGGTTAGATCAGTCAGTATAATTTGCCCCGTGAATATTTATTATTTATTTTTATATTCTAACTCATTCTCTCGCAGACTAAATCCTTTATATGTATGCATTTGACTTTTTCCATTTCATCTAACTTCAATTCACAGCTTCTTAAGTGAAATTATGATCTGATCGCTATTAAAGTTACAATCGTTAAATCCAATCTTCATCAAAATCAATCAAACCATTTTGGAATCCATAGAAAGATATAAATATTGATTATGTTAAATTGTTCTTAGCATTAAATTATTTAATCTAAGAGACACACATATAAAAATGTGTAGGCGGTTGACCCTACAGGCCATCCCTAAACTTCCCACTAAATTAAGGTATTTTAAGCTCAAAAGAGTAAAAACTATAAACATAGATTTTTTCATATCAAACATCTATTTTGTTAAAATGGCAGTATATTGATTTTTGAAAAGTTGTATATTTTGGAAACGCTGATTGAATTTGATTTTTCGAATGACATTTAACCCAATTTTTGAGATCTGAAATACTGCTTTAGCTAAATTTTCGTAATTTAAAAATTTCGTAGCAATGTCAAAAAACATTTTTTTCCAATATTTTCATTATTAATAAATCCTAAACAAATTGACTGATTTTGATCCATTTAATGGTATTTGACGCAGTTTTAAAGGAGAAAAGCTGGTAAGATTTTTGTCCATCGGTGTATTAGCCTGTAAATTATTTTAAAAATATAAAGTAAATATGCTAAAAATGACGTCATTTTAATATTTGAAAAGCTGTAACTTTTGAAAATTTGATTCGATTTTGATTCTTGAAATGCTATCTGACGTACTTTTTTAGTATTAAAATATTGTAGAATACCAAAAAATGATTGGTTGAAAAATTTCGAAGTTATGTCGAAAAAACACTTTTTTTTAATCTTTCGTCAACGATTTCTCCCAAACAGATAAACCGATTTTGATGCAATTTATACATTAGATGTAGTTTTTTGAGGAATAGAGCTGATTAGTTTTTGTAGTTAATCGGTACATTACTCTGGAAGTTATGTTAAAAAATACTGTTTTGCCAAAATTATTTTTGAGGTTTTTTCAAAATTTCTCAAAATTTCCCAGATCGATTTGGTTCAAATTTTCAGGAAGTCTAAGTTGAGCAGAATCCAATCGAATGCCATCAACAGCGTTTCAATCGGTCCAGCCGTTCAAAAGTTATGAGATGTTTACATACACACATACTAACGTCATCGCGAAAATAGTAGGAAGATTCCTAGGACCTCAAAACGTGAAGGTCCGGTAAAAACTCGATTTTCGAAAATCGGGGCAAATTCAGTAACTTCCTACTTAGCGGGAAGTTAAGAAAATGAAGATTTTTGAAAATATCTTTGGGTAATAATAATAATATCGCTGCACATGTATTTGGCAAAAAGCGGTTATTTTAATATTACAGACACTCCAATTTTATTTATTTGTAAGATACCAAAAGTAACTCTCTATGCATTATTGAAACGACAACAAACCATCGGAATAGATCACATAACAAAAAATAACCCCGTCGACTCTGGCTCAATTGGTTAGAGCGTCCCGGCTTGAGGGAACGTCATAGGTTCAAATCCTACGTGTCTAAATTTTTCTTTATTGTTTTTAGTTTTTATGTTTTCCCAAGCACAGGATGAGTGCTAAAACACAAATATAATATTAGATCAGTAATTTAATAACCTCTTTAATACTCTATTTACAAATTGGTTACGGTTTTTTATCATTGTGAATGTTAATATGTGTGCGTAAATGACATTTTTGTCGGAAGGCTTTTCCGCACACATCACAAGAGAATGGCTTCTCTCCAGTATGATTTAACTGATGTCGCTGCAAAGAACTATTCTGCGTAAATCCTTTATCACATATATTGCACACATACGGTTTCAAATTTATATTAGTGTGGGTAGTTTTATGTGTGTATAAATTCTTTTTATATTTATACGCTTTACCACAAACATCATGCTTAAATTGTTTGTCGCCATGCGTGAAGCTATGTTGTCGTAAACTTGACAACTGATAGAAGCTCTTATCACATATCTTACACACATAAGGTCTTATATTATTATGTCTGTTTTTGTGATCATCCAAACGGCGTCTAACAATAAAACCTTTTCCACATATATCACAAGAGAATGGCTTCTGCCCGGTGTGTATCATTTTATGCCGTCTCAAAGCACTGAACTCTAGAAAACCTTTCCCACACAAATTACATACATGTGGTCGTATATTATTATGGTTATTCATGTGAATATCAAAATTCTTCTTCTGTATAAACTTTTTTCCGCATACATCACAAGTGTATGCCTTCTCATCAGTGTGTGTCTTTCTGTGCCGATATAGACTAGTCAACATTTTAAATGACTTCCCACATGTATTACATATATACTGATTAACATCATCATGTATGTTTTTATGAAGTTTCAAACACCCTCTTGTGGTAAACGTCTTTCCACAGACTTCACAAACAAATGGCTTCTCACCCATATGTCTCAATTTATGCCCATGCCAACTACTCAAATGTCTAAACCTTTTGTCACACAAGTCACACGCATAGCGTTTAACATCACTATGTATTATTTTATGACTTTTCAAACCATACTTATCGGTAAAACATTTTCCACAAACATCACAAGAGAATGTCTTTTCTACTACGTGAGTTGATTTATGACTCATTAAATGGCTTTTTACATTGAAACCCTTATTGCATATGTTGCATTTGTAAGATTCCTTGTTGTGAATTTTCGTGTGTGTCCATAGATGACCTCTTTGTGTGAATGTTTTTCCACAAATATCACATGTGTATGGTCTGTCCTCTGAGTGAGTAATTTGATGTTGACGTAATGTATATGCCTTAAAAAAACTCTTTTCACATACATCACAAGCAAAAGATTTCACATTATTATGTATATTTTTTGTGTGAATTTAACCTTCGCTTGTATTTATATGTTTTACCACAGACATCACAAGAAAACAGTGTTTTTTCATTGGTAACTTCTTTATTATCCTTCTCTTTTCTTTGCGAATCTGTTTTTGATTCTAAATCTACTAGATCCTTTACAGGTTCATCTGTTATATCAGTTGCAATAACTTCTTTATTATCCTTCTCTTTTCTTTGCGAATCTGTTTTTGATTCTAAATCTACTAGATACTTTACAGGTTCATCTGTTATATGAGTTGCAATAACTTCTTTATTATCCTTCTCTTTTTTTTGCGAATCTGTTTTTGATTCTAAATCTACTAGATCCTTTACAGGTTCATCTGTTATATCATTTGCAATAACTTCTTTATTATCCTTCTCTTTTCTTTGCGAAACATTTTTTGATTCTAAATCTACTAGATCCTTTACAGGTTCATCTGTTATTTCAGTTGCTTCATCGATACAATCTTCAGATATCTCCTGCACCCAAACGGACTCCCCTGAAATTACAAAACTCTTGATGGGATTTTAAAGGGACTTTCACTGGCAGATAGCTAATTTATTCAGGAGTTACTTAGACTACTTTTATTTAGACATTTTTCCACGAGGAAGAAGTCAAGGGCACAGTTAGTGTATTTAAATATAGACAAGTGACACTTGTTTGGTTTTATGTGTTGTTCAACAACAATGTAGTATTGTTGAACGAGACTAACACATGCAAATAATTTGCTTACTTTGGTGTTAGATCAATCTATCTTTATGAAATTATATGAAACAAATAAAACCTTACTAAACAAAAATGCATAATGTGCAACCGTGATTTATCTTATTTTAGTTTTCCATCCATCTATTAATTTTAGTCGGATAATACGCATTAGCAACATGTTACGATACGCGACGATTACCCTCGATTATTGCCGAACTGTACAGACTGCGGCAGTACATTACGTCATCGCTGCTTACGAAATTCATAGATGTGTGCGCTTGCGAACTGAATACAGACACAAAAATTACTATACACATGCGAACAAATCTACTGCGCCGAGACGGCGCATGCCTTTAGTTAGGGTCGCCAAACGCCTGGCAAACATAATGATTGTGTGCTTGCAAATAGGTGCTATTTATAAAATATTAGACGTTTTTTTTTAATTAATATATTTCGTTTATTCATTAATTTACTATTAATTAAAGTCATAAATGGCAAGTAAAGCACTGCTTAATTGCATTTAGGGACTACACGCCACTGCATGCGCCAGACAGGCCGTCTTTAATGGTTGCCTGACATACAACAAGTGTTTTTCTCAAGACCTTCACTCTTTAACCAAACCCCAGCTAATTAACTCATGGAACCAACTATGGTAACAGTCTATAAAGGTTAAAGGAATATATCTTAAGGCTAATCTAAATCTAAAGGAATAATCTTTAAAAATAAGGGTTATCTTCAAACCTATATTCCTTCTGCTCCATGGTTCTTCAAGCACCGAAATCTCTCTAAAATAAATACTTCTACAATAATTAGGATGCGCCTGGGACATGTTTGTACTCCTGTGTTTTTAGCTAAATTGAAAATCAGAGATCAGTCGATTTGCGAATGTGGCCTGGGAGAGGGTTCCATGGATATTTTCTTTGATTGCCCCAAAATACTAATCCCCCTATATGACATTCTACCAAAAGAAATAAGCCGTCCAATTAGCATTAATTTCTTGCTCACCTTAGTCCATTCCCCCTTTATTGTAATCTATATATATAATAAAATCGTAGGAAAGTCAAAACTGTACATTGAATATTTTTTTAAAGAATACTTGGGGCATGATCTACAATCGATATCGAAGCCAAAAATATAGTTTTTAGAATTTTTGTCTGTTTGTCTGTATGTATGCCCGGGGTAAACTCAAAAAGTACTGCATGGATTTACTTAAAATTTTGCATGAATATTACTGTAGGCTACATATTATCACGCTATCACCTAGGGGGGTGCAGCTGTGCGGAGTAAATGAAGTTCGCGCGGATGAAGTTGCGGGCAACAGCTAGTTCTTAATAAATTTATAACCATTAATAACATCCACTTATGAATTCACTGTTTGTTCTACAATATAATAAAAACTTAACAGTTCATACAAATAAATGTCAGCTATTACTAATGTTGTGGCATCTTTAATTGTTGCATGCCTTTCTTATTCAATGTGAGAATATATATATATATATATATATATATATATATATATATATATATATATATGTCGGATTTCGATTAATATTATTGTTTTTAAAAATGTCAGAACCGCTGACTCCTTGAGAGTCATCGGTTCTGGCACTGTCATGATTCATTTCTAAGAGGATAAAGATTCTTTTCCAATAAATCTAAATAAAATAAAACGGTTTAAAATAGTTACTCTTTAATTTTAATAAACAAAATCACTAATCAAATAAATGATCTAATTAAAATTTTTAACTTTAAGTTTATTATTGCAAATTACAAATCACTAGTCAGATAGGACATCAAAAATGAATATTGAATATAGTAAAAATAAACTTTTACTTCAAATAGTAAATCAAACTTACTTACAAACCAACACTTATTCTCTAGAGAACCTTCCCGCTCGAGCGCTCGATCAAAAGTGTCTTAATTCCATCGTCGCTCGTATTTATCCGACCGTGCGCACATCCCTACTCTCCCCTCTTCGCTAGAGAGGGCGGGTCTTACGATACTACGTCATTTGTAACGAATATTGCCCACGTTCGGATAATACCAACTACTTACTAAGTTTACTTAAAATGAAATTATAATTATTAGCTAATAAATTAATTAAGATTAATTTACAATATCAAAACTAATTTTAGAGAAATATCAAAGAATACTTATTTTCTTAGTCAAAATGCCATCCATTTACAATATTACAACTCATTTGCAAGAATAAAATTATTTTCTTTAAATGAAGATTTTGGTTAATTAAAATAAATAATTTGGAACGCATTCTTCTTAGCAAAAACTGTTTTGATTCAATCGCTATAAAGTTACTCACAATCTTTTTATGAAACAGACCTTACAATCTAATAAATCACAACAATTACTAATCACTATCGAATAATCGGTATTATTACATTACATTTAAATGCAGGTGCGGCGACACGGCCATTCTGATAAACGATGCGTGCTCTGCAGCGTGAGGAAAAAAATATTTTCAGCTAGGTACATTCGCAATAAACCTAGGCAAGGTGATTTAAAATGAAATAATCATCACTCCGCGCGATGACTGGTGAACATATTTTTTTTTTTTTTAAGATTAAATGTTAGTATTCAATCTTTGCTTATTATAGGCTATTCACATAGTTATAATAAGAAAAGCTTTTTGTTTTGGTTACGAGTCGCCGAAACGAAACATAACATCTTTTTAATTGACTGATGAGGCATCACCATACACACATAACTTTTTATTTTTTAAATAAATAAATATTTTTTTATTTTTTATTATTATTATTAATTCTTTTTATTATTTGCCATAAGGCGTCTATCATCACTCCGCGCGATGACTGGTTAACATATTTTTTATTTTTTATTATTATTATTAATTCTTTTTATTATTTGCCATAAGGCGTCTATCATCACTCCGCGCGATGACTGGTGAACATATTTTTTTTTTTTTAAGATTAAATGTTAGTATTCAATCTTTGCTTATTATAGGCTATTCACATAGTTATAATAAGAAAAGCTTTTTGTTTTGGTTACGAGTCGCCGAAACGAAACATAACATCTTTTTAATTGACTGATGAGGCATCACCAAACACACATAACTTTTTTTTTTTGATATTTTTTTTTTTATTATTATTATTAATTCTTTTTATTATTTGCCATAAGGCGTCTCCACCCGCCTATAGCATTTAAATATTTTTATTTATCATAGGGCGTCTCCACCCGCCTATAACATTTTAATCTTAATTATCATAGGACGTCCCCACCCGCCTACAACCTTGTTTTTTTTTTTTTTCAATTTTATTATTATTATTTTTTTTTTGTTATGGGTCGGATCTGCACGCCATCAGTATCTTTTGACATATGACAGTAATTATGTGTTAGACAGTCTTGTGTGTTATCTATCATTAAATAAATTCATTTAATTATATTGTAAGAGTCATACTGAAAAATGTTCACCTGTTTATGTTTAGTAAGATGAGGATTGATTATCCGAAGTGCAGGCATCATGGTTCGTTTGATGTGCTGGAGTTTGGTTAATCCCGGATGGTCCAGGCACTGGTTCTTCAACTACAGGTATCGGTGGCTGATTGACGTCATCATTAGGTTGCAGTGTAATGTCGGAAGTTACTGCTTGCTGCTCATCTGACGGCGACACGGTCATCTCATGATTGTTACTGGCATCTGGCTGTGGTGCACGCCGCAGCTGATCATGTGCCACCTTCCAAGGACGCCCATGGTGCCCAATAACTTTTTTCACAAGATACCGGTCATTCTCAAGTACTCTGTAAATTTCATAAGGTACACTATACTTAGGGTCTAGTGAGGTCTGATTTCTCGGGTTGTTTTTGATCAGAACAAAATCTCCACGTTGAAAATTTTGAATTTTCGCTCGGCCCTTGTCAAACCTTGTTTTGTCCTTTTCGGCCGCTTCGATCATCCTGCGTTGTACGTATCGTTCGATTGCTTCACATCAATGGACTTGTTATCGAAATTCACTAAGTTTAATAATTCCGGGGGTACACAGTTTTGACGACGGGTAAGTAGTGTAAGAGGAGCTATACCCATAGTTTTATGCATAGTGCAGTTAAGGGCTAGCTGTAAACTATCTAAGGCTGTATGCCATTCTGGGACTTCATAATTTTTGATCATAATAAGGCCGTTCTTTAGTGTTGCCATCACCCGTTCAACTTGTCCATTGGCTCGACTAGCGCCTGGTGCGATACTATGTATTTGAATACCAAACCTGTCACAGTAGTTTTTATATTCGCCGAGAAATTCACGCCCACCGTCCACCACAACTTGTTTCGGCGTTCCAAACAGGTGTATTAATTGCTTTAAGGCACTAAGAGCGCTGTATTGACTTTTATCATTAGTATAACGAAGTAACGCGTACTTACTGTAGGCATCTATGGTGACTACAACATATTCTTGATCTTGTGGAGTTCCGAGCTTACCAGTTATGTCCATGTGAATAATCTCAAAAGGAGCTGTCGGTTTTGGTATCGGGTGTAACTGTACTTGTGTCGCCCCGGAAGACTGTTTGGATGTTCTACATACCACGCAGTTGTTCACAAATTCTCGAATGAGGGTATTCATTTTATCAAAATAGTAGGTCTCTCTTATTTTGCTTAATGTCTTTTCCCAACCTGGATGCTTGAGAGACGTATGAAAAGAGTTTATTAAGCTCCACTGAAAAGATTTAGGAACCACTATGAGTTTTTGAGTACCTAGGGCAGGATCTGACCTTTCATATCTGAGAGCATTGTCTTCAAGTACATACCCAGGAACACCCTCACCATTATGCAGAGCATTAATGATCGGTCTCAGCTGAGGATCACGGTGTTGTTCCACGTTCAGCCACTCCAAATTTTTCGTCATCACATTGACAGTAAGAGTATTGGGGTTTCTGCTAAAAAGTCAGCATGTTGCATTCGCTCTCCTCTTCTGTATTCAATGTCGAATTCGAAGTTTTGTAGATAGGCCCACCATCGAAATTACAGGAACTGGGCCCAACCCTCTTAAGTAATTGACTGCCTGTTGCCTGCGCCCTGGAATTCTACCTGCAATGCTTAGTATTTAAAGTAATATTTTTACCCTTTGTTATGGCGTTGACATTGGAAGTGATTTGTTTTTCACGGCGGAAACACGTGTCAAACGTGTGACCAGGTTTCGAGCAGAAGGAACAAAACTTACTTGCGTTATTAATAGTAGTAGTAGTAGTAGTAGTGTTACCTGTTGTAGTTGGTGCAGTATTTGCTCTAACCTGAGAGCCGATTTCATTTTTGGTACGACAATTTTGTGAAAGATGGCCAAACTCATTACAAAAATTACAATGTGGATTATTTTTATTATCGAGAGAAATTCTAGGTCGTTTATGATTTGAGAAAGGTTGATTTGTATTAGGATTCGGTCGCTTGGTTCTGATGGATGATGCCACCGAGATTAATTCCGGGACGGATGTAGCTCTTACGTTCATTAATTCGATTCTTATGCGTTCGTCACTCACCATCCCAATAACTGCTTCTACTGCATCCCTATTATCCAATTTATCTTTCGTAATACGCCTCCAAAGTAACCAACCTTGGGATAGAAATTCTGATATATCTTTGTTAGGATTATAAACATGCTCCCTAAACTTGAGAATGTCACGAGAGTAACGGTTTTCTGGTTCGAAGGTAGTAATTATAGTTTCGCGTAGCTGTGCCCAAGTAGATGTAGTTACTAACCAATGGTCAGCCCACATTCGAGCCCTACCTTTGAGCAAGCTGCTCACCTTCATGCGGACGTCATAATCACTGAGTTGGTAAGTACTTACAGCCGTGGAGATGTGGTCACACCATTCGCGAACACCCACGCTACCATCAGGATCAAAAGAGGGTAGAAATATATCAGTTATCCTTACTCTTTCGGTGGGCTTTTGTAAAAGTCTATCACTCATGTTCTCCATCATGGTCGTCATATGGAGAAAGAACTCTGGAGGGACGTTACCAGCTACTGGTGTGGGAGCAATTGAGTTCGTGGCTGGCATGCTACTAGCTTGAAGAGGTGGTACCATCGTGGCAACACCTCCTAAAGAGGTACCTGGGAGTGTCCCTGCATGATCGAAGTCAGGATCTGAAACACTATGACCGGCAGAAAGGGATCGCTGGAGCGATCCCACTTCTGATGTCGGATTTCGATTAATATTATTGTTTTTAAAAATGTCAGAACCGCTGACTCCTTGAGAGTCATCGGTTCTGGCACTGTCATGATTCATTTCTAAGAGGATAAAGATTCTTTTCCAATAAATCTAAATAAAATAAAACGGTTTAAAATAGTTACTCTTTAATTTTAATAAACAAAATCACTAATCAAATAAATGATCTAATTAAAATTTTTAACTTTAAGTTTATTATTGCAAATTACAAATCACTAGTCAGATAGGACATCAAAAATGAATATTGAATATAGTAAAAATAAACTTTTACTTCAAATAGTAAATCAAACTTACTTACAAACCAACACTTATTCTCTAGAGAACCTTCCCGCTCGAGCGCTCGATCAAAAGTGTCTTAATTCCATCGTCGCTCGTATTTATCCGACCGTGCGCACATCCCTACTCTCCCCTCTTCGCTAGAGAGGGCGGGTCTTACGATACTACGTCATTTGTAACGAATATTGCCCACGTTCGGATAATACCAACTACTTACTAAGTTTACTTAAAATGAAATTATAATTATTAGCTAATAAATTAATTAAGATTAATTTACAATATCAAAACTAATTTTAGAGAAATATCAAAGAATACTTATTTTCTTAGTCAAAATGCCATCCATTTACAATATTACAACTCATTTGCAAGAATAAAATTATTTTCTTTAAATGAAGATTTTGGTTAATTAAAATAAATAATTTGGAACGCATTCTTCTTAGCAAAAACTGTTTTGATTCAATCGCTATAAAGTTACTCACAATCTTTTTATGAAACAGACCTTACAATCTAATAAATCACAACAATTACTAATCACTATCGAATAATCGGTATTATTACATTACATTTAAATGCAGGTGCGGCGACATATATATATATATATATATATATATATATATATATATATATATATATATATATATATATATATATATATATATATATATATATATATATTAGGGATGGGCCGAAATTCGTTTTACATTCGGTTTAACCGAATTTCGGCAGCTTGAACCGAACTTCGACATTCGGCCGAAATTCGGTTTAAATGCCGAACATTCGGCACTAGAAAAAAGTATCTTCTTGCACTATTTTGCTTGAAATCTACGCTAATGTTATAAAGAGGAAAGATTTGTATTCTATATTTTTATATATTGCATAATCTAAACTCAAAAACTACTACACCGATTTGAAAAAATCTTTCACCATTAGAAAGATATGAAATCATCCCCGAGTAACATAGGCTATAACTATACTTTCGTAAATAATCCGTAAAACGGTTGACCCAGCAGGCCATCCCTGAAACATCCCGGTAAATAAAAAAACATTAAAACGAAAATGAAAAAACTTCAGCATAGATTTTTCAGTTCGAAGAGTTCAAAAAATATGTAAAACGGTTGACCCGGCAGGTCATCCCTGAAACTTCCCGCTAGATTTTTATCTATATCTTAGCATATCAAAGATTTTTTCAGAGTTCAAAAATCTTAAATTTGTTACAAATATTCGTTAGTACATAGAAGTCGTTGTAAATGACAGTAATTTCAAAATTTTTGAAATGCTATATATTTTAGAAACGATGATTAATTTTGGTCTTTCGAATGGCATTCAATGCAATTTTTGACCTCTAAAATTTTTTTATAGCTACGTAATCTAGTCTCAGAAATGTCGAAGCAATATCAAAAAAAAGTTTTTTCGAATTTTCGATATTACTAAATCTCAAAAAAATCGACCGATTTTGATGCAATTTGCTTATTTGAAGCAATTTATAGAAAGAAAATAGACTTAAGTCAATCGGTATATTAATCTGAAAGTCATTTTAAAAATGCTAAGTTTGCTGTTAACAACAAAATATTAATATTTCAAAAGCCGTAACTTTTGAAAACTTGATTTAATTTTGATTTTTGAAACTGTATTTGAAAAAAAATCGAATTTATGTCTAAAAACACTTCCAAATTTTTTCGTCAATGATAACTTCCGAGCGGATTAACCGATCATGATACAATTTATGAATTAGACGCAGTTTTTTTAAGAAAAAGAGCTGATAAAATTTTATACTCAATCGATACATTAATCTGGAAGTTATATTAAAAAAATATGTTTCGGCAATTTTTTTGCGATTTTTTCAAAATTTCTCAAAATATTCTAGTCCGAATTGGATAAAATTTTTTTAAGTCTAAGTTGAGCAGAATCTAATTCAATGCCATTAACCGTGTTTCGATCGGTCAAGCCGTTCAAAAGTTATGAAATGTTTTCATACACACATACATACAACCATTCACTCTCTCTCATACACACACACATACATACAGACATACTGACGTCACGAAACTAGTCAGAAAATGTTCCATACGTAGCGGGAAGTTAAAAATCTAAAGTTTAATATAGATGAAGATGCATATATTTTAAAACATAATGATTTAGATCGTTTTAATTGCATTCAACGTAATTTTTACCTTTAAATGGTTTTATTAGCTCCAAAATCGGTAGGTTAAAAAATGTCGAAAAAAAGCCGCGGTAGTACGTACTACCGAGAGCCGCGGTAGTACGTACTACCGCGGCTCTCGTTGAGTGTAGTAGTGTAATCTCGAAAACTGCTGAACCGATTTGATTAATTCTTTTTGCGTTGGATAGCCTGTTTATCGAGGAAGGTTATAGGCTATATAACATCTTGCTACGACTAGTAAGAGCGGAGTAAACAAAGTCCGCGCGGACGAAGTCGCGGGCAACAGCTAGTCCATACTAAAATTATAAATGGGAAAGTGTATCTGTTTGTTTGTCCGTCTTTCACAGCAAAACGGAGCGACGAATTGACGTGATTTTTTAAGTGGAGATAGTTGAAGGGATGGAGAGTGACATAGGTTACTTTTTTCTCTTACTTTACGAGAGTGAAGCCGCGGACAATATAATAGCTAGTAGTAAATAGTAAAATAGGTAAATAGCTAGTATAGAATAATTAAATTTTAAGCAAATTCGTAAAAAAGTCACGACGTGTCGCTTTTAAGAAAGCTCCCCAAAATTAAACCGAAGTTCGGCCGAAATTCGGCCGAATTTCTTATTTTCACCGAATGTTCGGCCGAAGTTCGAATTCGGTTCAAACCACATTCGGCCCATCACTAATATATATATATATATATATATATATATATATATATATATATATATATATATATATATATATATATATATATATATATATATATATATATATATTGAATGGCATTCAATGCAATTTTTGACCTCTAAAATTTTTTTATAGCTACGTAATCTAGTCTCAGAAATGTCGAAGCAATATCAAAAAAAAGTTTTTTCGAATTTTCGATATTACTAAATCTCAAAAAAATCGACCGATTTTGATGCAATTTGCTTATTTGAAGCAATTTATAGAAAGAAAATAGACTTAAGTCAATCGGTATATTAATCTGAAAGTCATTTTAAAAATGCTAAGTTTGCTGTTAACAACAAAATATTAATATTTCAAAAGCCGTAACTTTTGAAAACTTGATTTAATTTTGATTTTTGAAACTGTATTTGAAAAAAAATCGAATTTATGTCTAAAAACACTTCCAAATTTTTTCGTCAATGATAACTTCCGAGCGGATTAACCGATCATGATACAATTTATGAATTAGACGCAGTTTTTTTAAGAAAAAGAGCTGATAAAATTTTATACTCAATCGATACATTAATCTGGAAGTTATATTAAAAAAATATGTTTCGGCAATTTTTTTGCGATTTTTTCAAAATTTCTCAAAATATTCTAGTCCGAATTGGATAAAATTTTTTTAAGTCTAAGTTGAGCAGAATCTAATTCAATGCCATTAACCGTGTTTCGATCGGTCAAGCCGTTCAAAAGTTATGAAATGTTTTCATACACACATACATACAACCATTCACTCTCTCTCATACACACACACATACATACAGACATACTGACGTCACGAAACTAGTCAGAAAATGTTCCATACGTAGCGGGAAGTTAAAAATCTAAAGTTTAATATAGATGAAGATGCATATATTTTAAAACATAATGATTTAGATCGTTTTAATTGCATTCAACGTAATTTTTACCTTTAAATGGTTTTATTAGCTCCAAAATCGGTAGGTTAAAAAATGTCGAAAAAAAGCCGCGGTAGTACGTACTACCGAGAGCCGCGGTAGTACGTACTACCGCGGCTCTCGTTGAGTGTAGTAGTGTAATCTCGAAAACTGCTGAACCGATTTGATTAATTCTTTTTGCGTTGGATAGCCTGTTTATCGAGGAAGGTTATAGGCTATATAACATCTTGCTACGACTAGTAAGAGCGGAGTAAACAAAGTCCGCGCGGACGAAGTCGCGGGCAACAGCTAGTCCATACTAAAATTATAAATGGGAAAGTGTATCTGTTTGTTTGTCCGTCTTTCACAGCAAAACGGAGCGACGAATTGACGTGATTTTTTAAGTGGAGATAGTTGAAGGGATGGAGAGTGACATAGGTTACTTTTTTCTCTTACTTTACGAGAGTGAAGCCGCGGACAATATAATAGCTAGTAGTAAATAGTAAAATAGGTAAATAGCTAGTATAGAATAATTAAATTTTAAGCAAATTCGTAAAAAAGTCACGACGTGTCGCTTTTAAGAAAGCTCCCCAAAATTAAACCGAAGTTCGGCCGAAATTCGGCCGAATTTCTTATTTTCACCGAATGTTCGGCCGAAGTTCGAATTCGGTTCAAACCACATTCGGCCCATCACTAATATATATATATATATATATATATATATATATATATATATATATATATATATATATATATATATATATATATATATATATATATATATATATATATATATATATATATATATATATATATATAATAAAATCGTAGGAAAGTCAAAATTGTACATTGAATATTTTTTTAAAAGAATACTTGGGGCATGATCTGCCCCAAGTATTCTTTTAAAAAAATATTCAATGTACAATTTTGACTTTCCTACGATTTTATTATATATATATATATATATATATATATATATATATATATATATATATATATATATATATATATATATATATATATATATATATATATATATAATAAAATCGAATATTTTTTTAAAAGAATACTTGGGGCATGATCTACAATCGCTATCAAAGCCAAAAATATAGTTTTTAGAATTTTTGTCTGTTTATCTGTTTGTCTGTATGTAATGTCCTGAGGGTAAACTCTAAAAGTACTGCATGGATTTACTTCAAATTTTGCATTAATATTACTAACAGGTCGGGTCAACATATAGGCTACATATTATCACGCTATCACCTACGGGGGAGGTGCTGTGCGGAGTAAAAGAAGTCCGCGCGGACGAAGTCGCTGGCAACAACTAGTACTTATATAAGTATTGTTACATACTCGGGTTCACAATTGTAGGAAAACACCACTTATATGAAATTCGTGTATTTAGTATACAAACACACAAGACAACACAATGTAATACTAAAATATACTTTACACACTAGTCACTCACTATACTATCACAGAACTACACAATAAAACACTTCTCGCTTCGCACTGTTCACTTTAAGTATCGCTCTAGATCGCTTGGTTAAAACTGCCTTGTATTTGTCAACATATCTCTATTTATAGCCAGGGTAAAGTTCTACCTGGATCCAGAAAAATCTAAATGTATCGGGAAACAATGAATCATTTCTTATCGTAAACATGTTATGAGTCATAAATCCTAGTACACGCTACTTTCAACCTTATACCATATTCCACAAAGCCCATTATGGCAAAGCCCAGGTCAACTATTTGTTTGTCAATAAGAGTAGCTATCTCTTTTTTTTATTTCTAGATCTCTCCAGCGCTCCAACTCTACACGTTTCTAGATTATTCGTAACAGTATTTAAATAATATTTTGTATTGTGAATTGCCCCCTACTTGTCCTTTGAAAGACTCTGCAAAAGTCTCATTACACCACCTCAATATTATTGGAACATATAAGCCGTGTCAAAGCAATTTAATTCACTAGTCATTGGCAAAATCATCACCATTCTAATGGAGCCATACAACCAAAAAGATTGATTGATTAGTTTAGTCTATGGTCGAATCGCTGGTTAGTGTAACTTGCCCAGTGAATATTTATATAAAATTATTCATTTACCTTTTGTGTCGTCTTCAATTTTCGCCTCTTGTTTTAGATTTAATTCAATTTCTGTGAAATCTTCATCAACGTCTAATATATTGGGTATAGATATTTGGTAAACTATTTCATAACTTAGCTTTATTATTGGAAAACATGATGCGACTGGTGTTTTTGACTGTAACACAATGAAAAAAAAACATGAAAAACATATTTATTTCCACCACTACAATTTGAATACATCAATAACAAAATATGGTTTACGATTTGATTTTATTAGTGCAGAGTGGACTGGAGCCTAAACTAGGAAAAAATCTATATTTCATTTGAGCTGCAAACACTGGTCACAGTTATGAATGAGGATTGTAAAAGTATGGGCTTACATTTGAATGCGAAGAAAACTAAAGTTTTGGTATTTGAAAGAGAAGCAACCAGAACGGATGTAAGAGTTGTGGTCGATGATGTAGTGCTGGAACAAGTGGATGAGTTTGTATATCTTGGATGTGCTTTTAGCAGGGATGGAAGGTACACCGCTGATGTTGAAAGAAGAGTGTGTGCAGGGAACAGAGTAAATGGAGCGTTAGGGAGATTACTTAACAGCACAATTTTAAGTGAGGGTGCCCATCTAGCCCTGAATAATCATGTGCTTACCCCAACGCTATTGTATGGAAGTGAGAGTTGGGTATGTCAGAAAGGGCATGAAAGTAGAATCAACGCGGTTGAGATGAGGTCGTTAAGAAAAATATGTGGTGTGACACTCACAGACCGGGTTCATAATGTCGAAGTGAGAAAGAGGTTAGGTTTGAAAGGAAGTGTCGGTGTAAAGATGAGAAAGGGCATGCTCCGTTGGTTCGGACATGTAGAAAGAATGGTAGATGTAAGATTAACAAAAGATATACAACGCGAATGTGGAAGGATGTACGTACCGCGGAAGACCAAGACTGACATACCACGATCAGATTGATCGAGTACTGTCCGAAGGTGGTGTCAAGAGTCTTTGCAACCGGCGTGTGTGTATGAAGAGAGTGATGAATGTGGAGGAAGCGAGACAGACCTGCAAGGATCATGATGTATGGCACTCGGTTCTCTCTGCCTACCCTGTAAGGGATCTGGCATGAAGATATGTATGTATGAGTATGTACCTATATTTCAGGACCCCAGGACAAATACAAAAAGTATAACTGTTTTAACTTAGTGTGTGGTGTAGTGTGTAGTGCACTTGTGTATGTTTGTGTATTTTTGTGACTGTGTATAGCAATGTAATAAAAGTAGTGATGATGAGATTGTGTGTGAATCTAAAAAAAGTAGTTTAATAAAAATGTACCACCCACCCACTTCTATTTTTTTTTTATAAACTAAATGGATAAAATTAAGGAATCAAAAAAATGTGTAAGTGGTTGACCCTCCAGGCCGTCCCTGAAACTTCCCGCTAAATTAAGGTATTTTAAGCTCAAAAGAGTAAAAACTAAAAATATAGATTTTTTCAGTTCAAACATCTATTTTGTTAAAATGGCAGTATACTGATTTTTGAAAAGTTGTATATTTTTGAAATGCTGATTGAATTTTATCTTTCGAATTACATTCAACTTAATTTTTGGGATCTAAAATATTGCTTTTGCTAAATAATCGATAGGTTGATATTTTCATCATTAATTAATCCTAAACAAATTGACCGATTTTGATCCAATTAACGGTATTTGACGTAGTTTTTAAAGGAGAAGAATTGATAAGATTTTAAGTCCATTGGTGTATTTGCCTGAAAATTATTTAAAAATATAAAGTAAATTTGCTAAAAATGACGTAATTTTAATATTTGAAAAACTTAGTAACTTTTGAAAATTAGATTAGATTTTGATTCTTGAAATGCCATCTGACGTAATTTATTAAGTACTAAAATATCGTAGAATACCAAAAAATGATTGATTGAAAAATGTTGAAGTTATGTCGAAAAAACACTTTTTTCAAAACTGTTTCGCCAAATTTTTTTTGGTTTTTTTTCAAAATTTCTCAAAATCTTCTAGGCCGACTTGGTTCAAATTTTCAGGAAGTCTAAGTTCACAGACACAGACACACACACACACACACACACACACACACACACACACACACACACACACATATACATACATACATACAGACATACTGACGTCATCGCAAAAATATTCAATAAAGATTCCTAGGACCTCAAAACGTGGAGATCCGGTGAAAACTCGATGTCCGAAAATTGAGGCAAATTCAGTAACTTCCTATCTACGTACACTACCTACTACGTAGCGGGAAGTTAAAAAAATTTCAAATTTTTTGGGCAATTTTTAACAGGTCGTAACTTCGAGGGAAATTGTCGTACAGGAAATAAAAAAAAAAAAAGGAAATTGTAGCTCCAAGTGTTTAGTTTTTGGATTAGAACTTTAAAATTTTGTAACCATCGCGGTTTTTGAGTAATCTTAGAAAAACCAGCAACTAAAAATTTAATAGCATAGAATGTTTAATAGTTATGCTATATCTTAAGTGGCATGGTGGTTTCAATACGACGGCACTAAAAATGCAATATTTGAATCTTGATCTAAATAAAATAAATCATGGAGTTAAGAAAAAAATAAATACTTGATCTTGATCTAAATAAAATAAATCATAGAGTTAAGAAAAAATACTGATGTAATAATGGCATAAAATAAACACTTAAGACCCCTTAAGAGAAGAAGTTGTAAAACTAAAACTCGAATACCTTTATGACAAGCCTCAAGCTCAAGGTGCCTTCGACCAAATTAAAAGTAATCAGGAAAAATTTACTTAGACGGACAGATTAATTACATAATATTTACTAAGTAATAGTAGGTACATGTAAAAAACACACAGCCAGCATTATAGAGTTCATTCACATGAGTGAGTGCATATAACTCATAAACTTACGAGGGATATTTTTAAACAAAAATTTTTATATCTCACCTGTAACAATAAACTTTTTTTTTTAATAAATTTTATATCATAAGTAACAAGCAGATGGGTCTCCTGATGGAGTCAACCATCGCCTTTAGACACCAAAGGTGATAATGGTGCGTTGCTATCTTGTATATATATATATATATATATATATATATATATATATATATATATATATATATATATATATATATATGTACATACTTATATATATCTAGTGCTTTATCCTCCAAATTGGAACACAAAAATAACAGGAGTTGACGTTATTGAGGCAGGAATACATAAGAGGGTGATAATAATACCAAGGCAAGAAGTTGAAGTGACGAGACACATATAGCCAATCATTCACTTGTTACAAACTGCCTGGCAAAATGGCCGATGATCTATTCTTAAAAGTGACCTGAACCACTATGGTAAAATATATCACATATTGTGCAAATCAGGCGATATAATTTTTTATTGTCAACTAGCTGACCCGGCAAACGTTGTTCTGCCAACTATGTGTCTACTTTTCCAGTGAACATTTTGTAAATTATAAAAATTTAATTGCACAAAATATGAAACTTGTAATTATAAAAAATTCTTTTGTAATATGGAATTGTACATTTATAACAAGTACTTAAAATAGAGAAAAAAGACCAGCCCGCTGAGTTTCTTCCGCCGGATCTTCTCAGTGTGTGGCCGCGTTCCGATCCGGTAGTAATTCTAAATATTCGATAGAATCTTTTAAATGTAATATTTTATAATGATAATTTTTTAAAATATTTGCACACCATATACTGGTAGAATATGTTGGTAACACCCATATTCTTGCAAATAAATATTTTCTTTCTTTCTTTCTTTCCTACATTTCTTCACCTTTTAAACCTAACCAGAACCTCCATGAATATTTTAAAACCAATATTAGCCAAATTGGTCCAGCCGTTCCCGAGTTTTAGTGAGACTAATGAAAAGCAATTGATTTTTATATACATAGATTAATTTATGCCTAGCGAAGCGAGTGGGTATTAGCTAGTATTTAATTGTTACCTCTGCACTGCTGTCAACTCCTTGTTGAAGATATTGGTTTGTCCTGTCCGCTTGTTGAATCAACTTGCTGCATTGTTTTAATTTCGTTAAACAAATATAACATAGTGTAAGACATATATGATTGTTAAACTGGAAGAAAACACATTAAACAATAAAGTCAGCATTATTTTAACAACCATTATTCTTACTCAGAACACTTAGACAGTGACTGGCACTTAGGCTTTCCGGCAGAAATAGGTAAGGCGTTGGTGTGAGACCCAGGCGAGACAATGCAGAACTCTACCACCTAGTAGCCACGATGATAGTTACTTGCAAAGCCAATCGGTCGCCTTTTACAGCCTACCTGGCAGAATGGCAGTTGGCCTATTCTACAAAGGAGCCCGAACCAACACGGGGGAAAAATAATAGCTCAATTTCTGTTCGTCTTTCTTTGCAAATGGCCTCCCAACATGTTAATTAAAAGTTCTAATTTATTAGCGAAAAGTCTGAATCTATCATTGAACTTTATACCAATATGGTCATAATCTACTCATATAAGGTCATAATTTACTGGTGTGAGGGATGCGCTGTGTCGCGCTCCCGGCTGCTTGGGTACCATCATCTTGCTTACTTCTCCCGTGAAATAGCTTTGCTGTGTGTATTACTGTCTGTCTGTCTATCACCAGACTGTACCTCATACAATGTGATAACTAGATTGCTGAAATTTTCACTAATCATGTATTTCTGTTGCCACTATTACAACAAATACTAAAAATTAAAAATAATGCAATATTAAGGACCCCCCCTCATATTACTCCATACAATAAACATGTTTTTTTCATATTTTTTACTCAGTATTAATAACGGTAACAGGCACACGCTTAAAATTTTCACAGCATATTTAATTGTATATTACCTTTCAAAATAAATAATAAAATAAAAATAAGTAAATATTAAAGAGGGGCTCCCATACAACAAACATAATTTTTAAGCAATATTTTATAGATGGTATGAAACCCTTTATGCACGAGTCCAACTCACACTTGGCCAGTTTTTAAATATGTTATATGCTGTGCTTGAGTTTAATAATAAATAACCGTTTAGCTTTCTTAAAAGGTTTTTTTTGGAACGAAGTTCCTTACGGGTGGCTTGGAGGGGATAGGGATTTTGCTGCACGACCGAACTGAAAAAAATGTGATAGTAAAATCGTAAGAAAAATGCGTGGAATAAAAGCGTTAAATGAGACGTGCGCAGGCGCGACAGTCGCGTACACAAGCGAGTAGTGCCGTTTAGCCGAAGGAAGTTCGTTCCTACCTGGTGTCCCGCGACACCACATCATTTTTTTTAACTTCAATATGTACCTACAGATGTATAAATTTTTAATTATAATTAATGAAACTAAGAAAATACATTTTACACCGGATACACAAAATTAAATTATTTGAAAAAAATGTTTAATTTTTATCATTAACATTACTTAATTATTGTAATACTTAGTAATTGTAAGTAAACAATTTCTACCTTACTATATATCTATACATATAATAAAATCTTAAGAAAGTCAATGTATGTCCAGGGTAAACTCAAAAAGTACTGCATGGATTTACTTCAAATTTTGCATGAATATTACAAACAGGTCGGGTCAACATATAGGCTACATATTATCATGCTATCACCTGGAGGAGCTGTGCAGGGTAAACAAAGTCTGCACGAACGAAGTCGCAGGCAACAGCTAGTACCTAATATGATAGAAAAATGATTTTGCAATTGAGCAAAAACAGTCTTGTAATTTAATAATATTAGTTCATACCATCTACAAGTCTGGTGAAACTATTTTTTGAGGAATGTAATTCACATAAACCTGTATAAAATGTTCTTATATCTAGCGAGTTTGTAGACTCATATTTTTAATTAACTTAATTTTTAAGAACTTGTAAAAGAGTTTTTGTAACTTGTAATTTGCAAGCTAGAAGACTGTAACATTTGATAAACAGGGCCCTGGCAGTAATAATTAAAAAATGTTGACTCATCAAAATTGCCTGTTAAAGTTTATTCAAATATAAAACATTTAAGACTTTGAATTTGAACTATCTTCTTTTTACAAGCAAATTGGATACTGTATACAATAAACTACAATATGCACATATATGAAATACTACTTACCTACACAAACAATAAGAAGTTAACAAGTTTTTTTATTAAATAAGACAAATAAGTAAGAAAAAGCAAGAACTAATTTTATTTTCAAATTTAATTTTAACTTATTTAATAATGAGACTATCACAACTTCACTATCACTACAGAGTATAACATAGTATAAAACAAAGTCGCTTTCTCTGTCTTGTCCCTATGTCCCTATGTATGCTTAAATCTTTAAAACTACGCAACGGATTTTGATTCGGTTTTTTTTAATAGATAGATTAATTCTTAGGGAAGGTTTTAGTATATAATCCTTTCCGATATTCCCACTGGAACAAAAGCTACGCGGGTGAAACCGCGGGCAGGTCGCTAGTTGGATATAATACTGAATTTAGGTATAGTAACTTGTTTTAACGAAACAACTGTCACAAGTTCCTAGAAATTCGATGCTCTTGTTGCAACAAAACAATGCATTCACAGATTTCTTATCTCTTGTTTACATTCACAGTTGGTCAGCAGTTAATAAATACAGAAGGATTTCTTTACTTTTGGTAAGTGGGTTATGTTAAATTTAAGAATTGTTGTTGTCTTACAAACTTGTTGTTGGTACAAAGAACAAACGACTGGCGTAAATAGCGACGGAATTATATTGGTTTCTAAGTTTATGCAAGTATTTAGTGTATTTTGCTGTTGAAGTACCATTTTAAATAAATATTCTTTATTTATTATTACGGCTAAAATTATTTACTTACCGTTACGTCAGTTATCTTCTCATATAATACTTGTAAATGAGTATTTGTAATATTGATTATTCGAATGTCAGTTGCTAAGCAAATAATGCATGTATCTTCATCCATTTTTAAAACACTTTTCTTATTTTGCAAATTAAATTATCACATAGGACATAGCATAGGTAAGTACTATAATTACTGTATAATTAAATACGTTACATACTCTTTGGTATAATACTAAAATATGTGATATATAAAATATAAATAAAAAATACTTCTAATAATAATTGACAAATGACAAAGTCAAATGACACTTTTTTGACAATTGATATATTATATGATTTAACCTCTGAATAAGGAAACCAATGGAAATATTATAATGCCATATTAAAGACACTTAGATACGTAATAGTTTAGAAGACGAAATAATAAACATAGTGGCATGTTTGTCTAACGTAGGCAATCAAAACAAGCCAATTCTAACACCAGTGTTTCCCAAACATTGTTTTGATATGGCCCGGTAATTTTCACACTGCCCCTTCGTGACCCACATAATACTTTTAAATCCAAGCTGGTTCTATTAGTTGAAATCATCCATATTTAACAGGTAATAGTAAAAAGGTTTAATTAATGCTACATATTTTGATGTAGCCTATTTTGTCTTCACTCAACGCTTACGAATTTTCGTCCCGTCGCGTTGCGTTGCGTCGATCTATAGTAGGTAATATTTTAAAAGCAAGGCGGGAATGTTGCGACCCGGTATTTTTTTTGATGGCCCGGTACCGGGCCGCGATCCAGCAAATGGGAAACGCTGCTATACGCAATAGTTTTGCTTCATTAACAACTTTTCACATGACGTCATGCGTTTGCCGCAGTGTGCCTAAAGCATAATAGTATATGGTGTGCCGTGTCCGCCATTTTGTATCGCTATGTACTTACCATGAAGTATTAGATATAGGTGGAGCTAGCTTATTCTATTTAGACGAGATGCATGCTCCACAACATTGTTTTCGTTCCTAGTATTTAGTGAGTATCAAGATAGTTACATTCTACCCGGAATGTTCACACGCGCTTCAAAATCGTTCCGAAGAGTACTACGACATGGGTGGAGTGTGTCTCTTTCTACTAAATAAAGCGCAAATCGCCATATATAAGTGCGACCATGCGTAGTTTGCAAATTACTACTAAGTAATTCTACTAATTTGAGAAATAGTTTTTGCATTGCATAAGTAATTACGTAATAACTAAAATAAGCACATTTTAGAACTTACTGTGTTAATTACAACACATTTTATACTAATGTATTTATCGACGTGTATGAATAAAAGGGATTTAACGATTACCGAATTTACAAAAATCTACCATCAGATAGTTTTATTTACACTGGCAATTGCAAGAAAGGGACAACATCCACTCTTGTCGTTATCTTGCTCAGAACGTTTTCCCCTCTGTTAAGTAAGAAACAAATGTCAACTTTATTTGTAACAAAATAAAGTATATTTTTATTTTTCAAATATTGCTTCGTAATAATTCCAGTTATCGTATACAAGGTCCTTGTTGAGTATACATTACCTACCACTTTTTTAAGCTAAGAAATGTTTTTACTGGGGACATATTATTTTAAGTTTTCAGATACAAGTTACAATATTAATTCCTTTTAATTTTTTCGCCGTGTTGGTCCCGGCCTCCTTTGTAGAATAGGCCAACTGCCGTTCTGCCAGGCAGGTCGTAAAAGGCGACCGATTGGCTATCGAGTCACTACCATCGTGGCTACTAGGTGGTAGAGTTCTGCATTGTCTCGCCCGGGTCTGGTACCACCGCCTTACCTATTCCTGCCGCAATAGCGTCAGTGCTTGTCGCTGTCGTGTTCCGGTTTGGAGGGTAAGGTAGCCGGTAAACTTATGCATGTGGCATTAGACCTCGCCACAAGATAGCAACGCACCATTAACATCTTTGGTGTCTATAGGCGATGGTTGACTCTTCCCATCAGGAGACCCATCTGCTTGTTTGCTATCTTATGATATAAAAAAAAAAAAAAAAAAATTTCTCTCAGGGAAACTCTCGGGTAAAGATTATTGGTTCGTCTCCTAGCTTTTTTTGCAAAACAAATATAGCTTTTATTTCAGCAGAATTTCCCCACCGAAAAATCCCATATGAAATAGTGCGGTGGTGTTAAGTAAGGCATATAATTCTTATAGTATTGACATCAATTAACTTTTTAACTGCAAAACCTGCCGAACTAAATTTATTATTATTATAACTTTATCTAGAGGTATACCTAAAAACACGGTGGAGTCCATCTGACTTATTTTATATCATACTAGCTGTTGCCAGCGACTTCGTCCGCGCGGACTTCGTTTACTCCGCACTGCTTCTCCCCCGTAGGTGATAGCGTGATAATATATAGGTTTTATGTTGACCCGACCTGTTAGTAATATTCATGCAAAATTTGAAGTAAATCCATGCAGTACTTTTTGAGTTTACCCCGGACATGCATACAGACTGACCGGCAAACAGACAAAAATTCTAAAAACTATATTTTCGGCTTCGATATCGATTCAATGTACAGTTTTGACTTTTCTACGATTTTATTATTATATCATAAGATAGCAAACAAGCAGATGGGTCTCCTGATGGAAAGTCACCTAACGCCTATAGACACAAAGGTGTTTATAGGCGTTAGGTGACTTTCCATAAGTATAAGTTTACTAGCTACCTTACCCTTCAAACCGAAACACGACAGGGACAAGCACTGACGCTATTGCGGCAGGAATAAGTAAGGTGGTGGTACCAGACCCGGGCGAGACAATGTAGAACTCTATCACCTAGTAAACGTGGTACGTAGTAGAATCAGATTATTTCCATCTAGTCTAGTTGGTAGAGTTCTGTCTCGCCCGAGCTGCTACTAAAGAGTTGTCTACTAATTCATGGCGCAAAAGCGTCAATGCTTCTTATTTTCGTATTACAGTTTTGAAGGTAAGGCAATACTATCCTACCCCATCATATGGATAACGTCGCTCTAGAAACATACAACAACAAACAACATTTTGTGTCTATAGACGATATTTGTTTCTTTCCTTTACGATTGCTATCTACTTGGTTATTTATCAGTAATTTAAATTTTCATAGATATTATTTTAGGTATTTAGATAGAATATCATACATAATATATATCTATTTACACGTTATTGTACCATTTTATTATGATTTACCAAGATGTACTTATATGAAATATGTTCCCCATTTTTTTGGGAAATTATCCCAGTAATAAATTGGCAGTACTGTTCAATCGGACTAAAAAATCAATTTTTTCATATAAAATTGTAATTGTAGAACAATAACGGCTTATAAACCGTGTTCTTGCTATTATTATAAGATTTTTCAAGATAATTACGACAACATTTTGTCGTTACGAACCAGCATATTTTATAACTTTCCTTCAGCTCGTTCTCCTATGATTGTTAAAATGACACTTTTTAACGTATCACTCAAGTGTAGCAAATTTAGTAGACTTTTTCTGGGGACACTTTTTATCGTCTAATTATCAATCTAGACGTGTATAGCTTGCTACAATTTACTGATCTGTGGTGTAGTATATCTATGTACACAGATTATAATAGTTTACTTACTAGTCATGGTAATTTTAAAGCTAAATTATTCTCGTTCAAATTAGTTCCTACTCCATTTTGCGAATGTTCCACCATAAACTGTAAATATGAACAAACTGCACATCATATTCTTTGGGAGTGTAATCTCTGGCAAAATGAACGTAGGCAAATGCTTGATAGTATACGATGTATGTCCGGGGGTAATCTACTATTCTGACCTTGTAGCAACACGTGGGAATTTCCGTGCCTTCAAGCGATTTTGTCATACATACTACCGGATGCAGAATTGAGTAGGCCATTTTCGTAGGTCCTCAAATACTTAAATTACCGTGGTGCAATAGCAATCAGGCTTAACCTGAATGTAAACGTCTCATTTCTTAGCAGTTTTTGTTTTATCTTTACGCTGTCTCCTGCTGTAAAGGGAGGGAAACTGGATGTATTTTCCTACTCCTCCTATACTCTTCTGATTAATTTCGTTGCGGGTTCCAAGACAGCTTAGCTTTTTCCCCAGGGCACCCTGAGCTCGCAACTCAGAGGTTATCAGGACGGTTGCCGCTGTTGATTCTGGTTTACAGAAGTTACAGGGGTGGGAACGAGAGGTGGGCCCATTGTCCTTAAAAAAAAATTATAATAGTTTATAATTTTAATATAATTCCATAGATACCTATACCACACGTCCCAGATTGATAATTATTGGGTGATAAAAAGTGTCCCCAGTAAAAGTCTACTAAATTTGGTAGACTTGGGTGACACGTCAAATAGTGTCATTTTACACAATCATAGGAAAACGAGCTGAAAGAAAATTATAAAATATGCCGGTTTGTAATAACAAAATTTTATCGCAATTATCTTAAAAAAATCTTATAATAATAGCAAGAACACGTTTCATGAGCAATTTTTGTTCTACAATTACAATTATATATGAAAAAATTGTTTTTTTAGTCCGATTAATCGTTACTGCCGGTTTATTGCTGGGGTAATTTTCCAAAATGGGAAACATATAAGTACATCTTGGTAAATCATAATAAAATAGTGCAATAACGTGTAGATAGATGTATGTGTATAATATTCTATCTAAATACCTAAAATAAAATAAATGTGGTGTCGCGGGACACCAGGTAGGAACGAACTTCCTTCGGCTAAACGGCACTACTTGCTTGTGTACGCGACTGTCGCGCCTGCGCACGTCTCATTTAACGCTTTTATTCCACGCATTTTTCTTACGGTTTTACTATCACATTTTTTTCAGTTCGGTCGCGCAGCAAAATCCCTATCCCCTCCAAGCCTGCCGTAAGGAACTTCGTTCCAAAATCTATTAAAATTTAAATTACTGATAAATAAACAAGCAGATAGCACTCCTAAAGAAAAAAACTACCATCGTCTATAGAGACAAAAATATGTTTCTAGTGCGACGTTATCTATGTGATGGGGTGGGGTGGTATTGCCGGATACCTTACCCTCAAAACTGTAATACGAAAGTTAAAAGCATTGAGGCTTTTGCGGCATGAATCAGTAGACAGCTCTTTTGTGGGAGCTCGGGCGAGACGTGTTGGTCCCGGCCTCCTTTGTAGAATAGGCCAACTGCCGTTCTGCCAGGCAGGTCGTAAAAGGCGACCGATTGGCTATCGAGTCACTACCATCGTGGCTACTAGGTGGTAGAGTTCTGCATTGTCTCGCCCGGGTCTGGTACCACCGCCTTACCTATTCCTGCCGCAATAGCGTCAGTGCTTGTTGCTGTCGTGTTTCGGTTTGGAGGGTAAGGTAGCCGGTAAACTTATGCATGTGGCATTATACCTCGCCACAAGATAGCAACGCACCATTAACACCTTTGGTGTCTATAGGCGATGGTTGACTCTTTCCATCAGGAGACCCATCTGCTTGTTTGCTATCTTATGACATATAAAAAAAAAAAGACGTTGCAGAACTCTACTAACTAGACCGTCCCGTTGGTCGAGTGGTTAGCGACCCTGACTACGCAATCGACGGGCTCGGGTTCGATCCCCGACGGGTACAAGCATTTATGTGATGAGCATAAACGTTTGTAAATTTTGAAAAAAGTGATTTTTCGACATAACTTCGAATTTTTTCAACCAATCATTATTAGTGTTCTACGATATTTTAGTACTAAAAAAACTACGTCGAATGCTGTTTAAAAAAAAAACAAATTTTTTTTTTAAACAGCATTCGACTTTTTCGACAGCATTTAGCAAACTTACTTACTTAATACTAAGACACCGATTGACTTAAGAATCTTATGAGCTTTTCTCCTTTAAAAATTGCGTTAAATACTGTTAAGTGTATCAAAATGGGTCAACTTGTTTGGGATTTATCAATGACGAAAATTTTTGGAAAAAATGGTTTTTGGCATTGCTTCGAAATTTTTCAACATATCGATTATATAGCTAAAACAATATTTTAGATCCCAAAAATTGAGATGACATCGTTTCCAAAATATACAGCTTTTACAAAAAAGAATATACCGCCATTTTTAACAAAATAGATTTTTGAAAAAAAATCTATGCTTATAGTTTTTACTCTTTTGAGCTTTTAAAATTTTACTATTTTAAAAAATCAATGCTTATAGTTTTTATTTTATTGAGCTTTTAAAATTTAAAATTTTACTCTTTTAAAATTCCTTATTTACGCGGATAGTTTCCGGGATGGCCTGCAGAGTCAACCGTTTACATTTTTTTCATAGTTTATGTATCACGTTATTGCTTGAATTATTTCATATATTTATTACAATAAACTCGACATTTATAATAACTTTTTTAACAGTTTTCTATTAAGGCATTTTTGAAATTTATTTTCTGGCAGTGTGGGCAAATTTTAATTGCAAGAAGAATTAAAGATTAACAATTGATTAATTGGTAAATGTAATCGCAACAACTAACAATTAATTAATTGTAGTTGTGGAAAATTACAACTAACAATTATTTAATTGTTAACTATATTAGTAACAATTAACAATTAATCAATCGTTAGTTGTGATTTACTACAATTAACAATTAATTAATTTTCAATGGTTTGTGATTTTTTAATTAAAACTAACAATTAAAAAATACTGCTGTATAATAATATACAGACGGTATATATAAATATATAATATACCCGTGTATTAGAATAGTGCCCCCCCTCCCCCCATCTATTCCTGTAGTTAAATACACATAAACATGTGTATTTGATTTTTTAATTAAACATGATTAGACAGACAATGACAATTTAAAATTTCTTGTAATAATTTTAATTACCTTTTAATACAACTCTCTTCTCGAACATTTTTTAGTTAATTGTTAAGTTTTAAAAAACTGTTTCACAAAACAACTAAAAAAGTTAATTGCAATTATTTTAATTGTGAGTTACAATTGACATATGTTAATTAAATTAATTTATTTGCAAGGTGCAATTAAAAGCTTAATTGCGATTAATTTAATTGCAATTACTTTATTAGTCAATTAACAAGATAATTGACTAATTAATTGATTAATGCCCAACACTGTTTTCTGGTAGCTCTCTTATATACCGGAAAGCTTAATATAAGTTTTTACAATAAACTTTCCGATATATAAGAAATCTATAAAACAAAGTCGCTTTCCGCTGTCTGTCTCTATGTATGCTCAGATCTTTAAACTACACAATGGATTTTTATGCGGTTTTTTTATTAATAGATAAGGATGATTCAAGAGGAAGGTTTAAGTATATGTATAATAATATCCATTATATGGTAGAGAAATACTGTTATAAATATATTTAGCAAAATAACGTTTGTCGAATCAGGTCAATGGCCGTTCAGCCATGCACGTTTAAGGCGACCAATTGGCTATACGAGTCACTAACATCATGGCTACTAGGTGGTAGAGTTCTGCATTATCTCGCCCGGGTCTGGTACCACCACCTTACCTATTTCTGCCGCAATAGCGTCAGTGCGTGGTAAACTTATGTATGTGGCATAAGATCTCGCCACAAGATAGCAACGCACCATTAACACCTTATATATATATATATATATATATATATATATATATATATATATATATATATATATATATATATATATACATATTATTCTGACAATACAAAGTTATATAAACAATAGCAGATCATCGGAATAGATCGCATAATAACAAAAAATAAAAATAATTCTGCCACTTTGAACCCGTCGAGACTAACTCAGTATCAGTTGGTTAGAGCGTCCCGGCTTGAGGGAACGTCATAGGTTCAAATCCTACATGATTTAAATCTTTGAAATGATTTAAGTCTAAATTTTCATTTATTGTTTTTAAACTTTTTCAAGTCTTCCCAAGCACAGAGTGAGTGCTAAAACCAAGCTAAAACACAAATATAATAACAGATCAGTAATTTATTAATCTCTTTAATACTTTATATACAAAGTGGTATCGGTTTTGTATCATTGTGAATGTTAATATGTGTGCGTAGATGACATTTCTGGAGGAAGGCTTTTCCGCACACATCACAAGAGAACGGCTTCTCTCCAGTATGAGTTAACCGATGTCGCTGCAAAGAACCATTCTGCGTAAATCCTTTATCACATATATTGCACACATACGGTTTCAAATTTATATTTGTGTGGGTAGTTTTATGTGTGTATAAATTCTTTTTATATTTAAATGCTTTACCGCAAACATCACACACAAATTGTTTGTCGCCATGCGTGAAGCTATGTTGTCGTAAACTTAACAACTGACAGAAGCTCTTATCACATATCTTACACACATAAGGTCTTATATTATTGTGACTGTTTTTATGATCATTTAAAAGACGTCTAACGATAAAACCTTTTCCGCATATATCACAAGAGAATGGCTTCTCCCCGGTGTGTGTCATTTTATGCCGTCTCAAAGCACTGAACTCTTGATAGCCTTTCCCACACAAATTACACACATGTGGTCGTATATTATTATGGTTATTCATGTGAATATCAAAATTCTTCTTCTGTATAAACTTTTTTCCACAGACATCACAAACATATGGCTTTTCACCAGTGTGTGTACGTCTGTGTTGACGCATAGTACCTGATCTTTTAAACGCTTTTCCACATATATTGCATATATATGGATTTATATTATCATGTATATTTTTATGACTTTTCAAACTTGCTCTCCCGGTAAAAGTCTTTCCGCAAACATCACACACAAACGGCTTCTCACCCGTATGAGTCAATTTATGCTTATGCCAAGTACTTGAATGTCTAAACCTTTTGTCACACAAGTCACACGCATAACGTTTAACATCACTATGTATTATTTTATGACTTTTTAAACCGTTCTTATCAGTAAAACATTTTTCACAAACATCACAAGAGAATTTCTTCTCTGCAGTATGAGTTAATTTATGACTCATCAAATAGTTTATCACATTGAAACCTTTATTGCATATATCACATTTGTAAGATTTTTTATTATTATGAATTTCCATGTGCTTCCGTAGATAACCACTTTGTGTGAATGCTTTTCCACAAATATCACATGTGTATGGTCGGTCCTCTGAATGAGTAATTTTATGTTGACGTAATGTAGATGCCTTAGAAAAACTCTTTTCACATACATCACAATCAAATGGTTTCACATTATTATGTATATTTTTGTGTGAATTTAAGTCTCGCTTGTTTTTGTACAATTTACCACAGATATTGCAAGAAAACGGTGTCTTTTCATTGGAAACTTTTTTATTATCTTTTTCTTTTCTTTGAGGATTTGTATTTGATTCTATACCTACGGGATCGTTTACAGGTTCATCAGTTATATCAGTGGCTTCATCGATATAATCTTCAGATGCCTCCTTAACCCACACGGACTGACCTGAAATTCCAAAAAATTGCCATAATACAATAAACAAACGGCTCAATCAATTATTCATTACCACATTGTGGGACCAAGTATCTTCTGTCGGTGCACTTGTTGTACCTCTGCCTACCTTTACGGGGATACGGGCGTGAAGATACAAGAGTTTTGGTATGGAAATATGGTCGCGTCAGTAACATGCTAATGTGTAAGGCAGTGTTTTTCAATCTTTTTCAAGACACGACTCCCTTGGCATAATAAAAAAAATTGCGACCTACTGCCGCCTGACATTAAAACAATTAAATTGTTTTAACATTTTTCTTTATTATCAAGTAAATATTTTGTGTTTGTTTTTTTAGTAACACTAAACTACCTCTACGACACCCTTGTAAAGGCCTCGCGACCCCCTGGGGGGAAGCGACCCACACTTTGAAAAACACTGGTGTAAGGAATATCAATAGCTACACAAATAAATCAATATGCTGTCATTTCTAACAAACTATATTTTTTAACTGAAAATTTTATGCTTATAGTATTTACTCCTTTGTGTTCAAAATACCTCAAATTAGCGGAAATGTTCAGGGATTGCCTGAGGGGTCTGTGTTTTTGGAATTGAACACAGTTTTTTAAGGAATAGCGCAGATTAGATTTTGTACTTAACCAATTCATTGCGGATGACACGGTAGCTGTATCATGATTCCTTTTAACGTATGGCGTATGCCACGGGAGTCGGGTCATTTTTAAATCGATTATGTCTCCCTCAAATTGCACTTTAAAAGTTTCTACCTTGAACAAAACCTTTGTAATTTTCCATGTAAATCAAGCCTGTAGGCTTCGTTTCTGAATATTAATGGAAAATTTATGGGACTGTCAACCTTTTTAAGCTGCATTAATAGCTGTGTCACATGCGCCACAAAGACTCGGTTAATAGGTACAACTGGAATTTATATAAATAAAATATGTAAGTTAGTTGACCCTGCAGGCCATCCCTGGAACTTCTCGCTAAATTAGATATTTTTAGTTCAAAGGTGCAAAAACAATTACGATACCATACAATAAGCGTAAATTTTTGTGCTCCAAGAGTCAAAAATCAATCAAAAATCTAAAGTTTGTAAAAATGGCAATATTTTAATTTTTAGAAAAAATGTGTATTTTCAAATGATGACCAACTTCGAACACGTTAACAAAATGGAACAGGACTTCTACTTAGTTGAGCTTCTCTAATACGTGGTACATTTAACTCTCTATTACTAATATTATTTATTTACCTTTCATATCATCTTCAATTTTCACTTCTTCTTTCAGGCTTAATTCAATCTCTGTTAAATCTTCATCAACATCTAAGTTATTGGGTATAGATATTTGGTAGACTATTTCAAAATTTAGCTTTATTATTGGAAAACATGATTCCACTTGTGTTTTTTGCTGTAACATAATGTTAATATATAAAAATTCACTTACAAAACATTTATTCATCTATAAACTAGTTGCACCTTGCAGCCCGCTGCATTCTAGAAGTTTTTGGTGAAGCCCGTGGGAACAACTCATTTTTCCAGAATAAAAAGTAGCCTATGTGCTATTCCAGGGTATCATCTATCTATCAAATTCCATCCAAATCCGTTCAGTTTTTGTGTGATTCAGTAACAAACATCCATCCATTTTTTTTTTATATAGAAGAGGGGCAAACAGACAGTAGGTTCACCTAATGCTAAGTGATTATTTCCGCCCATAGACAACTACACTACCAGCGGTCTTGTAGTTGCGTTGCCAGCTTTTTAAGAATGAGTAGGCTCTTTTCTTGAAAGTCCCTAAGTCGTATCCGTTCAGAAAAATTTCTGGCGATAGCTGGTTCCGTATAGGAGTAGTGCGGGGTAGAAAGTGGAGAATCACACGGTGCCTCGAGAATCAGAAGCAGATGGATTTCCTGATGGAAAGAGAAACCACTACCCAAAGACACAATTGATGTCAATGAAATGTTGCTGTCCGTGGAACTCGACAATGACAGGCATTGACGCTATCGCGGCAGGCGGTACCAAATACCTAGGCAAGACATTGCAGATCTCTGCCACCTAGTATTCACAATGATAGTTACACGCATAGACAATCATTCATCTTTTGTCTGGCCTGCCTGCCAACGAATTGCCTGGCAGAATGGCTGGTAGTCTTTAAAGGTATTTTTAAAGGTAACTCAAACCACTACAGGGTAAATCACAACACATAATTGTGCAAATCAGGCTATATAATTTTTTGGAAAAACTTTAAAAACAACAAAGAAAAATATCGACACTCAGGGATTGAACCTGCGACCATCTCCCTAAAGCCGGGACGCTCTCTCACTGAGCTAGTGACAACAGGCTCGACGTGACGAAATTCTTCTTTGCTGTATATGATCGAATTACGTCGATTGTACCGATCGCTAGGTATATCTACATATAACCAGTTAAATGAGTTCATCGTTACAGATGAACTTACTGATGCAATGAACGAAAGTACTGATAAAAAAAAATTAAAAATGTGAATTTCATCTGTAACTATGAACTCATTTAACTAGCTATATGTATGTATACCTAGTTTTCCCAAGCACGTGGTGAGCGCTATAACACAAAAATAATATATAATTTTTTGTCAATTAATTTACGTTAAGCAAAGCGAGTGGGTATTAGCTAGTATTTAATTGTTACCTCTACACTGTCAACTCCTTGTTGAAGATATTGGTTTGTCCTGTCCGCTTGTTGAATCAACTTGCTGCATTGTTTTAATTTTGTTACACAAATGTAACATAGTGTTAGACATGTATGTTTGTTAAACTGGAAGGAAAAACAATAAACATTAAAATCAGCATTATATTGTAAACCAACTGACCAAGGTAATAATCAGTTGGTCTTATTGTGTGGCAATGTTCACACATTTAACTATGGTTGGTTATTAATTTATTTATTTTATTTATAATATTAATATTATTCTTTTTTATTTATTATAGTTATACTATACTAGCTGTGCCCACGACTTCGTTCGTGTGGATTTTTTAAAAAATAAAAATATCATACTCATTATAAATATTTTGTTTTTGGATCTGTTCCAGCCGAATTTATAATAAATTTAATAATTTTATTGGAGAAAACTCTGATTTGGTTTTAAGAGTTCCAAAGTAAACTAGGAACCCTTATAGCTTCGCTTGTTAGTCTGTCTGCCCGTCTGCACTATTACTCAGAGATACTTATTACTTGAAAGCTGTAATTTAGCATGAATATACATATTAGTCATATCAACAAAGTAGTAACATTAAATCTTGAATATTTTTTTATCAAATTCGCTCCCTTATATGTAAAGTGGGGATGTTAATATTTTCTTATGTACCCCATTACATGTTGTTTTTGTTGGACAGGTTTTTTAAAAATATTGTAAGTTTGTAAAAAAAAGTTTTTGATTAAGGGACTCGTTTGTAAAATATTAAGCGTTTAAAGCTAATTTTTGTTAGAATCAATTTTCCCCCTCCAGACCTCTCTGCAGGCTTAAGTATTGATTTTGGGGGTGGAAAAAAAACATAGTATAAATATAATGAAATTAAGAGGAAAACTATCACAGCTTAGAAGGCTTTACAAGTTTTTGAGTAATAGTTTACCAACTTATGCGGTGAACCTGTGGTGCGGATATATATTTATCATTGACATTGAATACCTGAAATGTTCATAGTATGAAACAATAAAAGCCCTCTTCTTAGTCCGCATTATTATAATAAGCAACTTGGGAACCCTAGATTGCGCATGGCTCGACACGCACATTCCCAATTTTTTTATAAATTAATATCATATTTTAATTAGAAGTTTGCATCCAATCGGAATTCACAACGGCAAAGTTTTAATATTAAAGGAGATTGATAAAATAGGTGTCAATAGAATACAGTGTCAGCCGAAATTATCAAATTAATTTAATGTAGAATAAGCAAATATTAGAACTCAACATACAATTTTTAATAGCAGGTAAATTTTAAAAGTTCTGGTAAAAGTTCACTTAATACGCGTATATGTGTTCTGTTTACAATTAAATCTTAAATAAATAAATTACGAATTTAGTATTAGTTTAAAACTGTTAAAGTTACACAGTGAAGTGTGTCCTGTGCAATCATAAGAAAAAAATCATGTATTCAAACACAATAATAAATATAAAACAGTGAAAATAAACTTAACGAAATCAGTTAATTCAATTAAAACTCAAGTACATTGGTGTAACATTCACATTTGACAGGTGTACTATAGACGAACCAATAATACCAACATTATGGCATGTTAAGGCTGTTACACACACTATTGATACGGACAAAATGGAGGAACAAATGGCTTTGCTTTGGAGTAAATTTAAAGAAGAACTTCAAAACCAAACAATTACTATCACAGAGACAGTTCAAAAACAATTTCTACTACAATTGAGGAACAACCTAAAACAATTAAACAGGAAAATGAAGAAATTAAAAAGGAAATTGACCACTTGAAGTTAAAAGTTAGTTAGAGGCTGAAACTAGGAAAAACAATGTTATTATCCATGGAGTTGAAGAAAAAGAAGACAACATTGATCTTATGGATACAGTTTTAGAAATTTTAAATAATATGAACAGAAAGGTCAAATCAAGTGACTGGGATAAGTGGGAAATCAGTCAAGTGCAAAGAATTGGGACAAAAATTGGAAATGAAAACCAGACCTATTAAAATAACTCTTACACTAGGCTGGAGAAGAACAGAACTTTTAAAAAATAGAGACTTATTTCCTAAAAATATCAAAATAACTTAAAATTTCCCGAAAGACATACTTGAAAGCAGAAAATCTCTAATTCCTAAAATGATAGAAGCCAGGAAAGCAGGCAAATATACTATCATAAGAAACAACAAACTTATTGTAAAAGAGAATAATGACAATATAAATACAAAAGATAAAAGGAAGAGAGTCCCAACAACACCTCCCAGTACACCTCCTGACAGTTTGAGTAAAGCCCCAGAATCTATTATACGGACATTTTCTCAACCAATTAAATCAGTTCACAGCTTTCAAAAATCAGTTCATCTAAAACAAAGATTAGACAAGAAGCATCAACTGAATACAGACAAAAAATTCCTACTAGGAAGGAAGGTATTTGAAGCAGTTTTTTAAAAAGAAAAGAAGCGTACCCACCCTAGGATGGTGTAGTTTCTTTATAACTCAGGCGCGTGCGCTCCTTATAGGCAGAAAAGCAGTGCTTCACCTTTATTTTAATAAAACGTTCATACGTTTAAGATGACTTATAAATAAATGAATAAACAAAATATAATAACTTAAAAACGCCTAATATTTTTTAAATAGCACCTATTTGCAAGCACAGCACTCAAATATGTTTGCCAGGCGTTTATTAAACGATAAATAATATTGAACTAATGCCGCAAGCAAACTGCTTCACATTGTAAATGTGTGCGAGACATAATTACCTATCCGCACGTAATTGGCTCACTCACACAATGACGCTATTTTACAAAGCAGGTAATGCGGCCTTGTTCTATAATCCGGGTAAAGATAATAGACGAAATATTATTGACAAAAAGTATGCTCACATTATGCATTTTTGTTTAGTAAGGTTTTATTTGTTTAAATAGCAGAAATGTTTTGTGTTTCGCGGGGGCCATTTGCTTTTTCATGTGATAGCTGTTAAGCATTGTTTATTATTTTGTTTGTGCCAGTATATTATATAAAGTTTTCATTTTAATATTTGAAAGTGTGTAGGTACATTTAATAGGTTATTACTGAGTTTCTATAATAATTGTAGTGATTTGCTTTTACTAGTGCATTTGTTGATTTTTTAAATGTTATTTGATTGTAAAGTTTGCGTTGAAAATGTGTGTTTATTAAAAATTAAAAATAACAAGTTTTTTCTATTTTGTCATTCAGTGAAAAGATTCAAATCGTGTCTAAATGTAGGTGTGTACCCGAGTTACAATTAAACCAGCAAGGCCAGCTAAACGTACACATACATATTTGAAAAACACAAAATCAACGACTCACAGAGCTTTCCATGATTTCTATAGAAACGACATTAATGATAGAATTAAAACGCAATCCAACTTTCTATGACGATATCCTAAAATCATATTTAAAAAAGGATAGGCGCATAGATTTCACTACATAGTATAAAACAAAGTAGCTTTCTCTGTCTGTCCCTATGTCCATATGCATGCTTAAATCTTTAAAACTACGCAAAGGATTTTGATACGGTTTTTAATAGATAGATTGATTCTTGAGGAAGGTTTCAGTATATAAACCTTTCAGATATTCCTACGAGAACAAAAGCTACGCGGGTGAAACCGCGGGCAGGTCGCTAGTAATCTATAAATGAATGAGAAGTTTGTTTTTTTACTAACCCGTAATTTTATTATTAAGGTTATATTATATAAGGCCATATCGGATATCTCGCAAGGGATGTGTTCTGTAACTATCACTCACTTGGATAATATATTTGAGGTGGTCAAAATCTTGCGTTTATTTATATCGGTGTATAGTAATCTCAAGTAATCAGAACCTTCAGTGAAAATTGAAGCTGACTAGGTGAGTAGTTAGATATTAATTTAGCTTATTATTTTACTTATTTTATTACAATTTCATTCGCCGCGACGATCGATTGCTGTTTTGTTTGCATTGCCGTAGAAGATGTACATGAATAGTAGTACATCTAAGACTTATTCTGTTGGCATGATTTCCGACTTAGAGATCCGTCGCATGGCTGTAGCTATGCTACAGATCTATAAGAAAAATTTTTGTGATCGAGTACACAGCTGCATACCCAGTGTCATAATTCTGTGCACGCCACTGTTATAACTTCATATTTAGCGGCTGCCGAAAATATCGATGGAATAATATAATTCCCTCCATCGTCGATATATGCGAAATACATTGTAGGTTTTTCATTTTAACGTAATTTATTTCTTTAACTACATAGGTATAGGTTATGTTACCCTGTTTATATCATGTATTTCCATATTATTGGCATGTACACTAGATTAGTACATAAAGTTGCACGTTTTATTTATACAAGTATTTATTATGTATTTGCTACTAAAGTACCATTGTAAATAAATAAAGAAAGCTGCGACGAGAATTTACTTACCTTTATGTCAGTTATCTTTTCATAAACTACTTGTAAATAAGTATTTGTAATATTGATTATACGAATGTCAGTTGCTAAGCAAATAATGCATGTATCTTCATCCATTTATGAAACACCTTTTTTTATTTCGCTAAATATCACATAAATACTACACAAAAACTATGTATGACTATGTGATTTGATTTGTTTGTAATTTGTATCAGAATTATCATAATTATGACAATTGACAAATAAAATGACATTTTTCAAATGACAATTAGTGTTGCCGCTCGATAGTCCAATATCGATAGCAAATCGATTGTCTATCGTTATTTTAAGAAAAACAATAGTATCGATTTCTATCGATATTATCGATAGTTTCGATATCTCATTAGGACAATACTATCGCGCAGTAAGCAGCAATACTATTGATAGTATTGACAGTATCCTACCTGAAAAATTAAAAGCTACCGATACTACCGATATTATTTTCTCTCAATATTACTAGAACTAGTTTTGTAATATCGATAGTGACCCTTATTTCTAGAAACTAGAACTTTTGATGTTTACAAGTAAATTTTTAATGTGGGCAGACAAAGAAAATTATAGTTGTAAATTTTGAATACCTATAAAAATATATTCTGCCACTTACATTTATATTTTTAAGTCTTTAATGATACTGTTGAAAAACACGTAACTATCAATGGTACAAAACTATTGATAGTAAGCATAATACTATCGACTTAATCGATTGCTTATTCATCTCCAACGCTAATACTATCGATACTATCGTCTTTACAATCGATAGAATAGCTTTTTTAGATTAAAACTATCGATTGTAAAACTATCGATTTTTCGGCAACACTAATTGACATGCATCATGATATTAACCACAGATATTACCTGTAGAATATGCTCAACAATAAATGATCGACTAAACTAAGTTTATACTTAGTTTAGTCGAATAAGCCCATTTAGTAGGTGCTTTTATAATCGAAGTCAGATAGAACTAGTAAAAAATAGAGCTTTGTAAGGACTCACAAATTTTGACGTGAATATGTTTTTAAATTTGCCTTTGTTTGCCTTCATAGGGACCAAAGAGTATACAATACTACGTAAGAATAGGTAGGGACAGTTAAAAAAAACAGATGATAACAAAATCGGGGGATACAGTTTGGTGTTATAGCTACATAACTATCGCCAAAATCCACAATCTAATTTACGAATTAAAGAATTTAATAAGCTGAGCGCGGATTTTGATACTGCGCGGGGAGTTGAGTAGGAAGTGCCGTTACTTTTACGTAATTTTACTGCGTTGCATATTTTGCATATGGTATATCTTCTGACTCAGAGCAACTATAAAGTTCGATTAAGTTTTATTCGAAAGTTTTGTAAATATTTATTGATTGTATAATTTAAGAAAATAATTTTAAATGCTTATGGTAAATTTTATATATTTTATAGCGCTTAAGTGAAAAATTCAAAGAAAAATTGTATTCAGCCAAAAAAATCTTTAAAAAGCCATATCATAATACAAGGAACATAAACCGTCTGAAAGGGATTTTAAATAGCAATCTAATGATACCTATGAACCCTTATATAAAAGAGTGAAGAAATTACGAGAACGCAAAAAGATGAAAGTGTCGAAACGATTAAAGATAGTACTTCTACGATGAATTAATTTTTTTTCGGATATTTTTTTTTATATCATAAGATAGCAGATATATATATATATAGCAAACAAGCAGATGAGTCTCCTGATGAAAAGAGTCAACCATCGCCTATAGACACCAAAGATGTTAATGGTGAGTCTAATACGCTATCTTGTGGCGAGGTCTAATACCACATGCATAAGTTTACCGGCAGCCTTATCCTCCAAACCAGAACACGACAGCGACAAGCACTGACGCTATTACGGCAGGAATATGTAAGGCGGTGGTACCTGACCCGGGCGAGACAATGCAGAACTCTACCACCTAGTATGCCGGTGGTGCATGGCAAGGATCAGCCGATGGACAAAACAATGCCCCACCCTGGGCATTGTTTTGTCCATCGGCTGATCCTTGCCCTTGGGTTCGGCTCGTAGATGGGCGAAACGTAAATGTGCTCTATGAGTCGATGCACTTGATGAGTTCAAGAGTGAGCTTCTTGGAAACTGAACTTCGTATTTATTATGAGACATTTTTCGTGAACTTATTTTTTTCGTGAATTAATGCCTTAAGAGGAGATAGTATGATTTTATCGTAGATTTTGCCTAACGTATTGGGGCTAACGTAGGCTAATGGAACAGTAACTACTGATGTTATTTCGGTTTTTTTCCGGTTTGTGTATAGTCCTATGACGGTGGCTTCTGCTCTCGAATGGAAACGCACAACCGGCTAGGAGTGCATTGAAGATGCAAACTATAATAGCAGGTATATAGGGATGAGAGGGAGGTATTTAACTACCATATTTGTGTATCTTCGGTATCAGTGGGTAATAACGGTTAACCCTCTGGTGGTAACGACGCCTTACGCTGTACTTCGCAATCCACAAGATGGATGGACGTGGTCTAGGTCCGTAGACAGGTTTAATGGGGAACATTGTGATTAGAAAGACGAATGAAAAATGGTATCGCAAGATATCACCCGTGACGTAGACGTATTCACGTTAAAAGCTGCACGGCAAAAATTGCATGACTATATCCATGACACAGCCATTAACCGTTTTTTCTATCTTTTAATGTATGGACTTTATTTATGGATATCTGACTTGAAACATTCCGGCGAATTTTCAACCAAATATACGAATTGTATCAACAAACAAATAAACACTTATTTTTTGCTGTTAAAATTTCCTTGATTTGCTGAAAATACGATTTTTTTTTATATCATAAGATAGCAAACAAGCAGATGGGTCTCCTGATGGAAAGAGTCAACCATCGCCTATAGACACCAAACCGGTTAATGGTGCGTTGCTGTCTTGTGGCGTGGTCTAATGCCACATGCATTAGTTTACCGGCTACCTTACCCTCCGAACCAGAACACGACAGTGACTAGCACTGACGCTATTGCGGCAGGAGTAGGTAAGGCGGTGGTACCAGACTTGGTCGAGTCGATACAGAACTCTACCACCTAGTAGTCACGATGGTAGTGATGCGCATAGCCACTCGGTCGCCTTTTACGACCTGCCTGGCAAAACGGCAGTTGGTCTATTCTTTAAAGGAACGCGGGATCAACACGGGGAATTTATGTGCTTGTTAGTGTTATCTACAATGAAGGTACTATTTATCTACATAATTATATTACTATAGAAGGATAGAGAACTATTTTTTCTTATTAAATTTTGATTCTTGATAATGTTTAATGCTCTACAAGTACCTAAATGTAGCAAGATTCATTTTGAGCTACCATGCCGCTTTTGTAGTATAATATTGATAGATATTAATGTTTCCTAATGGTAAATTTCTTATAAAAGTCATAGTTCAAAAGGAAAAAAGGTTTAAAAATAAAAGTTTTCTTTTTAAAGAAATGCCCATTTTTGCATTCCATTAAGATAATTGTCATCCTTTGGCAGCTCATTTACGGCGCTGCACTGGCAGAGGGATCGAAGAAAAGAGAAAAAAGTAGAAGGATAATGATAATTCAGTGTAAATACGTTACATACTCTTTGATCCAGTGCAAAGAATATAATACTCTCTACGAGAGGTCCAGTGTCCACCAGCTTTTCGCCGGGCGCAGTGAGCACTGTAAGCAGCGAAGAGTTATATTATATTAATATTATATAATATTAATTGTGATCACACAAACAATTAAACGAAAAGTTTACCTTATCAAGTCATATCGGAAGATTACATAAAGTATATCAAAAATAATTTACCACGTATCTGTCACGTTTAATATTAAGATTTGATGGAATAGAACATGACAATTACAGTTTGATAGAATAAAATATAATACTAATTTTCCCAGGTTATATCTACTTTACTTCGCGATCCGATCTAGATCGAAATCGATTTAAAAAATAAAAATCGTATTGTAAAACTTGAATTTCCGAAAGTTCGATTCAATTGACAGATCGATAATCGACAATCCCTATTTGGAATTGATTTCGCTTTGTCTGTGCCAGTGTTGCCAGAATGTTACTTTTGTAACATTTTGCGTTATTTTTGACCCTCTCATGTTATTTTCATAATACACTACTCGAAATGTTAGGTACTTTTACGTTACTTTTAGGACATAGGTATTAAAATTATTTATATTTTCTATCAAATAAGATTGATGTGATTAAAAATGAGGTTTTTTTTCTATAAACTGATAATCTTTATTTATTTGGATTAAATGTCAATTATTTGATTAAAAATTATTATGAATCTTTTCTCAATCATTTGATTAAAAATTATTACGATTCTTTTGAAGCTTAAATAATGGGACAGGAAATTTTTTAGTTTCTGTGTAATAAAGTGTAATTTATTATATTAGTGCCATTTTTCGCATAAAATAAGGAAATGTTATTTTTCTTGTGGAAATATATTTGATTTGACTATCTGTGACTGGAAACACTGGTCTGTGCGCCGTGCGGTTTGTTTGGGTTTGTTTGTGAAATCAATATTTCTTTTAAATATATCACAATAATAATATAAAAATTATCACATAAACTCAATTTATTTATACAGTCAGTTTAATTTATTAAACTTGATATCCTAAAAATGTCCATTGCGGTAGATGTGGATTGTGTTTCATTATGCAAAACAGAATTTGTTGAAGTGGATTGTCTCGAAGAGTTGGAGACTCCAGAGGAATGTAACGTGAATTCGTTGGAAGTGAAATCCGAATTGGATAATTCTCAAAGTGGTAGGGTAAAATTTATTGTTTCGTTTGTAATGTCTATTTATTGTTTCATTGTCTCAGGTCAGTCTCCAGATACGTCGATGAAAAAGCTATTATAGACGTCTTTGAATGTTGTGAACTGGATAAATAATAATCCTAAATGTTAAGAAGTTAAAGTTGTAATTTTTATTATTATTATTATATTGGTTTGGTGGGATTCTGCCAATATCACGTTAGTCATGGGAGAGACACATAAAAAGAGTTGTCCGGTAACTATATCAGTTACAAGTTGAGGAATCTAAAACAAAACAAACACAAAGATTAGTAAACTTAGACAACTTAGGAGAAATTGGGATCAACTAATAGCTTAATTTTGTTAGTGGTGATAAAAGCAACAAGAAAAATGTTCATAGGGTTTATTCTTATCAATACATAGTTAACTTCAGGAAACTGCTCCTTGAAGCCCAATAATCGATTAAAATCGATTTCAATGTTTCGACAAAACAATCCCGTGGCAACCCACAGTAAAATACCTAGGAGTCACACTAGATGCACAAATGATATTCAAATCTCACATTGAAAATGTCAAAACCAAGGTGAATTTCGTATTAAGTCACCTGTATCATCTCATAAACAGGAAAAGTAAAATGTCACTTAGACACAAAGTGACACATTATAAAACTGTAATTAGGCCAGTGTTGTCATACACTAGTTTAATGTTTGCCCACACTCGTCCGAAACTTATACATCGTTTACAAGTCATACAAAATAAATTCATGCGTGTTGCTACCGGCAGCTATATGGTATGTTCGTAACATAGATCTATATAGAGACCTAGAATTACCGATGCTACAAAAACACTTCAAAGAGACGTCAGCACGTCACTGAAAAACGATGGGACACCCAAACCCTCTGGTGAGAACCACGGCAGACTATGTCTCGGCCGCAGTCGCCGATGACAAACATAGAAGACCACGTCACATCCTAACTGATCCTGACGATCCCATCAAAATATACAATTCACATGCACTTACATGCCAAAGTCCACTTGGCCCATTGTTTCAGCCCACCAACACTCGAGACTCCGGTTAAGAGCCATTAACGAGTCGAAATCCTGATGCTACTTACTCTCCCACCAATCGTCAAGATACTGCCCTAAGCCAAGGTTCGGTCTCACAGGAGACACCTTTAGGGCAGGCTCTAAGCCCACTTTATTTAAATTCTGACTGATTACTTTGTTCACCCCAAAAGCCCAGTTTCCCAGTAGCAGTCATTTGGACCAACTGCTTAAGTTCATTTCGAAAGAAAAAAACTATTTAGTATAAAACAAAGTCGCTTTCTCTATCTCCTTATGTCCCTATGTAGCCTACATATACATATAAATCTTTAAAATTACACAACTGATTTTGTTGCGGTTTTTTTTAATAGATAGATTGGTTCTTGAGGAAGGTTTTAGTATATAAACCTTTCCAATATTCCCTCGGGAACAAACGCTATGCGTGTGAAATGGCAAGTAGGTCGCTAGTTATGTAGATGAAGAACAAGAAAGGATTTTCCGTTATCCCATACTCTGGTCAAATTTGACCACTCCGTTGGTCAAGTGGTTAGCACACCTAACTACAAATCGATGGGGCTCTGGTTCGATCCCCGACAGGGGCACACATTTGTTGCATAGATGTCTGTATTATCTGGGTCTGGGTGTGTATTATGTATTTAACAGTATTTATATATGTATTTCTATGTATAAGTATTGTTGACTAACACCCATAACACAAGCAAATAATTTACTTACTTTGAGGTTATATGAATTTGTGTAATTTGGCCAGCGATATTATTATTGTTATTATTAAATATTGTATGAAACTTCTTACATTGACGACATGTTAATTTATCTGCCGACGACACTGCACGGGTTTGCTAGTAATATTATAAATCCAAAAGTTTGTCTGTTATGCTTTTATGGCTGAACTGCTCAGTCAATTATGTTGAATTTGCCACAGCCACCGTAAAAAGCGAATGTTTAGCCAGACCTGTCCCTACAATGTTGGAAGAGTTCTGCAACATCTCAGTAGAGCTGGGGGCCACCACATTACGTTCGACATTAGTGCTTGACATTGTCCAGTGCTAGTTTAAGGGTAAGATAGTCGGTAAACTTACGCATACAAGAAACAATGCATCATTAATATTTTTAGTGTCTTAAGTCTTAAGTGGTTGTTATTATTATTATATTTTGGTTTAATGGCTATCCCGTTGGTACGGATTCTGCCAATATCAAGTCAGTCATGGGAGAGACACATAATAAGAGTTGTCCGGTGATTATATTTGTTACGAGTTGAGGGATCTAAAACAAAAACACAAATATTAGTAAACTTACACAACTACTATGTTATAGATTTGGAGCTACCATTTACATGTATCTATACAAATTGATTACAAACATATAGGGAGAGGGAACACAGAAATGTTATAGCCTAATTTTGTTAGTGGCAATAAAAGCAACAAAGGTTTTAAGGAAGGGAGAGTTGACATAGGTAAGGAGACACTTCATATTAATAGGGCGAGGTATGTCTGGGGGAAGAATGTCATATAAAGAATATGCTAACTTGGGGCAAGAAAAGAAGATGTGATCAGGGGAACCTTCGTCGAGGCCACATTCACAAATGGATGTATCACGTATTCTCAACTTAGCAAGGTGGACAGGGGTGCATGCGTGGCCCAGACGCAGCCTACATATTGTAGATGTTACAGCTTTACTGGAGTCACGGAAACAGAAGAACCAAGGTTTTGTTGGAATATCTTCTTGTATACTGGCATAATGTTTGCCTTTATAGCATTTTGACCTAGCCCATTCACTATCCCAGTTGGACATCAGGTTCACTCTGGCAGTAGAGCGTAAGTCATAAGAGAATATGTGATTATGTGTAGACAGTCCAGATTGAATAGCGTCCTTTGCCAGTTGATCAGCAGTTTCGTTTCCACTAATGCCAGAGTGGCCTGGAATCCAAGCCAGGACAATAACAAAACCCTCACTGGCAGCTTGAGTCAGAATCATTCTGATCTTAAGAATAATGGGATATTTAATCTTGGAACGGAATTGATTGCAGGCAATAGCCTGGAGACAACTGTGGGAATCTGTCAGAATTAAGGTTTTTTTGAACTTATGGGAGTATGCAAATGTAATGGCTTCTAGAATGGCGATTGATTCTCCAGTAAAAATTGAGGAGGTTGGTGGGGATCGAAAGTTGAGGATTGCTCTATATTTAGGGATCCAGACTGAAGAACCGACATACTCTCTTTCAGATTTTTTGGATGCATCTGTATATATTACAAGGAAATCTGGAAAGTCTCTGGCTATTCTCCGATTAACAGTAGCATCAGCAAATGGGTCACCTTTCACAGCACCAAAGTCTAAGATTATATTGGGTTTAAAAATGAGGGCTCTGTAGGGGACTTCAAAGAGAGGATTCATAGATGACTGGTAAAGAGGGGATGTGTTTGCGAGTTTTTGGAAGCTATTAACGAGACAAGGTAACTTTTTATGTGTCCAGTAGCCCATTGTGGATGTAGCTTCAGAGAGTGATCTAAGTTTAGGGAGCAAGGGGTGGCATGACAAGTGGGCAATATTAAACAAAAATCTATCCGCAAGATATTGTCTTCTGATGGACAGAGGAGGCTCTTGACACTCCAACTGCATGGCGTTAATGGGAGATGATCTCATTGCTCCTATGATAATACGGAGGCATTTTGACTGGATTTTGTCTAAAGTAGATATAGCAAGTTTGTTGCAGGGCTCCAGTAAAAAGGAGCCATAGTCAAAGTGGCTTCGGATCAATGCGTTATAAAGTATTTTTTGGCAAAATGGGTGGGAGCCCCACCAAACTCCTGATAAAGAGCGCAAGATGTTGATGTTACGTTCGCACTTTTCTGTAATATAGGTGAGGTGGGGAATTCCTGACATTTTAGAATCCCAAATAACGCCTAGAAATTTAACTTTGTTAGCTTGGGGTACAGGATCGCCGTTGATAAGGATGGAGTAAACCGGGGGAGATCTTTTCCTAGTGAACAAAACTGAGGAACATTTGGGTGTTGATAATGAGAGTCCATGGTCTGATAACCAATCATTGAGGTAATATAAGGCTGAATTCATTCTAGATGTAGCTACATCTATAGAGTCTCCAGAGTATAAGAGGGCTATATCGTCTGCATATTGCAGAATGGAGCAAAAGCTATTAACAGTTGATTCTAGGTTAATTGTATAGAGGTTATAGAGCAAAGGACTCAGCACGGAACCTTGTGGAAGGCCTTTCCAGACTGTACGGGGAGATATTATAGAACCATTTACTCGAACAGAAATATATCTGGGAGTAAGAAGGTTTATTATAAAGTTAGTCATCCTCACAGGGATACTCAGCTGGAGCATTTTTTGCCTGAGTATTGGAAGAAGGACATTATCATAAGCTGAGGCAATATCCAGAAAGGCACCCAAGACAAAGTGGTTTTTGGAAAAGGCAAGGCGAATCTCTGTTGAGAAGAAACTTAAACTATCCATTGTACCCATACCCTTCCTAAGGCCATACTGAGAAGAGGGCAACATTTTTTGGCTTTCCAGAAACCATTCAAGTCTGTTCTTGACTAGATGTTCCATAATCTTACACAATGTAGATGCTAGTGCTATGGGACGGTAACTAGAAGCCAGCAATGGGTCTTTACCTGTCTTTAAGATTGGGAGGATAGTATGGCTTCTCCACTCTTCAGGTATAATACCAGATAGGTAGATAGTGTTAATTACATTAAGAAAATACTCTTTTGAGGAATGACTAGATTTTAACAAAAAACTGTAAGGGATTCCATCAGTCCCAGGAGTTGAATCTTTGAGACTGCTAATGACCAGTAAGAGCTCATCTACTGAGAAGGGGCTGTCAAGTTCATGTCTAGCAAGATTTAGGGGAAGTAAGGATTCTTCAGGGTTTGCCTCCTCTCTAGATGGAACCCAGGGAGGAGCCAAATTGCTAGCAAATCCTTCTATACATGAGGGATCTATATTGAGAGAGGTATTATCTGTAAAAGAGCCACGAAAACGTTTTATATTTTTCCAAACTAATGAAGGGGGAGATCTAGGAGAGAGTGAATTACAAAACAGTTGCCAGCCTTCTTTTTTTTTCTTTGAAAGGAGTCTTTTAGTTTGGGCACAAACAGCCTGATACTTAAAAAAATTATCCCTGTTCATGTTTAAAGAGTAGGAGTGTTCAGCTTCTTTTCGTTTGGTAATCATGGAGGTACACTCTGAGTCCCACCATGGGGGGGATGAGACCATATCCTTTGGGGATTTCTTTACAGGTATAGACTTATTGGCAGAGTCAATTAAAACAGAAGTAAATGCTACATAGGATGATTGCAGATTGAGCAAATTGGGGGGTGGAAGAGCATGTACACCAGAGGCAGTGTAAGTTAAATATTCATCCCAATTTGCTTTTGATATTTTATGTTTCAGGAGAGGGCAAAATTGTTTGGCTGGGACAGTTTGTGTGGAGACAGAAAGCAGGATGGGAAAATGGTCACTGCCATATGTAGAACATAGGGTGGACCAGTCCATTCTGGCTGCTAAGTTTGGCGAGCATAATGTGAGATCAACCACACTATTGGGATTTTGGTCAGGATAGACCCTGCGAGTAGGAGAACCATTATTCATTATGCATAGGTTTAAATCGTCCACCAAGTCGACAATGAATGGGGCAGTAGTGTCTGTAGTGTGGGAACCCCAAATATGGTGGTGGCAATTAAAATCACCCATCACACATATGGGGGGAGAAAGGGAAGATAAAATGGCACTTAATTCAAGGATACAATGGGGTTCAGGATGGGGGATATAAATTGATACGAAAGTGATACCAAGGGCTTTAACAGCCACAATATTAAAATCATCACTGTGGGAAGAAAAATGAATTTGTGTGTAAGGAATACAGCAGTTGATCAGGATCAGAGATCCAGCATAGCCATCACATCTGTCATCCCGGAGACAGGAGAAACCAGGGACACGGAAATGCATCCCAGGCCTCAACCAAGTCTCCGAGATGGAGAGTAGGGAGGGTTTAAAGTTATTAATTAAATTTATTAAATCAGATTTCTTATTTCTTAGGCTCCTACAGTTCCATTGCAGAATGCACAGAGCCATTGTGAGATGCTAATTTAGAGAGGTTTTCCAGTTGGAGTATCACGTTGTTCGGTAGGGCGTCATTAAATCGGGTTAAAATGCTAGTAAGGGTATTTAGAAGGTTGTAAAGGAGGTTGTCGTCTGGAGACGACAGCCCCATGGGGAAAGCTGAACCATTACCTAAGCTAGGGGCAGGATCATTAATAATTTGGGAGTGAGCTAATTTGTCATATCCTCTATCAAGTGACTTGGTTCTTACGTTGCGTGGGATAGATACGGTTTTCTTATATCCAAGCTGTTGGTTTTGATGGGATGTGGTTGGTGGGTTTAGATGGCGGATGGGAGATTTGGGTGGGGAGAATAGTTCAGTAGCAATTTCAGCATATGGACGGCGAACAGCTGGAAAGCGAGCAGCGGCCTCAGAGTAGGAGATGCTCTCTTGAGACATTATCAATTTTATTGACTTTTGTCGCTTATATTCGGGGCAGTTGTTATCCACAGCTTGGTGTTGACCTGAACAAAACAAACATGATGGTGGACGATCACACGTGTCTCCCGTATGATCACCAGCACATCGATAGCACCTTGGTTTTGCTCTACATTGGTCTTTAATGTGGCCAAAGCGGCAACATTTGTAACATTGTATGGTAGGCAGAATATAATTTTCAACTGGAAGTGAAGAATAATAAAGGAATATCTTAGCGGGAAGGGTTTGACCTGTAAAAGTTACCACGACTGATTGGGTTGGGATCCATTCAACTATATCATTCTTGTAGGCTTTTCTGTGGAGTCTACGGGCTTTGATAATCTGCCCACAGTTAACAGGGGTCTCAGATACTGTTGCAAGTTCTTCCATATTAATGTCAATGGGTACACCTCTCACTATGCCCATTCTGGTAATGTTGTAAGCGGGGATAGAAGCGACAAATTTGTGATCTGAGACAGCAGGGTTGACAAGGAAGTTATTTGCATCCTCAGCTGTCTTGAACTCAATTGAAACACGGTTTCTGCCTATATTCTTTATACCATCCTTTGCTATGTTGTTAATTTTGGAAGTATGTAACAGTTGACCAACCTTAATTGCTCTGATAGAAGAACCTGCAACAAGATCGTCTTCTAATCGAGATAGGTGTACGACATAGGGGCCTTTATCTGAATCCGCATATCGCTTCTTTTTGTCTATATCCGGATGAGTGTAGACAGTTTGTATAGCCGCTGCTACATTGCCGGGTTGAGTTGCCGGGATTTTTGGGGTAGGTGTAGGTAAATCGGAGGAGTATATGTCGTCTTTGCGTTTAGACGCAATTCTAGGTGTTGACTCCTGAGAATGATCATTGTTAATATCAGGAGGCTCAGTGTCGCTTACATCCGCCGACATGGCGAATGGTTTCTAAACTTACATCTAACTACTACACAACACTTATAGACAAACAAATACCTGACAAGCACAAAGACCAATCACCACAATTATTAAATCACTCAAAACAGAAATATTGAAAAAACGCTTGGAATACGATTGCGAGAAAAAAACACGTATCTCTTCCAATCACTCTGACAGCAGACTATATCTAAGTGGTTGTTATTGGAACGAAGTTCCTTATCGTGCGTTGTGAAAGGGGGCTAGACGGAAAAAAATTCTTACGAAAAGTTGTCACGATACTTTTTGCTATAGTAAGGTATTGTAAGCACAGAAATATCCAGCCACTTCCCTTTAGCTCGTGCATTGAAAGTGAAAGTCTATCTACTATTTGATTGAGTTTACTTTTTTTCTAGTGCCAAATGTTCGACATTAATACAGAATTTCGGCCGGATGTCAAATTGTTTCCAGCTGATTGTTTCCAATTCAATTATCTATACATATAATAAAATTGTAGGAAAGTCAATACTGTACATTGAATATTTTTTTTAAAGAACACTTGGGGCGTGATCTACAATCGATATCGAAACCAAAAATATAGTTTTTAGAATTTTTGTCAGTTTGTCTGTATGTATGTCCGGGGTAAACTCAAAAAGCACTGTATAGATTTACTTCAAATTTTGCATGAATATTACTAACAGGTCGGGTCAACATATAGGCTACATATTATTACGCTATTACATACGGAGGAGGAGCTGTGCAGAGTAAACGAAATCCGCGCGGACGAAGTTGCAGGCAACAGCTAGTATATAATACAAAATAAGATTAGCAATACCAGGGTATGACTATGATTTAAACTGGTACTCAGTTAAGAAATATAGAGCGCTTCGTAAACCTATATAAACCGGTTTAAGCCAAAACCATGCAATTGCACGTCATGCACAGTGTGAAAAAAATTAGCAGCGGCAAATATCAAATAAATATTTTAAAAAAGACGTGTGGCACTCGGAGACTGCCGCGGTAAAGCTATTGCATAGCATTTTTTATCAACTTATGCAATTACAATTGTATATTTATTTTATTTATGCAGTATTTTTTTTCTTTGTTTATTCATATTTAAAACACTTTGTACACAAATTATACGAGTACAGATATTCACTGTTGTACATAGATGATAAATACCTATACACCTATATACTTTCTCACAAACAGCTGATTACGCTAGTTTTCCAATACAACCAATGCCACCTAAATGCGGGTTGCTGAACTAAAGAGACAAGCGTGATATTTCAAAGTCATTAAAAGTTCTGGTATTTATCGATAGATGGAAAAACTAAAAAGTATCGCCCCTGTGCCGGTCGGAGTGGAAGGTGTTATGTTTTTTTCGTTACGGAATTTCTGGATTCGGTCTCCACGCTCAAGGCCCGCGATAGAAGCTATGCAATAGCTTAAAAACCTCTATAAACTGGTTTATTGATTCGAAATTCTTATAATTTTGTTCTAAAAGGAAACTGGTATTTTTGAGGTTAAGGTAGAACCAAACCTTATTATTAAAGCACTCCTTATGCTTATAGCATGCGCTGATTTAGGTTTGGAAATGAATCGGTGAACGAGTTGTGAGCGATACTGTCTAAAATTTTATTGTCATATTATTTTTATTATTATTAATGTAAAAAGTAATATTAAAATATTTCAGGTGGTTCATCCGACGAAGATAATATTCCACTGTCCAAGTCAACTATTGCATCATCATCAAAAATAAAAACCAAGAAGAAAGTAGATTCTAGTAACAAAAAGGTTATTAAAAGCAAGTCTTCAAAGTCAAGTATCAAAAATGATATAAAAAGTAGTGACAAACAAATTATTTATGATAAAACAAAACCGCATGTTTGTAATGAGTGCGGAAAAGGTTTCAAACAATCGTCTCATTTGCGTCAACACAAGTTAATCCATACAGGAGAGAAACCATTCCCTTGTGATCACTGCGGAAAGGCTTTCACACAGAAAAGCAGTTTAAACATGCATAAGAAAACTCACAGTGATATTAAACCCTACATGTGCTTTATATGCAACAAAGGCTTTAAGCAATCAATAAATTTGCAACGACATAGTGTAATTCATACCGGCGAGAAACCTTTCTCTTGCAATCTTTGCGGTAAAGCGTTTACGCAACATAGCAGTTTAAAGACTCACAAAACTTCCCATAGTGATATAATGCCTTACGACTGTAATATATGTGGGAAGAGTTTTAAAAGGTTGTCTTATTTAAATAGACATATGTTAAGACATACCGGGGACAAACCGTATTCTTGTGATGAATGTGGAAAATCCTTTACACGGTCAAGCATTTTGAATACACATAAAAATATACATAACAATGTTAAACCACATGTGTGTAGTACGTGTGATAAAAAATTCACATGGGTAAGTGATTTGCATCGACATGAATTGACACATTCTGATGAGAGACCGTTTTCTTGTAATGAGTGTGGGAAATCGTTTAAAATAAAACAGAGGTTGAAGAATCATATAATCCGTTGTTGTCAATAGATTTGCTGGTACACTGGAAGATGAACTCTTGAATGTGATAGGTGGTAAGAGCCGAGAATATACCCATTAAGACTGCATGTACAAAAGATTATAATAAAACAACGCTTTACGAATCGTAGAAGCCGTTATTGCTACCAGACTTACTAGAAAGCTAAGAGAAGAAGCTTTGAAAGTAAGAACAAAGGATATAAATAAATATCTAGAGAATTTTACACGAATTGATCTACCCCCAAAGTAAGCAAATTATTTGCTTGTGTTATGGGTGTTAGTCAACAATAGTAATACATAGATATACATATATAAATACTCAAACATATTTAATAAACACCCAAACCCAGAAATACAAACATCTATGCTCATCACATAAATGCCTGCCCCTGTTGTAAATCAAACCCGAGCCCCTTGATTGCTTAGTCAGGGTCGCTAACCACTTGACCAATGGGGCGGTCAGGATATACTCATTAAGACCTATATACAAAAGATTTATTGTCACACCCTCAACATTTGCATTTTGAACATATGGAACAGACTATAGGAAATAATTGATACAACCTCAGTCAAATGTATTCAAGAACTTAACAAATGGCAAAATGGGAATAATGTCACATAGCTATGGCCATAATAGCCAGATGGCCACTTGTCCATAAATAAATATCAGTGTTATTTAATCTATATATCTATATATATAAAAATCAATTGCTGTTCGTCAGTCTCGCTAAAACTCGAGAATGGCTGAACAGATATGGCTAATTTTGGTTTTGAATTAATTGTTGAAGTTCAGGGAAGGTTTAAAGAGTGAGAAAATATAGAAAAAAAGAGTAGTTAAAAAGGCAGAACAACGTTTGCCGGGTCAAATAGTAAAATATAAAGATATGAGCTGACTATGGCAAAGAGTAGATAACAGTCTGGAGCACCTAAAAACGAATCATGGAGTAGAGGATGATGTTATTGAAAAAAGTTCGATAATTTTGAACTATTGATTGAAAATGTAGATGGATTAAGAGACAGTGCAATCTTTAGACAGGATTTTGTGCCTCCGTCTTACCTATTGCTGTTGGAATAGTCTCAGTGCTTGTCACTGATGTATTTCAGCTTGAACTGTAAAGCTATGGCAATCCAATCTTGTTACTTATATGGCAACACAACAATAACATCTTTGGTGTCTATATACAATGATTTTCTCTTACCATAAGAAGAACCATCTTTCACTTTGCTGTCCTATGGAATTAAAATAAAAGAAATCAACATTACATGATAAAGTCTAAGAGCTCGAATAATTACATAAATGCTCGAAAGAAACATAATTGCTTGAATACACAAAATTAAAAAAAAAAGAGTGTATGTGAAACCAATTTAAAAAGGTTTAATTTTATTTTAAATAAAATTATGTCTATTTAAAAAACTTGAATGTTATTTTGAAGAAAACTGATGAAGTGTGAGTGAGACTCGCACACATGTTTCTTTAGCACCAAGCGATTTTAATATAGATTACCTATATGGAGACCCCTTTGGGTATAACTTTTTAGCTCTCCACTAAAGGGAGTTACTGATTGAATCCCGATTTTAGAAAATCGAGATGATCTCAGTATTTTAACAGGTTCTACGTAAGTTGTTGTAACTTAAAAAATGCTATTTTTGTTTTACTTATGAAAACTCCAACTTTATAGATCTTTCAATAACACGAAGATTAAAACTGAAATTGCTATTAGAAGTTGGATTTTTCTAATAGAAATTTCAATTTTATTCTTCGTGTTATTAATAGATCTATAAAATTGGAGTTATTTTCATAAGTAAAACAAAAATTGCATTTTTTAAGTTACGACAATTTACGTAGAACCCGTCGATGTCTGTATGTATGTATATATTTATTATTTATGTTTAAATATCGTCATGTCCGTATCCCTGAAGAAAAGCAAAGGTACAACCATGGAACATAGAACAAGGGAAGTGAAGAGTGGGCGTGCTGCGTGCGTCACTATTATGCGCTTTTACTCTAAATTGCCTTAGTGATACTTACCATATCATTAGGAGATAGTCGTCGTGCCAAACTCTATTATACACTGAATTATGCCGTATTGTGCCATCCTTGAATGCAGAAATGATAGTAGAATACAGATGATTAAGAATGGAGATATTTCATATCATCCGAAAGTACAATTTTCATTTTATTTTAATTAAATTCCTGATTTAATACAATGCCTTTCGCCGATAAGTGACCGCCCGAAAAAATATGAAAATATACGTCAAATTATCGAGAAAAAACCCTAAAAGAGGGGGTCTAAGTTGTATACTTTTTTTTTTATAAAATTTTACTTTTTATTTACATAAAATTTTTCGTTCTGTTTTATTTCGACGATATCTGCAACATACACCTACAGATCTTGTCGATTTTGGTTTTATTTAATAGCTACATACTTTTACTAACATAACAAAAGCAATTTAGAACTTACTGGCATCCAGTGACCAAAATAAAGTAAGAAGAACCCAGAATTTTTGCATAAAAAAGCAACATTTTTTTATTTGACACGCCAAAACTCTAAAAAAACCCCCCTGACTTAGGTTATTTTACATTATTTTATTATTTTACAATAAATTTCTTAAATAATCTGCAAACATTATGTTTACATATCTCTAACGGTTTAAATGTTAATGAGCTAGCAAAAGTGCCATTTTTTCGATAATTAAAAATTCCATTAACAATAGTGACCCTTTTAGCAGGTAAAGACCGGCTGTACACAATCCTAGATGCGTTGCACGCGCTTTCTAGTTAAAAACTATTCTAATGTGTCACGTTTAATTATGTGACATCTAAATTATCATAAGTATGATGAAAAATAAAACATACACCATTAAAAAGTAATAGTTTAACGAATTTTTTATTATTTTGTTACAATTATTTTTACTAATTTATTACATTTTCAAAATGTCCTCCGTTTGCTTGCAGGCAAGCTAAAGCTCGTAAGCTAACACTCTGTGTTGACCTCTTCACTTGACTGACATCCAATTTAATTTCGGTTGCTGCCTCGTGGATTCGCTGAATTAATTGTTCGCGACTTCGGATTTCCACTGCATACACTTTTTCTTTCATGTAGCCCCAAAAAAAAGTCTAGTGGGGTCAAATCAGGTGATCTTGGAGGCCAAGCTACAGAGCCACCTCTTCCAATCCATCGTGGATAATTTCGTTGTAGGTATTCGCGTACCATTCGCGCGAAATGAGCAGGTGCACCGTCTAATTGGAACCAATGTCCCCTTCGTGTTGCCAATGGGATGTCTTCGAGTAGTCCCGGTAAGGAATCTCGAAGGAAATTCAAAAAATTCTCTTGCGTCAATCTATTTGGTAGTTCAAAAGGACCTACAATTTGGTCGTTGATAATACCTGCCCACATGTTAACAGAAAACTGCGTTTGAAATGCAGTTACTCGAACTGCATGCGGATTTTCTGTTGCCCAAACGTGCATGTTTCGGTGATTTGTTATACCTTCTCTAGTGAAAGTAGCTTCATCTGTCCACAAAATCTTCTGCAAAAATTCTGGATTGTGTCTCTGTTTCCGAAGAATCCAAGAACAGAAAATTGATCGTGCTCTACCATCGAGGGGAAGTAAATGTTGAGCACGCCGAAAATGGTATGGATGCAGTCTTTCCTTCTTTAAAATTCTCCATACTGTAACTCGCGGGATACCCAAACGAATAGATATCAGGCGTACACTAGTAGTAGGATCTCTGGCAATCATATCCAACACAGCATCTTCAGCGTCGACACTAAGCAACGGAATTGATTCGCGGCGTCTTTGCTGTAGGCCATTTTCAGCGAAATGACGATGAACAGCAATAAAGGACCGATATCCAAGTACTGGTCTGCTTGGATATCTGCGGCGGTATTCTTCAACAGCACTTCTAGCATTTCCGTCACAAAAACCATACACATAATGCATATCGGCAATGTGGGAAGGTGGTAAGTCACTTAATCTCGGCATAATAAATCGCAGTACAAATTAACTATACTTAACAGTAAAAACAATTAAATGCGTAGTTTCACGAGCACAGAGATCGATCAACTAAAGTTATTTACCAAGTAAGCGCGTGCAACGCATCTGGGATTGTGTACAGCCGGTCTTTACCTGCTAAAAGGGTCACTATTGTTAATGGAATTTTTAATTATCGAAAAAATGGCACTTTTGCTAGCTCATTAACATTTAAACCGTTAGAGATATGTAAACATAATGTTTGCAGATTATTTAAGAAATTTATTGTAAAATAATAAAATAATGTAAAATAACCTAAGTCAGGGGGGTTTTTTTAGAGTTTTGGCGTGTCAAATAAAAAAATGTTGCTTTTTTATGCAAAAATTCTGGGTTCTTTTTACTTTATTTTGGTCACTGGATGCCAGTAAGTTCTAAATTGCTTTTTGAAGTGAAAACTTCTTTAGGCGCGTTGAGCGTTTTGGTAGAGGGTAAAATCCTCGGTTCGCGTCACCGACATGCTAATGATAATAGTATATCTATAGCTATGTTTTGCATATAGTTTTAATTACTCTCAACTTAATAGTTCCGTTTTCACTTCTATCGGCAGTCCCACGACTGCTACTGTTTTTTTTTTTATGTTAGTAAAAGTATGTAGCTATTAAATAAAACCAAAATCGACAAGATCTGTAGGTGTATGTTGCAGATATCGTCGAAATAAAACAGAACGAAAAATTTTATGTAAATAAAAAGTAAAATTTTATAAAAAAAAAAGTATACAACTTAGACCCCCTCTTTTAGGGTTTTTTCTCGATAATTTGACCTATATTTTCATACTTTTTCGGGCGGTCACTTATTGGCGAAAGGCATTGTATAATCTCTAATGATATAACAGAACGTCAAGCTAAAATCAGCCGTACACCTTACATATAAAGTTCATTTTAGGTTGACCTAATTTTTCTAGAAAGATATACGTAATGACAGTCATTACGTATATCGTTCTAGAAAGTTCTCTACTCAAATATGATCAACTGAAAACTACGGAAAAATCAATGCTGCCATCTATTGTAGAATAGCGAAACTATTACGATCTTAAGTTTCACTATTGTACAAATAGATGAGTCTATTTTGAATAGACTACAAAAGGACGTAAATACTCTTTTTTTTCTTGTAGCAAAATAAAATTTATTGTAATGCAGTTTGGTATATTTTTAAATGTTCTGTTTGTGTGTTTCGGATTATTGTTTAAAATGAAAACGACCAATAAAACAATGTTTGCATTAGTAGTTTGTATTCAATAATGCTTATTCTATGTGTGAGTATGGCGATAACGGTCCTGATAGAAATGTTTGTATTTGCCAATTCCCTTGTTCTATGTTCCATGGGTACAACACATGCACCCATGAGTAGCCGAAAATACTTAGACCTACAATGTGATAGGTGGCAAGCCTATTGCCAACTGGGCACTTATCCTCCTGGGCATGTTTGTATTAGGAAAATGAATAAAACACATTTTTGTATTGGCCGACCGGGAATCAAATCCGGGACCTCATATGGTGGTTAATACCGACACCCACTAGAGCACAGAGGTGATTTGGAGAACTTTGAGTTATTAACAACGCGGAGGATGGAAGAAGGGGTAGGTGATTAAAAAAACAATGTCCATAAAACCTAACAGCATTGTCTGGATAGAAGGCAAGTTTGGGCAGCGATTTAAAGCCAGCCGCATTAACTTTCTAAATGGTCAATTTTACAAACTGAATTTGTAGGAACAATATCTGGAACTAATGAATTTATTTTAACAATTCTTTCCCAAGTAAACAGCTACATTTTAATCCAATTTTCCCTTGGGGTCGGTACCTGTACCGGCTACAATTACTACCTGTACAGAACACTAATAGATTTTCTGGAACTATTGATCAAATTTTGAAAATTCTTTCACCTTTGAAAGCTATTTTATTCCTGAGTCATGCAGGTTTTTATGATAGCAGCATAAGCAAGCTTGTCGCAAAACCGGCAACCTAAAAAAGTTTTGAGATTCTGTTAGAGATGTTCTGGATATGGTTGATGCCAATAAAGTAATTATTTTGTGCAGTGGCGTAGCGTGGACTAATACATACGTGGGCAAAGTCGCATCGGCGAGGCCTTTTTCCGTTCGTTCCCAAAAGCTATTCAAAAACACGCGCCAAGTTTGAAATAAGTGACAAGCTATCGTGTCTTTATAACGCGTCAACTTAGGATCTAGGAGTGGTTTTGTTTATATTTCAGATACAGAAAAGTGAGGCCAATATTTTTCAGGCTTTAATTTAAAAATAAAGATTTTAAATCAGGTAGTGCGAGGCCCCTTTAGATGCGAGGCCGTGGGCGAAGGCCCACTTCGCCCACGCCTAGCTACGCCACTGATTTTGTGTGATGATCGGAATGGCTGGTTTGGAACATGGGTCCATTTGGAGATAGTAGTGTGAATGGTGTAGGTCAGGACATTGTGGATTTATGCGTGGAAAGGGATCTATTTGTATCTAATACAGCATTCCATCACAAAGAAATTCATTTGTATACATGGAGAAGCAGCGGCGGCCTTAGGGGGTGGCGAACAGGGCAATCGTCCAGGGCCTCGAGCAACAACCCAAACAAAATTTAAGAAGTAGATATAGATTGTTTTACCATATTTTTATAATATTTTTTTTTATTTAAAACTTTTGAATTCGATGAAACAAGATCGGCTTTCAGCTCTCTCATTCTTTCAATCGAAAATGACGTAGCTAATTCGTTAGATTATTGTATTTTAATTCAAAATGTTAGTCTTAGAAATAACCTCAAACATCAATTTTAAAATGTACCATCTCTGTGATTGTTAATTTTGTAAATCTTATAATGTAAAATATTTTAAAACTAAATTTTTTATTTAACTATACCATTTCTCGTCAAAAATGACAAATACCTAAACCAAACAACCAGACCTACTTCCGCATTACATACTTTTCACGAAGGACAAAGGGCCTCGTAAAAGCTTGCTGCCCGGAGCCCCGCAATGGGTAAGGCCGTCGTTGTGGAGAGGGAATGAACAAAAGAGTGTGATAGGTTTGCTATCTACCAGAATAGCAAACTTCAGAAATGTATAATGTACACAAGGGTTTACAGAGGTTCTACTTTTGATTCAGACCACAGTTAGGTAATCAACTAATTTAGGTGTCTGTTCAAGAAATGGAGACGTTGAAGGGACCGTGTTCCATTTGGAGAGTTTCAAAGAATAAAAGTGAAAAGTGGCAATATCTGAGCGTAACTAAGTAGTCCGTACAAAAGACAAGTTCGGAACAGGCTAGGGAAAAACTTACCAAACTGAGGCGTGGATAAATGTTGTAAGCTACTGAAAGTTAGCGTGGTGGATGTAGCGAAAGAGCGAAAGTCACATGTAGTAGTGCGAAGAGGTATAAGTCGATGAAAGGTGAAAGCTGCGATCGAGAAGAAGAAAGCATAGCTAGATTATGTGTCATTTTTGCAAAGGAATGTAGAAATGTATCGTTGGTGGGAAAAAGTTGTGTAGGGAAAGATTGCAAGCAGAAGAAAAAGTGATGAACAACTTTGAGGTAAGCACCAAACTTTTTTGGAGGGAGGTGAAAAAGAAAAGTGTCGTGACAACTTTTCGTAAGAATTTTTTCCGTCTAGCCCCCTTTCACAACGCGCGATAAGGAACTTCGTTCCAATAACAAATGTTATATTTCAACTACCACGTAATCTCATATCAACTCCCGAGCGAAGCCGGGTATCATAGCTAGTTGATAATAAAACATCGATTTTTTTTCGTAACAACAGTTTCGATCATTTATTATCTATATATATATAAAAATCAATCCCTATTTTCCTTGGTCACGACATCACGTCTGGATGGCTGGGCCAATTTCGGTAATTTTTTTTTTGTTGTGTTTCTAATTATAAGGAGAAGGTTCTTATAAAAGAAAATATTAAGAAAATTGCGCGGAGAATTAGAAAATTTAAGAATACTTAACCACCATATAAAGTTTAATCCCGCAGACTTATATAAATTACGTGTCACGTTGTTTGTCCGCTATGGATTCCTAATATGTAAGGCAAAACAACGTTTGCCGGGTCAGCTAGTTATATATAATTCTGGAGGCTATCTTTAACATTTTACGTGTAGATAACACGTAAAATGTCAAAGATAGCCTTCAAAATTAGAGATTTGATGTTCCAATTGATACGATTTATACTAATGTTCCAATCCTATATGAGATACACTTTTCGCAATTTTAATTGTCTAGTACTCTATGAGTCTCCTTACAAAGCCGTCAGTTTCAATAGCTTGGTATTGAATGTGTATTGCAAGATTATTGAAAGGAGAACGCAAGATAAGTCTGTGAATAAGAATGTTGTGGAAAGCACAGGTGAGTTTCTGATCTGGAAGAGGATGTATGCACCAAGTTTTCTCATTCCGCAACATCGTAGAGAAGCATCTGACTGTTGGCCTGAAAATTTGTTGCAGTTTTGTGGATTTAGAAAAAGCGTAGAGTTGTCTGAAAGACGTTTCTTTCACTTTTTAGTTAAAAAGTATCTTCACGTCCGTATCCACAAAGGGGTAGACAGAGGTACAATAAGTGCACCCACGATTAGCCGAAAATACTTGGTTCCACAAATGTGATAGGTGGCAAACCTATCGCCAATCGGGCACTTTCCAATCCCGGGCAACTTTGTGTTTCTCAGAAAACTGAAAAAAACACTTTTTTAATGTGCCCGACTCGGGAATCGAACCCGGGACCTCATGTGGTCAACGCCAACGCTGGACCACTAGACCTCAGAGGAGACAAAGAAACTATGGGACACTTTACCAGATTATGGGATAAATGGACACCTGCTGCGTGCAACGTAGTCCGTATACTGGAATTGCATGAAATGTGCGCGGGTAGATGGCAACATCGAATTATTGCCATCTTCTACATCTAAGTAGGCGTTAGTGTTAAGCAGTATTCTGTGTTGTCGTTGTCGCTCATTTGTTAATCCTGTGTCTGGATCTCCGAAGGATAAGAATGGTGAATGTAGGAATGCGGGTGAGCAATCTAGTGGTAAACTACCTGCTTCACGTAGACTCGATGCTGTACTTTAAGGTTCAACTCCATCTGAACTCCAAACACTGACCACTGTTATGAAAAGTGATTGTAAGAATATGGGCTGACAATTGAATGCGAAGAAAATCTATATTATGGTATTTGAAAGGGAAGTAACCAAAATTAATGTAAGAGTAGTGATAGATGATATAGTGTTGAAACAAGTGGTCGAGTTTGTATAATATCTTGGATGTGCTTTTAGCAGGAATGGAAGGTACACCGCTGATATAGAAAGAAGAGTGTTCGCTCCACTTGGTAAAAGGTATAAGATTTATTGGAACGAAGTTCCTTACGGCAGGCTTGGAGAGGATAGGGATTTTGCTGCGCGACCGAACTGAAAAAAAAGGTGATAGTAAAACCGTAAGAAAAATGCGTGGAATAAAAGCGTTAAATGAGACGTGCGCAGGCGCGACAGTCGCGTACACAAGCGAGTAGTGTCGTTTAGCCGAAGGAAGTTCGTTCCTACCTGGTGTCCCGCGACACCACATCATTTTTTTTTTAATTTAAAAAACAATTGACGGAATATCGAAATATATAATTAAACACAAATTACAAAATTAATTGGAACGAAGTTCCTTACGGCAGGCTTGGAGGGGATAGGGATTTTGCTGCGCGACCGAACTGAAAAAAATGTGATAGTAAAACCGTAAGAAAAATGCGTGGAATAAAAGCGTTAAATGAGACGTGCACAGGCGCGACAGTCGCGTACACAAGCGAGTAGTGCCGTTTAGCCGAAGGAAGTTCGTTCCTACCTGGTGTCCCGCGACACCACATCATTTTTTTTTAATTTAAAAAACAATTGACGGAATATCGAAATATATAATTAAACACAAATTACAAAATTAATTGGAACGAAGTTCCTTACGGCAGGCTTGGAGGGGATAGGGATTTTGCTGCGCGACCGAACTGAAAAAAATGTGATAGTAAAACCGTAAGAAAAATGCGTGGAATAAAAGCGTTAAATGAGACGTGCACAGGCGCGACAGTCGCGTACACAAGCGAGTAGTGCCGTTTAGCCGAAGGAAGTTCGTTCCTACCTGGTGTCCCGCGACACCACATCATTTTTTTTAATTTAAAAAACAATTGACGGAATATCGAAATATATAATTAAACACAAATTACAAAATTAATTACACTTTATTGTATGACACTTCACATCTCAATGTCACAAACACGAATGCCTCGAAACATATGACAGACATTTTGTAATATTTTATTCTAATAGATAAATGTCTTAATTATTACCTTAATCAAATATCTGACTTTATTTTAGCCCAAAAATAATCTTTTTAATGTTTGTGTAAAATATTGACAACAAGAGTGTGTGTGAAAATAGTGAAAGGAGCGTTAGGTACCTATACTATCCTTTATTGTGTTTCGGTTTGGAGGATAAGGTAGCCGGTACACTTATACATGTGACATTGCCATCCCGCGACACGGATAGTAACGAAAGAAGAAGAAAGAAAATATTTATTTGCAAGAATATGGGAGTTACAAGTTGTTAAAAATAAATTAAAATACCAACATGTTCTACCATTATATGGTGTGCAAATATTTAAAAAAATATCATTATATAATATTATATTTAAAATATTCTATCGATTATTTAGAATTACTACCGGATCGGAACGCGGCCACACACTGAGAAGATCCGGCGGAGGAAACTCAGCGGGCTGGTCTTTTTTCTCTATTTTATGTACTTGTTATAAATATACAATAATGATTCCATATTACAAAAGTTATTTTTATAATTACAAGTTTCATATTTTGTGCAATTAAATTTTTTATAATTTACAAAATGTTCACTATTTACAAAATTTTACAAGGTGCATTGAAATTTTTTAAGGACAATTCAACAAACTTATATTTCTATCTATTAATATTTAATTTTATCGGCTAAAAATTCTTTAATATCATATCAAGTTTTGTCTAACAGCAAATCAAACAACTTTTTGAGAAATTTATACATAGGTAATGATTTAAGACATCATTATCAGGAATATGATTGTATATAATAATATACATACAATACACATTTTTTGTAAAAATATTTAATTTTTGATTAGGCACATATAATTTTTTACTATTACGCACCATTACGCACCATTAACATATTTATTTGCTCTCTAGCTTATAGCTTGTTTGCTATCCAATAATCTATATCTATACATATAACATAATATAATTTTAATTTATCTTAATAATAATCAAGAAGGTATGTCAGTAGTAAACGATTGTAATAAGTTTCTCTGTGCACCCCATCGTAAACACTGTTTATATTTGTTTAAGGTTGACTGGTAGAGAATGTCATGTAGCATTAAGTCCACCTCCGTACATGTTGTGCATAAATTTTAAATAAATAAATAAAATAAATAACAAAACAGAAACGAAACCAAACCTGTACATGAAATATTTCTTTAAAAAAATTATTGCTGCGTATGGTGTACAGGACATAAACCCCAAAACGATATAAATTGATTTTTTTGTCTGTTTGTCTGTCTGTTCGCTTTTCACGCGAAAACTACTGTATGGATTTTTACTAAATTTTGTATAGTAGGTAATAGCTAATTACCTGGGTTAACAATTAGGATACTTTTTACTGCGGGAAAATCTTTCGTTCCCACAGAAAAATACAATTAGTGTTAGTTCAGTAAGTCTCAAGATCCTAATAGGTACGAAAGTCACCACAACATGCGTACGAAGCCGCGGGCAACAGCTAGTTTAAAAATATAGCAAAAGAAAAACGTACAAAACGTAGACTGCAGGTTTTATTTAGATCATAAGATAGCAAATAAACATATAGCTCTCTTGATGGAAAGAAAACCCGTCGCCTATAAACACCAGCGGCGTGCACAGGATTATGACACGGTATGCGGCCGAGTACTCGATCGCAAAAAACTTTTTCTTTTATAGATTTTTAGCGTAGCCACAGCCACGCGGCGGATTTCTAAGTCTGTAACCATGCCAACAGAACAAGTCTTAATAAACACCAAAGATGTTAATGGTGTGTTGCTGTCAGTATGGCGGGATGGCAATGCTAAGTGCACAAGTCTACCGGCTACCTTACCCTCCAAACCGGAACACGATAATGGCACGCATTGATGCTATTGCGGTAGAAATAAGTAAGGCGGTAGTACCAAATACCCGGCCGAGACGTTACGGAACTTTACCGTCCAGTAGTCACGATGATAGTGACTCACATAGCCTGCAGTCGGTCTCCTTTTACGATCTGCCTGGGAGAACGGCAGTTCGTCTATTTCTCAAAGGTGCCCGGACTAGCAGGTGGTTTTAGATTTTTCGACTACGATAACTAGAAAGGATAAACCGATTTTGATGCGATTTATTAAATTTTCTCAAAATCTCCTAGAATCCAATCGAATGTCATTAATCGCGTTTCAATCGGTCAAACCGATTGAAACGCGATTTTCAAAAGTTATGAGATATTTACACACACACAGGTACATACAGACATACTAAAGTCATCGTGAAAATAGTCCCAAAAAGGTTCTTAGGACCCCAAAACGTGAAGATCTGGTGAAACCTCCATTTTCAAAAACCGATTTTCAAAAATCGGAGCAAAATCAGTAACTTCCCTATCTTCCTAGGTACCTAGCGGGATGTTTAGGAAATAAAACATACATTTTTGTAATAATAGCTAACCCAAACGAACTTCATTCTGCCTAATAGTCAATGAATGGGCCGCAGATGTAATATCTATACATATAATAAAATCGTAGGAAAGTCAAAACTGTACATTGAATATTTTTAATAGAATACTTGGGGCGTGATCTACAATCGATATCGAAGCCAAAAATATAGTTTTTAGAATTTTTGTCTGTTTGTCGGTTTATCTGTGTGTCTGTATGTATGTCCGGGATAAACTCAAAAGTACTGCATGGATTTACTTCAAATTTTGCATGAATATTACTTATAGATCGGGTCAACATAAAGGCTATACTTATATTATCACGTTATCACCTACGGGGGAGGAGCTGTCCGGAGTAAACGAAGTCCGCGCGGAAGAAGTCGCTGGCAACAGCTAGCTTTAAATATTATTAATGGAAATCAATGGTATAAGTATAAATCATATTTTATTTCTTAATCATATTTTAATCATATTGATATTTCGCCGTGTTGGTCCCGGCCTCCTTTGAAGAATAGGCCAACTGCCGTTCTGCCAGGCAGGTCGTAAAAGGCGACCGATTGGCTATCGAGTCACAACCATCGTGGCTACTAGGTGGTAGAGTTCTGCATTGTCTCGCCCGGGTCTGGTACCACCGCCTTACCTATTCCTGCCGCAATAGCGTCAGTGCTTGTCACTGTCGTGTTCCGGTTTGGAGGGTAAGGTAGCCGGTAAACTTATGCATGTGGCATTAGATCTCGCCACAAGATAGCAATGCACCATTAACATCTTTGGTGTTTATAGGCGATGGTATACTCTTTCCATCAGGAGACCCATCTGCTTGTTTGCTATCTTATGATATAAAAAAAATTATACTTATTATTCTAATCCCGACGAAGACAAATCCAAAAACACGAAAATCGTAAAAGTGCAGGTCTAGCCGTTCTTGAGTTATAAATTGATTATTTACTTGACGTGTATGTATGTAATCATATTTTCAATATAAGATATTATGTATTATGTAGATATAGATATTAGATAGTAGTGATTCTACCCTTCATAATATACAGGGTTACCTCTAAAACACCAGCAACCTCGCAGGACTAGATACCTAACATTATAAATAACAACATTTGTTCTATGACTTTTGACATAACTCAATACATTAAGTAAAAATATTTTTTCAAGTTTTCATTGTCCTGTCGTGGCATTTCTAACTCTTCATTTGGATGTGCTGCTAGTAGTAATAACAGTAACACTTTCCTACCTAATCTTTGCGATGCACGTAGAGTTAAGAACGTTCAAGCGAAAAATGTAATTCATATTAATTTTTGTTTGAAAGTAAAATCCAACAAATTATTAAAAGTTGTAGAACAAATGTTGTATATGATGTTAGCTACCTAGTCCTGCGAGGTTGCTGGTGTTTTAAAGGTAACCCTGTGTAGTAGACAGCAGTGTAGATTCAATCGATGTTAAATCTTTAAGCTCCTCAAAGATGTTTTCGATACACTGCTTAAAATTTTGATGTTTACATCGCATAATACCCATGAAGTATTAACTATAGGTGGAGCTAGCTTACTACTTACTACTTACTTCAATTGACTAAAACGAGTGCTAGCCCTGTTGGTCGAATGGTTAGCGACCCTGACTACGCAATCCACGGGGCTCGAGTTCGATCCCGACGGGGACAAGCATTTGTGTGATGAGCATAAATGTTTGTATTTCCGGGTTTGGGTGTTTATTAAATATACATGGGGCATACTAAAAGTTTTGCACTTCTAGCTAATCGGAACTATTTGAATTTCGAATGTAATATTTTTAAAACGTTGCAACCTTCTTAGTAATAAAAAAAAACAATTGGCGGGAAATGATTTGTCAATTGTTTTTTTTATCGCACATCAAAGTTCTACGTACGCAACGAAAATGGAATTAAGTCGAAAAGATTTTAGAGTGATGATTTTAAAAGTTCTCTTTCTCCTCAAGACTGTGCCGCTCGTTTTCAAAATGCTTTTGGGTGAGAAGCACTTTATTTGAGCACCGTGAGGTGATGGTTTGCTGAATTTGAGAGAGGTCGATTTTCTTTACATGACGAATTTCGTGAAGGGCGGGCTTCAACTGCCGTTAACGAAAATAATGTGGCTACTGTTAAGCGGTTAATTGAAGAAAACCCCCAGATTACCTATCAGACAATTCGAGGACTATTGGGGATTGGTATGAGCCAAATTCACCAAATTTTAGACGAAGAATTGAAAGTTCGGAAACTTTGCTGTCGTTGGATCCTTCATGAACTGACAGCGGAGCAGAAGCGGGCTCGCGTGGAATGGTGCTCACAGATGCTACTGAAGTACGACCACGGACATTCTAATGCTGTTTATGACATTGTCACAGGGGACGAAACGTGGATTTATTGTTTTGAGCCCGAAAAAAAACAGCAATCTTGTGAATGGGTGTTTGAAAATGAGAACAGGCCAACAAAAATGAGACAGGCGAGAAACGTTGGTAAAAAAATGATCGCGTTTTTTTTCTCAGCTACGGGTCCCATCTGTACAATTCCACTTGAAGATCAAAGAGTGTTAATGCCGAGCGGTATTCTACCATTTGTTTACCCAGGATGTTAGAAAAAGTTCGCGAAAGACGACCAAAAAGCCGCATTCTCCTACACCATGATAACGCTTCTTCACACATGGCCAACAAAACAAAGTCATTTTTAGCTTTCGAAAAAGTACATCTCGTCACTCACCCTGCGCATAGCCCCGACCTAACACCCTGTGATTTCTGTATTTTCCCCAAAATCAAAGATTTGATGAGAGGTTTTATTTTTACCAACTCCGAAGAGGCAGTGATAGCGTTCAATCAGCACGTAGAAAACATGCCTTCAGCTGTGGTCCTCCTGTTTTAAAAAATGGTTCGATCGCATGAAAAATATTTAAAATGTAAAGGAGATTATTTTGAAAAGCAATAAACATAATATTTTGGGTACAACATGTTGTTTTTTAAGTTACGCAAAACTTATAGTGTGACCTACGTACCTATTCTAGTAGGTATTTATATATGTATTTCTATGTATTAGTATCGTTGACTAACACTCATAACACAAGCAAATAATTTGCTTACTTTGGGGTTAGATCAGTCAGTGTAATTTGTCTCATGAATACTTTTTCATTTTATTTATTGGAACGAAGTTCCTTACGGCAGGCTTGGAGGGGATAGGGATTTTGCTGCGCGACCGAACTGAAAAAAATGTGATAGTAAAATCGTAAGAAAAATGCGTGGAATAAAAGCGTTAAATGAGTCGTGCGCAGGCGCGACAGTCGCGTACACAAGCGAGTAGTGCCGTTTAGCCGAAGGAAGTTCGTTCCTACCTGGTGTCCCGCGACACCACATCATTTTTATTAATTATTTATTTACGTTATATCTTTGTCTCTGAGGTCTCCCTGTCTCTTTTTATACAGCTGTGTTAGAAAGAGAGGTCAGGACCTCAGAAGATGACAGCAGTATTTAAAATTATGTTTCATGTAGGTATTAGAAGTGCTGCCTTCAGATATAATACAGCTTCATGAAAATACCTATTTTTGGTTTTTAATCCAAAAAGTATAGATTATATGCACTAGTTGAAGCAATTTCATTTATCATTCAACTGCTTCTTTTATAATTACAATAAATAAATAATAATAAAAATAATATCCCTGGAGAAATTACACAAATCGATGTGTTATACAAAATGTGATTATTAATTAGTATTTTACCTATGTACCTACCTACTTCCAGTTTAATTGAAAAAATTCAATGACTTTGATAAACTCAGAAATACATTGTTTCCGCCAAGATACTCATAAAGATAATTTGTATTAGACTGAGAAATGCACTGTGTAATATGTAGGTAATATTATAATAGTCTTGTTTTTTTCAATTTCATTGATATGTTGATTTAGTTACAATACTACTAAACTTTAATAGTTTAATATGAGAGACATAGTAAACAAAAAACATAATTTAAATACCTAAACATAAGATATAATTAAAATAAATATTTGCTGTTGAAATTATACGAGTTGATTTAACCTTAAGGGAAGGAAATTATTTGATTGAGAGATGGGTGCTAGTCAACAATACTGCATAGAGATACATATTATTATACAATTATTGAAACATATATTTTAATGAAATACATTAGGAATCGCACCCGAGCCTCATTGTTTGCACTGATGGGATTGTTAATTAAATCGACCAACGAAGCGGTCAAAAATATAGTATTTTTACACACATGTATTAACTCGGTATTTTTACTAAAATATCGATATCTTGAATCAATCTGATATTCGTACGTATGTGAAACATCGATATTTATTGAAAATCCCTACCCCCAAGTCATTTGAATTTTGACATTCCTGCAGTGTGGCCAGATTTAATATTTTAATACTTTTTTGGTGTACTTTTCTAACACCAGTATTTTTATACCAGTATATTGCTGGAAGTCAGTATTGTTGAGTATTTTCGATAAGAAATTGTTGTAGCTCCATCAAAAGTTATAATAACACCATAAGCATCGTCCGTGCGAACCTCGTGAACATTGCTGATCAGGGAATTCACCAGGTTTAGTCTAAATTTTATGTAGAGTAAAGATCAGTAAGTTGTAGATAAGGCATGAATAAAAGCCACCAGTGTAATATATTAAACTATACAATAAATAAATTATCCATTGAAGTTACACTTCATTTGCCCTGTTAGGGAAAAATGACGAGAGTAAATTTTTACGATGCGCGCGCACACCATCACGAAAAACTGACATCATGAAATTAACTAGTCAACATTTTAATTTTTCAAAAAAAACTGTCCATTTTTAGGGTTCCGAAATAAAGTAGGAATCCTTATAGTTTCGCTATGTATGTCGGTTCGTCCGTCTGCACGATAACTTAGAGATCCTTATTACTAAAAAGCTAAAATTTGCTACGAATATACATATTAGTTACGACAGCGAATTGGTAACATAAAATCTTGAAAAATATTTTCTTTTCAGGGTAGTTCCCCTACGTCTAAAGTGGGGATGCTATTTTTTTCTCACGTACCGAAATGTGTAGGGTATCGTTGGATAGGTTTTTCAAAAGTACTGTAGGTGTGTGATAAAAAGTGTTCTATTGAGGGACTGATTTGTAAATTATTAAGCTTTTAAATGCTAATTTTTGTTAGAGTCAAGTGTCCCCCTTCTGTAAGCTAAACGGTTGAATTTGGGGGTGGATAAAAATCATGGTAGTAGCAAATATTATAATCATGTTAAAAGGAAAACTATCACGGCTTAGAAGGCTTTACAAGTTTTTGAGTAATAATCGACCAACTTATAAAATGTACTTAGAGAAGTTTTGACAGGCAATGAATCTGTGGTGCAGATATTATATTTGTCATTGACGTTGAATATCTAAAATGTCTTAGTATGAAACTATAAAACCCTCTTCTTAATCCGCATTATTATGATGGGCAACTTCTCAACCCTACATTGCTCGTGGCCCGACACGCAGTTTACCAATTTTTTTTAATTATCTAAAATAATTATTTTATGATATTTAAACTAGCAAAAAGCAGAGCTTTGTAAGGGCTCGCAAAGTTATACTATCTAGTGATATTGTTATAAAAGTATTTTTATGAGAGTTACATCTTTTAATGTATGGACTTTATTTATAATTATCTAACCTAAAAAACTCAGCGTATTTTCACCTAAACATTACATTTGCATCAAAGCCCCGCGTCGTCAGGCTTTGGACTAGGAATATTTGGTTTTTGTTTGTTGGTATTTTCAAGGAAAAATATGTATTAAAAATGAAGGTTGATCTTACAAAAAACACATTTTTGACATTTTGCTGAAATAATTGTTTTTTTTTTCTAAAATCAGGAAGTTCCTGGTTTTACGTCGATTTACGAAATCAAAATCAATAAATGTTTTATTTAAATAAACCTTCAAAATTTTTGGAATACGCAGGCACAAAGAATTGACGGTAGACACTCAGCGAATACATTTTTCGAATTTTTCTCTCAGAGAAACCCTCGGAGTTCGATTCCAGAGTCAGGCAAATGAAAAAATGTGTTTTTTCAGTTTTCTGATAAAACAACTTTGCCCGGGATTGGAAAAGTGCCCTACTGGCGATTGGCTGTCCACCTATCACATTGTGGGACTTAAGTATCTTCGGCTAACCGTGGATGCACACGTTGTACTTCTGCCTACCTCTTCGGGGATACGGGCGTAAATATACATTTTCTTAGTTTTTTCCCTCGCCCTCGGGCTAAGATTGGGAACTGATCTCAATACAATATAAATCAATTAATACACCTGTACTGTTTCTCAATAAGCATATTGTGAAACTCTCTAACGCTCTATTTACTCTGTTCCCAGCAAACATCCCTGCTCTAGACCTAAATTCTCCTTGTGCTTCCCACAATATTACTTCGAACTTCCCTTGCATTCTCCTTTCAATGATTTTATCATACACCTTCGATGCCAAACTGATCAAACTGATGGCCCTATAGTTATTGCACTTTATACTTGAACCTCGCCTTTATACGAGGGCACGATAACCGCACGCCGCCAGTCAAATATGAAGAAACAATTCATGAAGTAGGTAATCTCTTAATAAGTTCAAAAATTCTAATAGAAAATGTATCTTCTATCATTTTTAACTCGTTAATTTAATAAGAGATGGCGTTAGTAGTAATAAAATTCTAATACAAATTGTACCTTCTATTTTTTTTTATTTTTATAAAATGGTGTTTTTGTGGTAGATAACAAATCTAGACATGAATATAAACTACCACGTCGAAGCTCAAACTTAAAAATGCGATATTTTTTTCAGTAAAATGTATCACAAAAGTGCATAGAAAGTGGCCTAGTGTAGGGCTCGCTTCGCTCGCCCTGATAAAAATTATTTAACTAGACAATGCCTTAGTATTAAATAGATTTTTTATTATTAGTATTATTTTCTCTTGAAACATAGGATAATTGGACGTAGTTACACTAAAAGGATCCAATCCACACAAAATCACTTTAGAAATATTGAAGTTTGAAGTTGGATATTTTTTAATTTTTTGACATGTCATACATGGGGACTAATTCTGACGTTGAATAAAGTAACAGAGAGTTATTTTTGCTTAAATGTTTTTTACTGGCCGATAGTATTGATGTTTAGCATCAGTTTGGTGTGCTTAACTCATTTTTGACCATATTGTGGATTGGATCCTTTTCGCTTAACTACGTCCAATTATTTTTGTGTTATAGCACTCACCCCGTACTTTGGAAGACTAGAGAAACTTTAATAACAACAAAGAAAAGATCGAACGCAGGATTTGAACCTGCGACCGTCACCCTAAAGCCGGGACGCTCTACCACTGAGCTAGTTTTTTTTTTATTAAAGTCTTTGTGTATGTATAATATTTAAGTTTTACAATAGTATCATGTAAAAATGTTAATGTGAAAGCCTTGATGATGCTTTAATAGGCGAAACCGGTTGGCTGTAAGTTCAAAAGTGATTGTGTAATAAATAAAATTTAAATTACATTTGTGAAACAGTACAAGTGTTTGTATTATATAATCAATATGATGCAGTTTCACCAAGTGCAGACGATGGAAAGTATAAATTATAAGTACGTATGTATTTGTGTGTATCGCTACAATTTTATCTTTAGAATAAATACTAGCTGTTACCCGCGGCTCCGCCCGCGCAATTCAATAGCATCCTACAGGAACCATATTATATCGGAATATTAGTTTATATTATTACATTTATAATATTAGTTGGAAATATGGATTTCATCCACAGTGAATACCTCTGAATACTTACCTACTGCTGCACAATCTATTTAAAATCATAATTGGGAATGAACCAAATATAGATTAAACGCACATCTCATATTTATTTAGTACTTAATGCATTAAATAAAACTACTTACCTGTAATTATATCTTCATTATTATTCTCAGTATTCATCTCCAGTGCTTTATTTACCAATTGCTTGCCTGTACTCAACATTTTCACACTAAGTTTTACAGGAAATAAGCAAAAACAACAGAACTTTCTTTGCGAAGAAAAAAAACGGTCGTCACGTATTCAAATTACTTCGTTAAATGTCACCCAATGTGATATATGTTTGGCGTTTTACCTAAGCACTTTGAAACTTTAAGTTATTGCACTTTGAGTCATATATGCAATAGAATTGAATAAATATTCCGTTGTTTTAAGATGAGAGAAATGTACCTAAATAGTCATGTAATTTGATACCTTTGAACGATTATGGGTACAAAACTATATGCGTAATGGAATTGCATACTAGTGGCTCTACTGTTTTACAATATTTATTTATACATGATAGAACCAAATGCTTGTGATTTTTTACAATTAAATTATGAATTTAATTTATACGTAACGACGCCTTGGTTCCATTTCGTGTATTAAAAATTATCTATACATATAATAAAATCGTAGAAAAATCAAAACTCTACAATGAATATTTTTTTAAAAGAATACTTGGGGCGTGATCTACAATCGATATCGAAGCCAAAAATATAGTTTTTAGAATTTTTGTCTGTTTGTCTGTATGTATGTCCGGGGTAAACTCAAAAAGTACTGCATGGATTTACTTAAAAATTTGTATGAATATTACTAATAGGTCGGGTCAACATATAGGCTACATATTATCACGCTATTACCTATAGGGGAGCGGCTATGCGGAGTAAACGAACTCCACGCGGACGAAGTCTTTAATAATAGAAATATGTGTAATGGTACCAAGTATATGTGGATCTGTTTTGTTTAAAATTACCTGGTAGTACTATCGTTTATTTCTTTGACCAATCAAGTCCCATTGTGTTGTGGTTTGCTTTTGCTTTATATGTTGTGTTTGTTATTGCTGTTGGTTCTGTTCTGCATTTAGCATAATTAGTTTCTAAAAGGAAAATCAAGTGATTCTTCTTTGTATAAGAATTTAGACTACTTTAAAATAAGAATTTCTTAAAAAAAAAGAAAAAACGAAATTTGTGGTGTGGTTCCATTTTGCTTAAATACGGACAATTCACATTTATAATATTGATTTATAATTTTGAAAAGTACTTTCGTGTTTCTAATTATTTTTGTGTTATAGCACTCACCCCGTGCTTGGGAAAACTTGAAAAACTTCAAAAACAACAAAGAATAATATTGGCACGCAGGGTTGGAACCTGCGACCGTGTCTTTAAAGCCGGAACGCTCTACCGCTGAGCTAGTGTCGACAGGTTCGACGTTGTTTCTAATAATTAGAAATATGAATGCACTGATTCATGAAGTCATGTTTGAAATCACGTTTGCATTTGAAAATCAAAATTTCTGAGAACTTAAACTTCTTGACCCACCCACTGTTATGCATTCAGAATTTTACAGATTAAGAAATGTAATAGAAGGGTCTTTTTCATACGTAGTAGAGGCCTAAAATTGCAGTTAACTGGCGAAAACTATGCAAATTCTAAAACTTAATGGTGAAGTAAGTAATTTTCAACAATTTTGTTATACTAGCTCACCACTTTCTTGCGAACATTTTTGGGTGGAAGTAGGATAATTTTATAGCAGTAATAGCATGTTAAAACACAAAAAAATAATTAATTTGTTTTAGTAAATAAATTTTATTTAGTTTTATCGGTATTTAATCTATGCCACCGCGCGTTGTTACAGATAAATGTAATAAAAATAAACCAATGAAACAAATTTATAAACAGACATGTACAAGCAATTTTAAAAACAAAGCCAAATGTTAAGAATGAAAGAGGTTGTATTAATTTTTTTTTATATCATAAGAAAGCAAACAAACTGATGAGTCTCCTGATGGAAAGAGTCAACCATCGCCTATAGACACCAAAGATGTTAATGGTGCGTTGCTATCTTGTGGCGAGGTCTAATGCCACATGTATAAGTTTACCAGCTACCTTAACCTCTAAACCAGAACAAGACAGTGACAAGCAATGACGCTATTCGGCAGGAATAGGTAAGGCGGTGGTACCAGACCCGGTCGAGACAATGCAGAACTCTACCACCTAGTAGTTACGATGGTAGTGACTCGAAAGCCAATCGGTCGCCTTTTACGACCTGCCTGGCAGAATGGCAGTGTGCCTATTCTACAAAGGAGGCCGGGACCAACACGGCGAAATATTAATATTTCGAAAAAATATTACAATAGAAGTTAAATAAGCATTGTGATGATTGATGATATTTAGTAAAATAAATACCGTGGGTATTTATTTTACTAATAATATATAAAGAATAATATATAATAATAATAAATAAAGAATAATATTTTTATTGGTTTATTTGCCTTGTTAAGGTCGATATATTTCAGTATTTTTTGGGGATCTCTGGTATTTTCGTAAAATATAATCTGGTCACACTGCATTCCTGAATTGAAAATTTTACAATCTAGATCTACTGTAAAAATATTTCGACTCACATGTGAATTGTAGAAACTAGAAACAGGAAAAAAATAATATTATAAAATTAGTGAAGTGTTATTTTGTCTAGTCATTAAACATATAATAGTTCTCAAAGTAATTCAGAGATTTTAGAAAAATATATTTTCGTTATCTCTATACTTTTGATTAAATAAGGTAAGATTTATATTATAGAGCAAAAATAAAAGAACTGGGTCATGGCTATATGTTCAAAAACACCAATTATTTCTTTATATATAAATGGAAAGGTCACTGACTGATTGACAGATATATTTATTTAGCATGCATGTGGCATAACACTTTACAACCTGGCCAGAAAAATTACAAGCACCCAGCAAGTTACACCGAACGATTAACATAGCCGATGTCCTTAGTAAAGCCATCTCCTTGTATTTTTATGATTTTTTTTGGTACTAGTGTTAAGATTTACAATTATTTTTTAGTTCACAGTACAAAAATGGTTTGCTATTGCACTGTCAGGCTGAAATTTAACATGCCAATAGTAAAGACGATCCGATAAGTGGGGTGGCAATGCCACATTTATCTTACCCTCCAAATTCTAAAACAACAGTAGCAAGTAATAATGCTGTATAAAAAAATGCAGGCAAGATGTTGCATAACTCTTCCACTTAGTGGTCAAGACCTGAGTGACATGTGTAGGTAATCTATTTTAAATCTATATATTAATATGTGAAGGAAAGTCTTTGGACCCCTTTTTAAGACAATTGTGCGAACGATGGAGTATAAAATTTCGCACAGTTAATGTTTACATTACAGAGGACTGCAGAAACTTAATATTTTAAAATAAAATGCGATAGAAATACATTAAATTAATAAAAATAAACATTACACACTAAAATTATATGACATACATGATAATATACACACATTACTATTACTAGGTGGTAGAGTTCTGCATTGTCTCGCCCGGGTCTGGTACCATTGCCTTACCTATTCCTGCCACAATAGCGTCAGTGCTTGTCGCTGTCGTGTTCCGATTTGGAGGGTAAGGTAGCCAGTAAACTTATGCATGTGGCATTAGACCTCGCCACAAGACAGCAACTCACCATTAATATCTTTATTGTCTATAGGCGATGGTTGACTCTTTCCATCAGGAGAACCATCTGCTTGTTTGCTGTCTTATGACATAAAAATAAACATGAACGCTATTTTCTTTCAGTCAGTCAGTTGTCAAACTTAAAAGAGATTTTATTGTTTAGTCTATGGTTCGGCCACAGGCGATCGCTAGTACTATCAAATAGTCTATTCAAACCATGTATAGGTGGAACTAGCTCTCGTATTAATCACTTGAATACCTATGTTATATCTCATTTTCTGAGGTCTCCCCATTTCTTTTTATACAGATGTGTTAGAAAGAGAGATTGAGACCTCAGAAGATGACAGCAGTATTTAAAGTTGTGTTTCAAGTAGGTATTAGAAGGTTGCCTCCAGATATAATATAGCTTCATACATGTGCCTGTAAAACAGAATAATAGTGTGCATATTATTTAATGGCATTAGTAACAGGCATACAGTGAATGCATTTGCAAGTTAAGAGGCTAACAAGACCTAATTTCTTGAAATTGATATTTTTTAAGCAGTTTTTTAAGAAAAACTTTGTTATAGCAAATCAGTTTTGTAGCCCTCCAAGTTTTACATATTGAATGTCAGTAAATCAAATTGCTCTACCATTAAGATCTTTGGTGTCTATAGGCAATTGCTGTCTCTCTCTCCATTAAGACATTCAGCTTGTTTGCTATCTTATGATATAAAAGAATACTTGAGGCGTGATCTATAATCGATATCGAAGCCAAAAATATAGTTTTTAGAATTTTTGTCTGTATGTATGTCCAGGGTAAACTCAAAAAGTATGGCATGGATTTACTTCAAATTTTGCATGAATATTACTAACAGGTCGGGTCAACATATAGGCTACATATTATCACACTATCACCTACGGGGAAGGAGCTGTGCGGAGTAAACAAAGTACGCGTGGACAAAGTTGCGGGCAACAGCTAGTATAAAATAAAAAAACATAAAAATTCAACTAATTGTAATAAAAATTACATCGAATTGTAATTTATAATTAAATTAGGTGATTTCTTATGATTTTTTATTTTATACTAGCTGTTGCCAGCGACTTCATCTGCACGGACTTCGTTTACTCCGTACTGCTCCTCCCCCGTAGGTGAAAGCGTGATAATATGTAGGTATTATGTTGACCCGACCTGTTAGTAATATTCATGCAAAATTTGAAGTAAATCCGTGCAGTACTTTTTGAGTTTACCCCGGACATACATACAGACAAACAGACAAAAATTCTAAAAACTATATTTTTGGCTTCGATATCGATTGTGGATCACACCCCAATTATTCTTTTAAAAAAATAATCAATGTACAGTTTTGACTTTTCCACGTTTTTATTATATGTATAGATTTGAACTTTAAATCTCTCTCCTGAAAAAGTTTATTCAATGTCGCTAAGTTAAGATTGCCTTTCAAGAGATGATATTTATGTACAATTAATTATATTTAGTTTATAATTTCTTGTATATATGCTTTATTGTGTGTATTTATTAAATGATAGTGATTTTTCTGTTAATATTATCCCATTAGTTGCTTGTTCTTATTCCGTTTCTACTTGATGATGTTTGTGTGGGGAAAAAATATGCACATAAAGTGTCAACCCTACAGTTGACATATTTACAATGATGATATTATTGAAGGTAGTACGTATTATGATTTCAAATTATAAAATGTTAAATTGTGATGGCTAGATATTATTTTGTTTTTAGTTTTATGTTGTAATTGCCCTGATGATGCTTATTTAGAAGCGAAACCAGTTGGTTGACATATGTAATAATTTATTGTGAAACAGTACAAGTGTTTTAATATTAAACATTGAGTAATGATTATTTACTTGGCACTTGTAATTGTATCATTGTGCCCATCCATTGTTTATTCACAATTGGATTCATTCGCTCACATCGACCATCAGGTGGTCGTGTTATGATTGACATCGGTTTTTGTCTGTTATGGTCGGCATTATTTGATTCCTGTCATCGCTTTAAATTTGGATGTTATTTCCATCTCTTGTTGAACATTTCAGCATTAGGTGCCAGTTGGTCAGCAACATTTTATTGAAAACAACCACCACATTACAATAAAGGTTGTGATTAGAGGTGGCTTGTATTAATACCGAAGCTAAATTTTTTTACCCTTTTTACCAATATATTACAGATTGATTGATTGATTGATAATATGTAATATGTTATTAAAATGTAACGCGCCATACAGAATTTAGAGCTGTCGAAAAGTCTATACATATAATAAAATCGTAGGAAAGTCAAAACTGTACATTGAATTTTTTTTTTTAAAGTACTTGGGGCGTGATCTATAATCGATATCGAAGAAAAAAATATAATTTTTAGAATTTATGTCTATTTGTCTGTATGTATGTCCGGGGTAAACTCAAAAAGTACTGCATGGATTTACTTCAAATTTGGCATGAATATTACCAACAGGGCGGGTCAACATATAGGCTACATATTATCACACTGTCACCTACGGGGGAGGAGCTGAGCGGAGTAAACGAAGTCCGCGCGAACGAAGTCGCGGGCAACAGCTAGTCATTAATAAAATTGACAAAATATAGCATTATTAGAATTGTGGCAGAGTTTTTGACCTGAGGGTGAGTGTTAGTATATTGATAGTAGATAGCTCTGTGCTCAAAATTCAACAGTCTTCTGAATTCTAAATTTACAACAGACTTTACCCATAAACATAATAGCGTATATGTATGACCAATACATGTATATATGTATGGCAAATGAATGTAGTGCATGTAAAGTTTATTTTAATTAATTTATTGTATTTCTAATGCTTTCTATAAAGGAAAAATATCAGGTTTCTACAATCCTTTGCAATGTAAACTTCAATTGTGTCAAATTTCATAATTCAACAAGTACAATATTTTTGCTTCATATATTAACATATAAATTGTTAAAAGTGTTATTTGAAGAGTAAGTAAATCCAGAGAAGCTGCATGAAAGCACCATCCTTATTAGAGATGCTTAATTTGTCCTGTATAATTTTGTTCTAAACTTGAAACTATTGTATGGAAGCGAAAGCTGATTTCGTCAGGAGAGTAACGAAACCAAAACTAAAGTGATCAAAACGAGTGTTATGAAAAATTTGTGTCCAAACACTTTTAGATTTCATTTGAAATACTTAAGTGACAAAATGGGTTATTGGGGGGGGGGGGAACCAGCCCTACACTAGGCGACTTACTGTGCAATTTTGTGGTACATTTTACTGAAAAAATATCGCATTTTTTAGGTTTGAGCTTCGACGTGGTAGTTTATATTCATGTCTAGATTTGTTATCTACCATAAAAATACCATTTTATAAAAATAAAAAAATAGAAGGTACAATTTGTATTGGAATCTTATTACTACTAACGCCATCTCTTATTAAATTAACGAGTTAAAATTGATAGAAGATACATTTTATATTAGAATTTTTGAACTTATTAAGGGACTACCTACTTTATGAATTGTTTCTTCATATTTGACTGGCGGCGCGCGGTTATCGTGCCCTCGTATAAAGACGAGGTTCAAATATAAACTGCAATAGCTATAGGGCCATCAGTTTGATCAGTTTGGCATCGAAGATGTATGATAAAATCATTGAAAGGAGAATGCAAGGGAAGTTCGAAGTAATGTTGTGGGAGGCACAAGGGGAATTTAGGTCTAGAGCAGAGATGTTTGCAAGGAACAGAGTAAATAGAGCGTTAGAGAGTTTCACAATATGCTTATTGAGAAACAGTACAGATGTATTAATTGATTTGTATTGTATTGAGATCAATTCCCAATCTTAGCCCGAGGGTAAAAAGCAAAACAAGGTATATTCACGCCCGTATCCCTGAAGAGGTAGGCAGAAGTACAACGTGTGCATCCACGGTTAGCCGAGGATACTGAAGTCCCACAATGTGATAGGTGGCCAGCCTATCGCCAGTAGGGCACTTTTCCAATCCCGGGCAAAGTTGTTTTATCAGAAAACTGAAAAAACACATTTTTTCATTTGCCTGACTCTGGAATTGAACTCCGAGGGTTTCTCTGAGAGAAAAATTCTTCGTGCTTGCGTAGTCCAAAAATTTTGAAGGTTTATTTAAATAAAACATTATTTGATTTTGATTTCGTAAATCGACGTAAAACCAGGAACTTCCTGATTTTAGAAAAAAAAACAATTATTTCAGCAAAATGTCAAAAATGTGTTTTTTTATAAGATCAACCTTCTATTTTAATACATATTTTTCCTTGAAAATACCAACAAATAAAAACCAAATATTTCTAGTCCAAAGCCTGACGACGCGGGCCTTTGATGCGAATGTAATGTTTAGGTGAAAATATGCTGAGTTTTTTAGGTTAGATAATTATAAATAAAGTCCATATATTAAAAGATGTAATTCTCATAAAAATACTTTTCTAACAATATTACTAGATAGTTTAACTTTGCGGGCCCTTACAAAGCTCTGCTTTTTGCTAGTTTAGAAAATTGAGAACGGGCATGATGTGTTGTGGACATGTTGAAAGAACCTATACTAATATTATAAAATTGTAGTTTGTTTGTTTGGTTGTACGCACTAATCTCGAAAACTGCTGAACCGATTTGAACAATTCTTTTTCAGTTTTATAGCCTGTTTATCGAGAAAGGTTATCGGCTATATAACATCTTGCTACGACCTGTAGGAGCGGCGTAATTAAAGTCCGCGCGGACGAAGTCGCGGGTAACAGCTAGTTATTAATAAAACATGAATGTAGATGGATGTATGTACTAAGACTGATGTATTATAATCAAATAGGTCGGGTGCTGTCTAAAGGTTGTGTCAAGTCTCTTAAACCAGCATATTTTTATGAAGAGATTTATGATTGTGGAGAAAGCAAGACAAATCTGTCTGATTTGTTATGTAGTTTCCAGTTCTCTGTACCTACTCCGTAGGTGATTTTTCATAAAGATATGTATGTATATAAATCTTAGATTAGTAGTGAATTATAAGCTCTATCATCTTCAAGTTGTCATATGACCAGTGTTTGTAGCTTAGGTGTGGAACCTGAAAGCACGGTGTCATCTGCATAAAGTCGAATCTAAATCTATAGGCATTCCCACAGTCATCAGAATAACTTTTGGAGAACATTATCCAAGAAACAAGATACAAGAGTGCTGAGTACATACAACCTTGCTCAATGTCAAACCAGGGCGAAATGTTGCCGTCCACTCGCATACATGCTGTGCAGTCTAGTTATATGGATTGCACAGAACAAAACAGGTTTATCTTTTTTCTTTTATTAGTTGATAATTTTTTTTCTTTTTTGTAGAAGTAATTTCTTTTATTATCGTTTATTGTATGATTTATAGTATTTTTGCTTTTATTATTTATTGTATGATTTATAGTATTATAGAAAATAAAGTATTTTTATAGCATATTTTCTTACTTTGAATATTTAAATGATTTGTGTTATATATAAAACTAGGTAGTACAGTTTTGCAATTAATCACTAAGGCTTAAATTATCACTTTATCTTTTCAACCGACTCCTAAAGACGGAGGTTATCAATTTCGCTAATGTTTTTAGGGTTCCATACCTTGAAAGGAAGAAACGGAATCATTATAGGATCACTTTGTTGTCCATCCGTCCGTCTGTCTGTTTTTCTCGAGATCCCTTTTCTCGGGAACGCATGGAGGTATTAAGCTGAAATTTATATCAAATATTCAAGTCTACTGTCCCTTGGAGCTGTGAACAAATCAAACTTCTAAGCCAACACAATCAATCAAAAGATACAGCTGTTTATGCTGCAAATTATTAATTATTTTCAACTCAATTTTAATACATTTAGTATTCAATTTAATGAAATAATGAATGAATATCCTCTGTGGTCTAGCGGTCCAGCGTTGGCGTTGACCACATGAGGTCCCGGGTTCGATTCCCGGGTCGGACTTCAGTTTTCTGAGAAACACAAAGTTGCCCGGGATTGGAAAGTGCCCGGTTGGCGATAGGCTTGCCACCTATCACATTTGTGGGACCAAGTATCTTCGGCTAATCGTGGGTGCACTTGTTGTACCTCTGCCTACCCCTTCGGGGATATGGGCGTGAAGATACTTTTAAGCTATTGCATAGCTTCTATCGCGGGCCTTGAGCGTGGAGACCGAATCCAGAAATTCCGTAACGAAAAAACCTAACACCCCCCACTCCGACCGGCACAGCGGTGATACTTTTTAGTTTTTCCATCTATCGATAAATACCAGAATTTTTAATGACATTTTGAAATATCACGCTTGTCTCTTTAGTTCAGCAACCCGCCTTTAGGTGGCATTGGTTGTATTGGAAAACTACCGTAATCAGCTGTTTGTGAGAAAGTATATAGGTGTATAGGTATTTATCATCTACGTACAACAGTGAATATCTGTACTCATATAATTTGTGTACAAAGTGTTTTAAATATGAATAAACAAAGAAAAGAAAGTACTGCACAAATAAAATAAATATATAATTGTAATTGCATAAGTTGATAAAAAATGCTATGCAATAGCTATACCGCGGCAGTCTCCGAGTGCCACACGTTTTTTTTTTCGTCATCAGAACCATCTGCCTGTTTGCTACAGGGCCATCCATTAATCACGCGAGGCTCGAAGAGTGGGGGAGGGGTTCATAAAAAATCATGAATGATCACAACTTGAAGTAATATATCACGTGTATTTATTTGCAAGATACTTATCCAGTTATTGGTAATGAAGAAATTCTTGCTAATCTGTGGTATGAGGATACTGTACATTAAATAATGTTCATATATTAGTACAAAAAACCATCACGTAATTAAAATTACTATTACTACTATTTTTTTGAAAAGATTGGAGGAGGCCTTTGCCACCTGGCAAACGGACACACGAAAATGGAATAAAAGAACTTATGACTAACTAAAGAAATATCGTCATGTCCGAAGAAAGGCTATATTATTATTACTACTATTTAAATTCAGAATAAAACACCGCTGTCACCATGCAATGTAAGGTAGGCACGTATTAACAACACCGTAGCAAGCTGACAACTGTTTTAAAAGAATATGGTAGTTCTATATTCATTACGATAATTATAATTTAATGGATGGCCCCTATATGATTTTGAATTCATATAATTGCAAATTCATTCTTAACTAGATTTGAGATTTACCTGAAGAACTAGTTCCTCATTAATAACAAATATTTCTAGACTACGTCTTTATTACATCAAAAAACTTTTATATTTTATTTTTTCAGTATGCCTTGTCAAGCTGAACCGACAACGATGTTTCCATTGGATGTTATGGTTAAATTAGAACCAATAGAAGAAGACTTTGGAATTCAAGAGGAAATTATAGATGACTCAATAGATGTGAAATTAGAGATAGAGACATTGTATGCAGGTGAGTTTGGTTAAAAGACTTAATCTATACATCTATACAAATAAATAAAATTTTAGTGTTTATAATATTAAAATAACCACGTTTTATTAAATGCATATGGATGTATACACGGTGCACATACCAAAATAACATTTTTTTTACAATTCTGTCTCTTTGTCTGTTTGTTCGGCTTATCTCTGAAACGGCTGGATGGATTTTGACGGGGCTTTTACTGGCAGATAGCTGATGTAATAAGGAGTAACTTAGGCTATTTTTTATTTTATTTTTTTGAAAAAAATTCCACGCGGACGAAGTCGCGTACATAGCTAGTATTAATTTATGTTATTTAGATTTTTCCCTGTTTATCCGGCAATCTTTGTAAAGAAAAGACAATTAGTATTTTTTCAGCTCTTTGTAATTCCAAGTGAAGGTAAAATATGTTGAAATAATTGTCGCTATAAAGGTGTGTCTGCTGCTCCTAAAAATAACAAAACATCAAGTCTCCTGCAACTTCGCGAACACCTAACATCTACTTGATAAATTTTGTATATATATAACTCAATCACAAATTTCCCAGAAAATAACTCAGACTCCTTAAAGATCTGAGAAAAATATGCTTTTGATAACAGTACATTGTCCTATGAATAAACATAGATATGCAATGGGCTTAATGGATATATCTTTATCTTGACAAAATTTAGCCTTTGTTGTGTATAGAAAAGGGACCAAACAGGCAGGTGGCTCACTATATATGTGTTTTAGCACTTATTCCGAGCTTGGAAAAACTCGGAAAACTTAGAAACAACAAAGAAAAATGTCGACACACTAGGATTTGAACCTGTGACCCCTCAAGCCGAGACGCTTTACCAGCTGAGCTAGTGTTGACTAGTTCAAAGTGGTGAAATTCTTTTCTGCTTTGTTTTGTTATATCACAGGACCAAATCACTGGTTTCAAGGATAACAGTGCTTACACTAACAGCCTGTATATGTTAAAATAGATGTCCTATCATCGAGACAGCTTATTTATCTTGGCAAAGATATATATTTTTTTTTTTTATGTCATAAGATAGCAAACAAGCAGATGGGTCTCCTGATGGAAAGAGTCAACCATCGTCTCATCGACATCAGACACCAAAGATGTTAATGGTGCGTTGCTATCTTGTGGCGAGGTCTAATGCCATATGCATAAGTTTACCGGCTACCTTACCCTCCAAACCGGAACACGACAGCGACAAGCGCTGACGTTATTGCGGCAGGAATAAAAATATATGGGATAGATATGATATAGGAATAATAATATATGGGATTCTGTAGTTCTAGTCGCCTTTGTGGGCTAGTGGTTTGGTAACTTCAGGTTGTATAGAAAACTGAAAAAATATTTTTTCAGTTTTCTATAGAAAAGAAATTCTCTTTCTATCATGAGAGCTGTCTGTTGGTTTGCTATCTAATAATATTAAAAAAAAACTTAAAAACATTTGATTTTAATCTTAATTATTAAATTATGCCAACCCTGTCAAATAGAGCTGTATGCACATATAAATTTATATTTCTTAAAGACATAAAAATATATTACAATTTTCAGATAGATCGCTGAACTTAAGTGAAGTGGAGTTCGATGAAGTGTACAAGTCTTACATTGCATCCTCAAAATATCCAATAATTCAGCTCACTAAATTGGAAATATCTAAAATAACAACTGATAAATGTGGCCTGAATTCTCAAAAAGATTTAGAGCTATCATTCAATGATTTGTCTATTATAAGAAGTGAAACATGTGATTCATATCCAAAGGAAGATGAAGAATCCGTAACATCATCAAATGATACCTCTAACAATGCATCTAAAGAATTACCTACAGTAATAAATGAAAATTATTTTTCTACTACAGAAAATGAAGCAGAAAATATCACATTTGATACGTCCACAAAAGTATCTAAAACACCACCCAAAGTAATGAAAGAAAATTTTATCCCAAGTCCTGAACAAGAAGTAGAAAGCATCCCATCTTCTGATAACACGTCTGCAATAGTAATCAAAGATAATTTTGTACCCAATCAAGAAAAATATGTAGAAAGCCTGCCAACATCTGATGACATGTCTACAAAGCAAATAGCACCTGAAATAAATAAAGACAATTTTGTCCCCAATGTAGAAAACGAAGTAAAAAGCATACCATCTTCTGACAACATATCTACGACAACAGATGTTATAGATATAGCATCTAAAAAATTATCCAACATAAGGAAATTTAATTCAAACTCCAATGCAGAAAAAGAAGTGGAAAGCATTCCATCTTCTGATGATATGTCTACCAACGCATCTAAAACAACTGAGAGGATTCAAGACAATTTTGTTTCACATGCAGAAAAGGAAGTAGAAAATATCTCAACACCTTATGACATTTCTGCTAACGCATCTGTATCACTTAAAATAATTAAATATAATTTTGCCCCCAATGTAGGAAAAGAAGTAGAAAGCATACCATTTTCTGATAACATGTCTTCAAAAATATCTCTAGCATCTAAAAAATCACCTGAAATAAATAATTATAATTTAGAATCCAATGCAGAAAAAGAAGAAACCATTCCATCTTCTGATGACATGTCTACAAACGCATCTATAACATCTAAAATAATTGAATATAATTTTGCCCCACATGCAGAAAAAGAAGTAGAAAGTATTCCTTCATCTGTTGACATTTCTACAAACGCATCTCTATCACATAAAAAAACAACTAAAGTAATCAAAGATAATTTTGCCCCCAATGTAGAAAAACAAGTTGGAAGCATACCATCTTCTGATAATATATCTTCAAAAATATCTATAGTCTCTAAAAAATCACCCAAAAAAAGAAAATTAAATTTGGATGCCAATGAAGAAAGAGAAGTGGAAAGCATTCCATCTAATGACGACATATCTACTAAAACATCTGTTGCATTTAAGAAACCACCCAAAATAAGAAAATTAAATGTAGACTCGAATGCAGAAAAAGAAGTAGAAAGCATTCCATCTTCTGATAATATGACTGAAAAAGCGTTTAAAGCATCTAAAAAAACAGCTAAAATAACGAAAGATAGTTTTGCCCTTAATGCCGAAAAAGAAGTAGAAAGCGTCACATCTTCTGTAACATCTAAAAAACAAGTCAAAATAACTAAATATATTTTGACCTCCAAAGCAGAAAAATCGTCTGGTGACACATCTACAAACACATCTATAGCACTTAAAAAACCACCTAAAGTAATTAAAGACAATTTTTTCATCAATTCAGATAAACAAGTAAAAAGCATCTCATCTTCCAATACCGTGTCTAAAAAAGCGTCAGTAGCAATTATAAAATCAGCTAAAATAACGAAACATCATTTTACCTCCAATGCAGATAAACCGGAAAAAAGTGCTACATCATCTAGTAACATATCAACAAGCGCATCAATAGCACCTGAAAAACCACCTACAATAATTAAAGATAATTCCACCCTTAATTCACAAAAAGAAGTAGAAGGCATCTCATCCTCTGATACCATATCTAAAAAAGCTTCTGTGGCAAATAAAAAATCAGATAAAATAACGAAACAGAATTTTATCTCCTATGCAAATAAAGAGGGAAAAAGAGCCCCACCAACTGCTGATACATCTACAAGCGCATCAGTAGCACCTAAGAAACCACCTAAATTAACTAAAGATAATTTTGCCCTCAATTCAGATAAAGAAGTAAAAGGTATCTCATCCTCTGGTAACATATCTAAAAAAGCGTCTGTGGCAAATAAAAAATCAGCTAAAACAACGAAACATCAATTTTCCTCCAATGCAGAGAAAGCGGAAAAAAGCGCTTCATCATCTAGTGACATATCTATAAGCGCATCAATAGCAGCTGAACAACCACCTAAAATAATTAAAGATAATTCCGCCCTTAATGCAGAAAAAGAAGTAGAAGGCATCTCATCTTCTGGTACCACATCTAAAAAAGCATCTGTGGCAAATAAAAAATCAGATAAAGAGGGAAAAAGAGCCCCACCAACTGGTGATATATCTATAAGCGCATCAATAGCACCTAAGAAACCACCTAAATTAAAAGATAATTTTGCCCTCAATTCAGAAAAAGAAGTAAAAGGTATCTCATATTCTGGCACCATATCTAAAAAAGCGTCTGTGGCAAATAAAAAATCAGCTAAAACGAAGGAACATCAATTTTCCTTCAATGCAGATAAAGAGAGAAAAAGCACTCCATCATCTGGTGACATATCTAAAAATACATCTTTAGCACCTAAAACACCACCTAAATTAATTAAAGATAATGCCACCCTTAATACAGAAAAAGAGGAAGAAAGTGTCTCATCCTCTGGTACCATATCTAAAAAAGTCTCTGGGGCAAATAAAATAGCTAATATAACGAAACGTCACTTTACCTCCAATGCAGATAAAGAGAGAAAAAGCACTCCATCATCTGGTGACATATCTAAAAATACATCTATAACACCTAAGAAACCACCTCAATTAAATAAAGATAATTCCGCCCTTAATGCAAAAAAAGAAGTAGAAAGAATCTCATCTTCTGGTACCATGTCTGAAAAAGCATCTGTGGCAAATAAAACATTGGCTAAAATAACGAAATATAATTTTACCTCCAACGAAGATAAAGAAGGAAAAAGAGCACCATCATCTGGTGACATAACTAAAAATGCATCGATACCACGTACAAAATCACACAAATATAATTTTGACTCCAATGCAGAAAAAGAAATGGAGAGCATCCCATCTTCTGATAACATCTCTACAAAAACATCTGTAGGGTCTACAAAACCACCCAAAATTAGAAAATATAATGAAGACTTCAAAGCAGAAAAAGAATCTTCTGATAACATGATTAAAAAAGTATCTACAGAACATAAAAAATCATCAAAAATAAGTAAAAAGAATTTTGCCACCAATGCAAGAGAAGAAGTAGAAAGTGTCCAATCATTTGTTAACTTATCTACAAAAGCACCTGTAGAATTATCAGTAGTTAATGAGAATCGTTCCTCTAATACAGATAAAAGCAAAGAAAAGAAAATACAATTATCTAAATCTAAAGAATTATCTAAAATAACGAAAGAGAAATCCTCTTCTAATACTAAACAAGACAAAGAAAATGTAAGGCTGTCTAGTAATATATCTGCAAAACTTAAAGAATTATCTAAAACAACAAATGGCAAATACACCAATACTGAAAAAGAAATTGAAAAAATACTATTATTGAGTGAATCTAAAAGTGCATCTAAAGAAATATCTTCAACAAATGGGAAAATTGTCAGTACTCATGAAAAAAACGCACAATCTGGGGAGGTTAAAATATCTACTGTGAAAAATAAAAAACATGTTGATGTTATAAAAAAAATGTGTCATATCTGTGGTCAAGGGTTCAGTAGAACGCTTTACTTAGATCAGCATTTACAAACTCACTCCGGAGAGAAACCTTTCTCTTGTGATACATGCGGAAAATCATTCCGCAGTAAGTTCTATTTAAGTGATCACTTCAATACTCATACCGGAAGCAGACCTCATAAATGTGATATGTGCAGTAAAAGATTTAATAGCATTACAACAATGCGAAGACATCGATTAATTCATACCGGGGAAAAGCCTTATTCTTGTGATGTGTGTGGGAAATCCTTTTCACAACACAGTAACTTAGTAACTCATAAAAGTATACATAATTCCATTAGGAATTTTGAGTGTAACATATGTAAAAAGGTTTTTAAACGATTGCATCATTTGCAAAGACATAACATGAGCCATACCAAAGAGAAACCGTTCCGTTGTGATATTTGTAAAAGTGGTTTTATTACTCGATCTCATTTGAAGACGCACATGAATATACATACTGGGAATAAACCGTTTAAATGTAGTTATTGCGATAAACGCTTCATTACTGGTACTACTATGCGTCGACATGCAGTTGTACACACAAACGAAAAGCTTTACTCTTGTGAAGTCTGCGGAAAGGCATTCAATTTTAAGGCAAATTTGAAAAGGCACAAATTTTTAGTATGTGAAAAGGGACGCTGATTATTTATTTAAAATCTTAAGATAAATTGAAATTTGATTTTAGTGTGACTCTGTTGTCACAAATTAAAAAAAGGTTCTGCAAAGTGGACCTAAAATCACTGAAGGTCTGGATATTAAAGAAGACCTCAGTGACATAATATCCAATCACTTATCATCAGGTGACACTTCTGTTCGTTTATCCCCCCTTTTATAAAAAGAACGTGATCGACTGGAATGAATGAATGTATACAATAAGTAACCAAAAGCCCATGTCCGATTGTCAAAGGCATTATTTAGTACCTTAATAATAATAATAATAATAATAATTTATTCACTCATCACAAAAGTTAGTACAAATGCTAGTTTTATACAGTTTTAACATAATACATATGTCATTAATTCGTGCATCTTGATAGATTATTTTTCCCGGTTATTAATTATGTTATAATTATAATAATAATATCTCTGGATATATTACACAAATCGTTCCAACCCCATAGTAAACAAGTTATATGCTTGTGTTGTGGGTGTTGTTAGGCAACAATACTAATACATGACACTGGCATAATCGTCTCCAATACAGCGACGGTGTTGCCATACAGAGAAAAAACTAATAAATAGAAATACATATATAAATACTATTACATGCATGATAAACACCCAGACAAAAAAATACAAACATCTATGCTCATCACAAAAATGTTTGTTCCTATCGGGGATCGAACCCGAGCCCCATCGGTTCGTGGTTAGGTACGCTAACCACTTGACCAACGGAGCGGTTAATCTTATATTTTATAATGTTACTTATGGCAACACGAAAGTAGTCTTGAGTAAAAATGTTATAAAAAGACGCCACCGAAGCCAATATGGCAAATATTTTATAGTGGTGATGTCCACTTTAAAATATTTACCAAATTTTAGGGAAATTGAAGAATTAATACAAGCATTTTAAAATACCAAAGTATATTAAAAATATAATTTTTTATCACTTTTTGATAAAGTCGCTATATGCCTCTCGATTCGGACAGGCTATTTCACTAACTGCATAGATAAAATTGTATACATAAAAACAGACTGCAGTGATGCATATAAACGGTTGGCTTTAGAATAATTAATTGACTGATTAAATGTAATTAAAAGTGCAGTAATACCTCGACTTACGCTACTCCGACTTACTTGGAGCCGGAGTTACGAGATTTGCAAATCTCGATGCATATTTTATTTCCGTTCCAAATTTCATGAAAATCGGTCTAGCGGTTTAGCCGTGAAAGCGTAACAGACAAACAGACAGAAGGACTTTCACATTTATAGTATTAGTATGATTATACCACGACTTTCCTGAACTCGACTTACGCGGTTGTCGCTCAGTCCCACCTATCGTGTAAGTTCGGGGTATTACTGTATAGTTGGTTTATTTCATAATTAATACTCCAGGATGTTAATTTTTTTTATTGTTTTCTTATTTAAACATTATATTTAATTATTATTTATTTAGATATTTAATTAGGATAATATTAAGAGGTATTTTATAGACACCCAATTGGAACGGAGTTTCTTTCAAATCTCATACTGTAACGTCACAACGCACCAAAATTGCACATAAAGGTGATTATTTAAGTTTTAAAAATAAATATATTTTCTGTATATAAAATACGAAGCAAATAGAAGTATAGTAACAATAAGAGGCGCTCGACCACTGTATGCAAGGCACCAAGCCTATTGTATGCAAGGCACCAAGCCTATGAGTTACTATGACCTTATTCTTAAAGGTGTCAAATTTAACTGGATGTACGAACCATTTGTGTGAAAACGTCTATGTGTGACCATGGAGCAAGACCCCCATTCACAGTTGTGTAGTAATAATTCTTGACCATTTATATTTATTTATATTAATAAAATGCTTATTTACACTTTAAATTTATAAAATACTAGTTGCCGCGTGCAGCCCGCTGCATTATAAAAGCTTTTGGTGAATCCCGCGGGATCATCTAATTTTTCAGGGATAAAAAGTAGCCTGTGTGCTATTCCAGGTCATCATCTACCTGTGTACCAAATTTCATTCAAATCCGTTCAGAAGTTTTTGCGTGATTGAGTAACAAACATCTATCCAAACATTCAAACTTTCGCATTTATAATATTAATATAGATTTTTGCATATTTTCAAAATTAACAGAAAGCTATATCGATTGAAAAAAAAAATGATGTGGTGTCGCGGGACACCAGGTAGGAACGAACTTCCTTCGGCTAAACGGCACTACTCGCTTGTGTACGCGACTGTCGCGCCTGCGCACGTCTCATTTAACGCTTTTATTCCACGCATTTTTCTTACGGTTTTACTATCACATTTTTTTCAGTTCGGTCGCGCAGCAAAATCCCTATCCTCTCCAAGCCTGCCGTAAGGAACTTCGTTCCAATAATTCCTAAGTGTTAAGGAAGTGTCTCAGAAATAACTGTAAAATGAACGTTTAAAGTAACGCGTTCTACTATCTAGTGATAGTATCTAAATGATAGTAGATCATTTTTAAAATTTAAACGGGTCAAAAACGAGTACATAATACCTATATAGAACTTGCTTGTAACAACAATGTAATTTGGCCGAAATGTCCTAATGTAGCTTTACAAGTAAGTTCTATATATGTAGGCGTTTTTGACCAGTTTGTATTTAAAAAATCTTTGCAAAATGGTCGTTTTTTGGTGTCGCCTCTCAACTCTCAAACTATGTATGCAATAAGGTGCTCAGATTCAATAAATATATGAAATGGATTTTAGTTGATAGGATGGAGTTTTGAATATTTGAACGGATTAATAAAAAATTTGAAATATCCAGAAGTGCACGCCTTATAATGCTTAAACGAGCATTATGAGGCGTGCACATTTGGAGATTTAAATAACGATATATGTCATAAGGAATTCCGTTCCAATAAATATGAAATGGATTTTAGTTGATTGGATGGAGTTTTGAATGTTTGAACTGATTAATAAAAAATTTGGAATACCCAAAAGTGCACGACTCATAATGCTTGTTTAATTTAAAAAATAATTAAACGGTATTGAATTAGATATTAATTTTCAGTAGGAAACTACACTAAATCTGATAAAAAATTAGTACCAATACGTTAAGTATTTTGAGTGTAATCCAAAAGTACAAGAATTTTTGTTAAATAATTTTTTTTAAAGGGTTACTTTTAAACGTCTGGCCAAATTTTAAAATTAGGAACTGGATAGGGAATTGAAAATGCGCTTTAATGATTGTAAAATTATTACACAATAATAAAAAATATCCATTTGAAAATATCCCGCTAAATTCATGAATTGGATGCACCGAGTCTTGTAAATGAACTCTGTAATGCTTGCAGTGCGTCATTTTACATTTACCTGGAATTACGATAGTAACTACTATGTAATCTGTCACTTAAGTACATCTTTCCCAGTCACTTTTAATATGGTTGAAGGCATTACATTATTTTCGAATTTTGCGCAGTTGAAATTATATCCATGCGTTTTGTTTTTTGTGTCGGATAAAAATGAAATTTTGAATTTTTTAAATTATGTTTTTATTGCATAAATCAAACGTATTACCGATTCTGAACACCCACTGAAAATTTGGCAGGATATTTAAAAATAACCCTGTATACTTGACAAATATTTTTTTTAAAGTATTGAATATGTTTATAAAAAGGCTATTATTATGTATTAATGAAATATTAATGCAATAAATACAATTTAAGTCTAGGAAAATGCTTGGCCATGACATATTGAGAGTAGAGCACTACCTCAATACTCCGCTTATGAAGCGTGCAATATATTTTAAGATAGTTAAATTTTATTTATTACGAATTGTTTAATTTAAAAACATAGTTTTATTTAGTTCAATTTTATTTATTTATTACTTTAGAACATTTAAAAATACAGATTGTTAAAAATACAAATGCACAATGTTAAGCCATATATTAATGGCATCCAAGTATTATACTACAAAATATATTATATTTACCAAATTACATCGAAGATGTTTTAGTTATTTTATAAAATAAATTGGTACAGAAGTCGATTTGCATACAAAAGGCGCTCGAGCAACGCACACATAGACACCTCTCACTGACACGATATCTCGGAATGGCTATGAATAAACATCCGCTTGAGACACGAGTCAATGAACTTTCTTATGTAGAAAATTTGTATTAGGTACAATAACATTAAAAACCGTGTTGTGTTGTCGTGTATTGTTCAATAAACTATTTTATGATAGCGCGTTATAGACTACAAACTATATTTTTCTACGCTTTACGTTGAGTATACATAGCGCGCTATTATATAACGCTATCCATAAATCTAGTGTCGTGGGACACCAGATAGGATCGAAGTTCCTTATTATCAAGGACTTAAAACGTTATAATATCGATATGTTTGCGCGTTTCATGCTGTTTCATGATTGGTTAATTCGTAGTGAATTAACGATATGGTATATGATATTATGACTTTGTTTTCTAGCGCTAGTTGGCGAACCAATCACGAAATAGCATGAAACGCGGTGAACCAATCACGAAACAGCATGAGGGCGGAAACATATCGTTATTATAACGTTTTAAATCCTTTCTTATTATAATAAAATGATGTGGTGTCGCGGGACACCAGGTAGGAACGAAGTTCCTTCGGCTAAACGGCACTACTCGCTTGTGTACGCGACTGTCGCGCCTGCGCACGTCTCATTTAACGCTTTTATTCCACGCATTTTTCTTACGGTTTTACTATCACATTTTTTCTGTTCGGTCGCGCAGCAAAATCCCTATCCCCTCCAAGCCTGCCGTAAGGAACTTCGTTCCAAAAATATTAGTTTCAAGTTCTATTCAAGGTATAACGAACATAATTCGTGTATACATTTTTTATTATGATTTTTTATCGATATACTTTTGTTTGATATTTATTAATTCACTTGCCACTACAATGTTTTCACATCGTGATCATAGATGGAGCTGTTCACTTTTAACTCGCGGCAGCATGTAACGCTCCTTAGCACTTATTATAAAATTATTGATGTTTGGATATACGGTTGATAAAATACTGTCCAGAGCTCTGCTCATCGTACTCAAGGTACACATAAAATCATATGCTTTTATTTAACGTTACGGACGTTTTTTGCGAGTTAAGGACCTCAGCAACGTCCCATAAGGATTAATCGTTCTTCAATTCTTAAAGGTCTCGGCATTATTATGACATTACGAAAATAAAGATATTATATTTATGGCAAATATATTGTGCAATAAAATATTGAACGACATAAATCTAGAAATAACAATGGTGACGTTAACCATGACAATAGTTTTATCATAAATATTAATAGAAGGTCAAATCAATAAAAAGGTTTAATTAAAAAAACAGCATCTCTAGATCATGAAGTATTAGGTATAGGTAGAGCTAGCACTCGCATTAATCAATTGAAACAAATATTTACGTTACCTCTCTGTCTATGAGGTCTCCCCATCTCTATTTATACAGCTGTGTTAGAAAGAGAGGGTTAGACCTCAGAAGATGACAGCAGTATTCGAAATTTGGTTTCAAGTAGGTATTAGATGGGTTGCCTCCAGATATAATATAGCTTCATGCTTTAGATAATAATCATTTACACAGGATAAAATAAGGAAATAGTGTTGATGCAAGCAAGTCTGAACCATGTTATCGAACAGTTAAGCATAATTTTCTATGCAACAGTCTATTATGTGACAAATTTTCAAAAGATCATATGTGCTCGCAGCTTGTTAAATGAATCAATTTGAAAATTGACGAACCTATTCGTACCGCTACTGTACATTAAAATAATATCGATATATTTGTTAAGGTCGAGCAAACGTCAATTACTCGATCTAGACGTATCTCTTGTTGTTTATCCTATGCCTTCTGGCTCGGTAATCGATACTCTCTCTCCCCTGCATGGCGTCTCGCCGTCGCTGTGAAAGGAAAGTAGCGATAGCATCTCTTGTCACCATTTTACGTGTATTTGCGCTTTAAAATTTAAAACAAACCTTATTTGCACACAGTACTTTTCATAAAGCATCGTTTTCACTTGATTAGTGCGAGTTCAAGTGTTTAATGCAGGTGCTTAGTATTAGCAAAAATATGTGTAAAGACAGCCGTTGATGTGTGCAAGTGATTAGCGATCAGCGTCTATTTACTTACTACGCTTATTACTAATCACTCGCACTGATCAACGGCTGTCTTCATGTATTTTTTGCTTAATACTAAGCACTTGCATTAAACACTCGCACTCGCATGTGTTATTTGAGCTATGGTTCAATATTTGAGGTTAGGTCAAGTTCGGCTCTAATCCTTATTTTTGCAATAACTCCATACTTAGACCCCTGCTTAGGGGTCGGAGGTCATGACCCCCTGGATCCGCCCTTGTGTGCTATGTAACTCGCGCGAGTTATAGCCGCTAAGGGGCCATCCATAAATTACGTCACACGTTAAGGGGGAGAGAGGGGGTCGACGAAGTGAAACATGTGACATGGGGGGGAGGGGTTCAAAGTTTTGTGACATCACATTATTTCAAAATATAATATTTTAATATCTAAGTATTACAACATTAAAAAGCCACCTGTATAGAAAAAAAATAACCGAATGAGATCATTCCAATGTAACATTTTAAAAAATGTGACATCACATTGGGTAGGCGGGTTCACAAATGTGATCAGCTGTGACAAGGACGGAGGAAGGGTCAAAAAATCATGAGATTCGTGTGACGTAATTTATGGATGGCCCCTAAGTGAGGAACATAAAGAAAATAATACAATTTGTTGTATTTATACCTACCTACACACAAACTGGCGATTCATTATTATTTATGTAATTTGTGTGATTAGATTAGTTATCAAGTGAAAAATATAAATAAAACAATTTTGTTAATTACCGACGTTTTTATTTTTATCAAATTATCGCGTAGTAAAAATAAAGTATTACGTAATCTCCAGTCTTAAGATACCTTAAGACTTTACACTTTCAATCGTCGGCACTTGGTGAAATTCCATTTTTTTTAGTTGAAACTAGTTTAACACTCACTTGTACTTTTATTTCACTATTATTATACACTAAATTATTTAATTTTATCGACCGGTTTCGCTTTTAAAAGCATCTTCAGGACATAATATTCTTTACTGACAGTTTAGTTTTAGATATAACATAAACAAAATATTTTAAAAAAATGATAGTAGGTAAACTTAAAAATAAACACAATTTCTGTATTGCTAGCTTACACGGTTCTCCCTAAACATTTAGGTGTTTCCTAGTATATAATTTTATTCCCCTTTAAATTAACTGTAATTACTTACAAAATAATGTCAGAATTATAAATGTCAAATAAAGTCAACTAACTTACAAATAAATTATTTTACGATGTCAACATTATATTTGTGTGGTCATTACTACTTAAATTTTAATAAATTTAATAATTAATTAATAATACAATTTCCTTTATATTATTATTGATAATATAATGATCATTGTATTTAATTATCAAATTAAAAATATAAAAATGTCAAAATTAATATACAATTATATACATATACGGTTAATTAGATGTCAATAAATGATTATAATAATAACATAATTATTCAGAAACTTAAAATAATAATTATTAAATAGTAAATGGGAAGCATAAATCTTCATTACATATACATATACATATATATACATATTGTTCTTACTCATTCAAACTTTTTACATTAAAAATATTTATCAGGGGGGAGTTATTGAGTTCGGTTTGGTCATTTAAAAGTTTTGGTTCCCCTTTGTGTCGATTTATTTCTAACGCTTCTAGGGCGTTGAGTCTTCTACCTTTGCTGCAAAAATGTAATAATTTTAAATTTGTTGTTAAATCAAAAATTTGTTGTTAAAGCAATGGGAAGTCCTTTATCTCCATTGTGTGCCGACATATTTATGGATAAAATAGAGCAACTAATATTTAAAGATAATAGTTTCCAAAAGTATGTGTTATACTGGTTTAGATATGTCGATGACATTTTATTCGTATGGACCGGTCCAGAAGATCTACTTATAAAATTTTTGTGTTATATTAATTCCATAAATACGCAGATTCAATTTACTATGGAGATTGGACACGATGAAATAAATTTTCTGGATATCACAATATCAATAACAAAGAACCAACATACATTTAAAATATACAGGAAAGATACATTTTGTGATAACATAATACCTGAGGACTCGCATCATCCATTAAATCATAAACATTCAGCATTTCACGCTATGGTCCATCGACTAGTATCAGTCCCTATAAATGAAGATAATTCCCAATGTGAACTTAATACTATAAAAACAATAGCTCAAAATAATGGATATGAACCAAAGGTTATCGACTCATTATTGAAGAAGAAGCAGAAGAAAGTAATGGCCCAAACCTTGTATTCAGGACATAAAAATGACAATTCAACTAAACGAAGATATATTAGACTACCGTTTATAGGGGGGATATCGTATACAGTCTCACGTTTGCTCAAGGATTGCACACCCGTTTTTTACACAACAAAATCTCTAAAATCTTGTATATTTAATAACAAACAGAAAATAGCAAATGAATCTAAAAGTGGTGTGTATCAATTGATGTGCGAAGACTGTCAAGCTATATATATCGGTCAAACTAGAAGGTCATTCTCAACACGAATAAAAGAACACCTTCGAAGTTGGCGCTCGGGGAAAGGTGAATCTTCTACCTTTGATCAACACCTTATTACTGAAGGTCACACTTTTGATTTAACAACAAATTTAAAATTATTACATTTTTGCAGCAAAGGTAGAAGACTCAACGCCATAGAAGCGTTAAAAATAAATCGACACAAAGGGGAACCAAAACTTTTAAATGACCAAACCGAACTCAATAACTCCCCCCTGTTAAATATTTTTAATGTAAAAAGTTTGAATGAGTAAGAACAATATATATATATATATATATATATATATATATATATATATATATATACATATATATATATATATATATATATATATATATATATATATATATATATATATATATATATATATATATATATATATATAATTATTATTTTATTTTCTGAATAATCATGTTATTATTATAATCATTTATTGACATCTAATTAACCGTATATGTATATAATTGTATATTAATTTTGACATTTTTATATTTTAAATTTGATAATTAAATACAATGATCATTTTATTATCAATAATAATATAAAGGCAATTGTATTATTAATTAATTATTAAAATTTAAGTAGTAATGACCACACAAGTATAATGTTGACATCGTAAAATAATTTATTTGTAAGTTAGTTGACTTTATTTGACATTTATAATTCTGACATTATTTTGTAAGTAATTACAGTTAATTTAAAGGGGAATAAAATTATATACTAGGAAACACCTAAATGTTTAGGGAGAACCGTGTAAGCTAGCAATACAGAAATTGTGTTTATTTTTAAGTTTACCTACTATCATTTTTAAAAAATATTTTGTTTATGTTATATCTAAAACTAAACTGTCAGTAAAGAATATTACGTCCTGCAGGCTTAGGATAAGCACCACGAGATATATATCGATCGAGAAAGTGACGTTTGCTTGACATTTATTAATATCTCGATGGACGTTATTAAGCATGCCACGATAAACATTTAAAACGTCAGAGATAAATTAAACAAAAAGTTTACTCGAATAGAGAAATAAATGTTGTCACTAGAAGACATAGATATTATACTAATTCTGATTTTTAAGATACACCTTTGGTGCATTTAACTTGTGTTAATCGTTATGAGCTTTTGTTTACATTTATAACTTCCTGTCATCATTTCTCTTCTTTGTCAGAGTCGAAGGAAATATAACCAAAGCCTAGTGTAGCCGTACCTATTTACAATTGTAATTAAAGATATTTTACAGGTTTTTGAATTATTCTCTCTTTTTAGTTTTGACCATCAAAACTAGTTTTTTATTCTATAAAACTGAAACAATGAATTATGATTCATAAGATGTTTTAATGTAAAGGGCAATTAAGATGCCAGCGTGTATTTATTTCTGGGTGTATAACTGCGTAACTAATTATGCGTAAAAGTGCGTAACAATTATTATTAACAAGCTATTTTTTTCCACTATAATTATTCCTTTCAATTATAATTCTAACATTATTGAGTAAATTAACATCTTCTTTTAGACTAATCAATCAACATTTTTGAATAATTTTTTTGATGAGAAACTTCCATAGAATTGTTGTGATTTGACAATGACACGAAAATGCATTACGATAAACAAACATAAATTTATAGTATTATGCCAACTAGAAAATAAGATAGAACAGAATACAATTCACAGTATTTTATGTTACAAATAATGTTATCTATTAATAGCTCCAAAAATCAGCCAGATGCAAGCAATCCAACCTAAGACTTACTGTTAGACCGTGGTCTCCAAGAACAAACTGAATTTTTGTGAACAGCTTCGTTTTGACGAGACAACCATATTTTCTATCTTTGAAAAATCTCGAATCGGGTAACTAATAAAGATGGATAAAATAGGGAAAATTTAGAGTGTCAGACTAAGAAAAGTTTTCACTTTACGTGTATGACAAAGTTACCGTTGAATTACAATAATAATTAACAAGCTGTTGTGAGAAAATTAGGTTATTTTTAAATTGATTAATATCAATTTAAAAATCTCATAAGTGGGAGTCTCAGAAAAATCATCAAATATGTAGGACAAAAGTTTCATCGTAGTTTCCATAATATAATCAAGCGATTAAAGTCGAAAAATAATTATTGTTATTAATAAATATTTATTATTTACCGAACCCAATATCTTCGCAGCAATAACTTTATTAGTTACCCGATTCGAGATTTTTCGAAAATAGAAAAGACGGTTGTCTCGTCAAAATGAAGCTTTTCACAAATATTCAGCTTATTGTTAATCAAAAAAAAGTTAGTTTGTGGGACCACGGTCTGTGATTTACATCTCAAGAACGAAAAACCTTTTTCTTCGACTTTTCAGTTTATCTCTCTTTGATTCAAAGACTTACTCAAAGAGTATATAAATTTTATTTTATTTTGTCTTCTTACATTTACTTCTAACGAAAAAACGAATGTGAGCTACACTCGATTTTTTTGTTATTTTTGATTGATTAATTAATATTTTGATTATTATAATATGTTTTTATGTATTATTTTTCCTGAGTATATGTTATTAATAGTAACATTAAATAATACAAAATAAGCACCAGCTTTAAATTAACCTTTTATTTTACATTTACTTTTCTACTGAATTTTGTAGAAAACCTTGTAAGTAGTTGTAATTTTGAATAGAGTTGGTAACACTGAGTAGCACGAGAATTCGTAGAATTATTTTCTCTATACGAAAAATTAAAAGTTTATTTACATTACGTCAAAAGGTATTGTACTTTAACTAATTTGTATTTTGTAATTAATTATAAATTAATTAATTATCTAACCATTGCGTACAAGGAATTATTGATTTATACTGTTTGGTTCTCACATCTCTAAAATCATCATCATTCTTCCGATTCTAGTACAAATTTAAATTGTGTTAGGTATGTGAAATGGGAACACAAAATAAAACGTAAGTAGTGTACTTCTTTATACTTATATTTTTTAAAAGCCTATATAGGTTATTAAAAATAATTATGATTTTCTTTTCAGGATAAGAAGTAATAAGCATAAATTTACTTTGTCACATGGTGGATTCATGGACTAGACTTGTAGCACCAAAGATTAGTCTTAAATATTGGGAAAGCATAATATAACACCATATAAGCTACAAATACTTCATACATTATAGTTTCTAGAGGAAGAAAGGAAAACAATGGAACACTGTGTAAGTATTTTTTACATACATATCTCCATGACAAATCATCTGACAAAGTAGACTTCAAATAATATTTTATTCGACGTAGGTACACATAGGAACACTTATCGACGTCATTTATAAGCAAAATTATACATGACAAGTTATACAATAGTTATAAAATAAACTAAGGTAAAATACAGAAAAATAAAGACAGCTAAAGAGAATTCTTTGTCTACAGAAATGACTGAAAGAATCAAATTTTAAACATATTTTAATATATTTCTTTCATTGTAAAAGTTGTAGTTTTTTACAAAATTAATATCATAAATTCAAGATTATATCAAAAACTTGATTCTTGTAAAAAAATCCTGAATAATATGAGAAGCTTTCTCTGGAGAATAGTGTAGGCTTCTTTCACTCCATTTTATAAATGTAACCAATTGTTTTTTCGACCCCATTATATAATTTACAATGCAAATCTATATAACACTACACAAAATGCAACATGCAAGACTGAAGTCATAAGTCCTGAGTTAACTGACAAAAAAATATATTAAGTAAACATATATAACAACATTTTGATAAGATATATTTGTTTACAGGTTGACTAAACAGTGAGTAATGGAAATAGAATAAAGAAGCCTTTCTATTTATTACATTTTTTGAAATTGTTGATTAAGAAGATTTATAAGTTAATGCTGAATATTATATTTTTCTTGCTGTTTTTAATGGTTGTGCAAGATTGAAAAATAAATTTTAATTTGTAGAAAACAATTAAGTTTATAACATGATAGTCTTAATGTACCTAATATGTGTAATTTTTAAAATTTAAATTAATAGAAAGTTAATGTTACCTTAGGAAAAAATATTTTACTTGTTGATTTTTTATTTTCAAGTGAAATTCCATACTACTCATACTATATAGTAAATTAATTTTTGATATTGAATTTTCATTACTGATTAATTATGCGAGATAACAAGAGATATTTAAATTGTAGAAAACATTTAAATTTTAAATATAATAGCTTTAATATAGTGCGTGTAATCTTCTATAAGTTTGTTACATTAGTGAAAATTCAAAGATACATGTTAATAAATTTAAGTCGTAAGGTGATAAATTGTGAAAATTATTTATCTATTCTGAGAAGTACAAACATTAATAATAATTGTTAGTTTAGTAAAGTAGATGTGTTTGTATATTTTTTAAAACTCAAATTTAATTTTCTTTACAAGACTGCTTCATATTACACACTTTTTATAATTATTCATTTTGTATTTTGTGTGATTTATTCATTTTGTAACTTTATTAAAGAAAATAAAAATTATTTCTCAAGACTTTTCCATATAGTAAAATCTATGTTTGGCATTAAAACATTAAATACTATGAATAGTGTGTCATTAAACTTATACTTAAAATTAGACATTGATGACTATAAGTTTCATTTTTATTATATAAAATTATTTAATACTTAGATAGAAGGTTTGCCTAGAGTATATATTTTTTTAAATAAATCTTATACAACACTAAAGTATTTTATTATACCAATAATCCACTAAGTATTGTTACTACCAAAATCACTACGATTAAAAAACAACAACAAAAGTAACAAAGTTAACACTTCTAAAAGAAAATACTTGTAATTATCATATCGAAGGGTCCTATGTATACTTGTGCAAGTGCAATGACACAACTTTACTGGAGGCCGGATTAAATGTTCTGTAGCTTGTAATCTATACCTTCATATAATAAAATCGTAGGAAAGTCAATGTATGTCCGGGGTAAACTCAAAAAGTACTGCATGGATTTACTTCAAATTTTGCATGAATATTACTAACAGGTCGGGTCAACATATAGGCTACATATTATCACGTTATCACCTACGGGGGAGGAGCTGTGCGGAGTAAACAAAGTCTGCGCAAACAAAGTCACGGGCAACAGCTAGTTTTGACATAAATCAATAGAAGTATTTGAAAATTTGTACAAATTTTCAAATACTTTATTACATTAGGACAAATATAAGGTAATTTTAAGGCTTTTGAAGCAAGAAAATGGTTTCCGTTGTTTTGCAAGTTGCACCAGTATACATAGGATCCGTATCTTCTATTGTGTAGTCTTCGCATTTCATCCATTTCAATTATGCCATATGAGGGCATCATTTGTTCTTCTAGGATATTTGTCAGTAATATTAAAAATTCTGCAGTTGAAGTCTTATCTGCAAATAATAATTATATTTTTTATTGACATATATTATTGTAATAAACAATAATAACAAGAACTGACTGCCTTTCTGTATGGTAAATTATCTTTAAATGTAGACAAATATAAAATAATAATGTTTACACATGTAGGTACCTAGGTAATTGAGAACTACATGTGTCATATTGGATATTTTAAGTTATGAATATTACAGAAAATAATACATCATAGTAGTATGTTAATCATACATGGAACTTGGTCTGAAAACAACTGATTAAAACAAATACTTTTTTTGACTAAATATAACTTGAATGGGTAGTAAAAACTCCTTAAATACATAATCAATGCAAGCCTTAGAGGAATAACACATTTGCATCATTATTCTATGATGTAAGCATTGTTGTTGTTTGTTGGTATGTGGCTGTAAGTATTGTGAAAAGTTGACCACCAAGAAAAGGATTATTACTTGTATCCAGCTGAAATTTAACATACACTTGACATGTATATGTATCATATTAACTGTTTAAAAAAGAAACTCGAAAAACTACAGATAACTTTTGAAAAAATATAACTTTATTGAGTTCACCTAAGTCAAATTAGCATTTACTACAAAGATATTCTGTTATTACAGTTAATGAAGTTGGATGGCTGTCATATCTACTAGAAACTGAATTACAAGTCTCTTATGTTCACTTACCTTTAACTAAAGAGGCATGCCTTGATCGGTGTGTGGCTCTAAACCTCAAAATTCACAAGGGTCTATATTATTTAGAGAGCCATGGTTATTGGGTTTATTGAAACGCTATAGTGATTGGAATGCTCCGTCCGTTGTGTAAAAAGATCACACAAATTTCCTATGTGCCTTCTTTGTATTTTGCAGGCTTGCCGTTAACCGTAGATATTTAGCACATAATAGGTATAATATGGAACTGCCACCACTATTAAATACATATATGCCATACTGCCTGCCTGCCTGCCTGCCTGCCATACATACTACTGCCAACACTGGACCGAAATCTAAATTTAATAAAATGAATAGAAATCAAAAAGCTTTGTAATTATTGTATAATTAAAGTATAATAATATGAAATAGTGGATAAGGTTATCAACATTTTAACCAAATTTTAACGAAGTGTCAAATGACAAATCGATAAAATGACAGCAAGACGTTTCGATCGATAGAGAAAATAACTACCGTCGAGTAAAATTGATCATTTTCTCTTCCTTTGAAGTATCATGTCGAATCAAGTGTCAAATGCGTTAGCGAATCGAGAAAGTGACATAAAAGTCGAGAAAACGAGGTCGATAAAATTTTATCGTGTTGCTTATCCTAAGCCTGCTGAAGATGCTTTAAAAAGAGAAACCGGTCGATAAAATTAAATAATTTTGTGTATAATAATAGTGAAATAAAAGTACAAGTGAGTGTTTGCCTTAAGACTGTAAATAACAGTCAACGTAACGTAAACAGCTGTCCGGTACGCCTATGGGTGAGGCGGTGGTGTTAAATAAGTACCCCGGTGAGATATTGCGATCTCCCCACGACGGTATTGACATGCATAGCCAATCAGTCGCGTTTTACGACCTGCCTGAAGAACGGCAGTTGGTATAATCTTCAAAAGAGCCCAGAGCAAGACGGGGTCAAATCCCAAAAAAGCACAACTTGTATTACAAGATCTTCTGGAACGTACCCAGGCACCAGTCTTTCACAAACGGATGGTACAAATAGGTATTAGGGGCCATCCATAAATTCTGACTACTAGAGGGTAGAGTTCTGCATCGGCTCGACCGGATCTGGTACACCGCCTTACCTATTCCTGCCGCAATAGCGTCAGTGCTAGTCACTGTCGTGTTCAGGTTTGGAGGGTAAGGTAGCCGGTAAACTTATGCATGTGGCATTAGACCTCGCCACAAGATAGCAACGCACCATTAACATTTTTGGTGTCTATAGGCGATGGTTGACACTTTTCATCAGGAGACCCATCTGCTTGTTTGCTATCTTATGATATAAAAAAAAATTAAGTCACACATAAAGAAGGTGGGAGGGAGTCGTAAAAGTGTGACAATGGGAAGGGAGGGGTCCCAAATTATGTGACATCACATTTTTTTCAAAATATAATACCTCTGTAGATAAAAAATAATCGAAAGAAATCATTTTTTCAATGTAAAATTGTAAAATATTTGATACTAGCTGTTGCCCACGACTTCGTCCGCGTGGACTTCGTTTACTCCGCACAGCTCCTCCTCCGTAGGTGATAGCGTGATAATATGTAGCCTATATGTTGACCCAACCTGTTAGTAATATTCATGCAAAATTTGAAGTAAATCAATACTTAACTTACATTACATAACTTACATTTAACAGTTCAAAATATCAATTCATTTCGTTTACACTTTACATTAAAATATCCATAAATTTATATATTATCTCCATTATAAGTGTCAAATAAAAAAGATAGGAAGTTACTGAATCTGACCCGATTTTCGAAAATCGAGTTTTCACCGGCTCTCCACGTTTTGAGGTCCTAGGAATCTTTTCCGACTAGTTTCCGAAGCTATATGCGCGCTAAGGCACACGCAGTCCGAAATGTATGCGAAAATAGCTGATCACATCTGCATTCATCGTGTCGTTAAACGAAGCTTTGTGACGAAGACGCAAGTGCGGCTGAGGCATCAAGAATAATGACACAAAACCAAAACAAACCGTCAATCAGTCTCAGCAAACGTGCAATAATGATGTAATGATTGATGATGATGATAATGATTGTACATGTACCATACTCTCATGTTTTTTTTAATACTCAATTCGAAGCGTACAATCTTGACAAGAATGCAATAATTTTAAACGATAGCAATTTTCTATATAAAATTATTATTTTCTTTAAAAAAACAATGGGTAATTATTAATATAGATACTTGACTGAAAAATTAAATTTAAAAAATGTTTCATAATTGCCGGATTATAATTTAAATAAAATTACTTCAGTAATTCTATTTTAAACTAAAGTTTTCAATCGAAAATTAATTTTTTTTTGATATGTTCAAAATTTTATTAAAAAAACAATAATTTTACGGCCCTGATACAATAAAATTTTTTAGTTTCCGTCTGGCAACACTGTAGCGGTGGGCGATTATCAATACTAATATTAATAATCGATTTTGAGATTAGTAACTAATACGATTTTACAATCGAATGATGTTACTAATTTTCGAATGACCGAATCTAATTTAACTGATTCGTTGCGGATGACACGGCAGCCGTGTCATGATTGTTTTTAACGTATGGCGTATGACACAGGAGTCGTGCCATTTTTAAATTGATTATACTATGTCCCTCAAATTGCATTTTAAAAGGTTCTATCCTGAACAAAACCTTTATAATTTTCCACGTAAATGAAGCCTCTAGGCTTCGGACCTGAATATTCTTTGAAATGGAAAAATTAGGGCTGTCAACTTTTTTAATCTGCATCAATATTAATAAACGTATCAAAATATCAAAAGTAAAATAAAAAATCGGTTGTCTGTAAAGTTGGTTTACAGACGATAGTTGAACGCGACAACGTCTTAAGCTCTCGCTTGTACTCCAAGCCTTAAACGGAACGCCTCAGAGCGAGGTAACGCCGCATGAGTCATGTTTTTTCGTGCGTGCAGCCAGCTCTATCGAATTATAAGACGTTGTCACGTCAAAAACAATCTAATTATTAATTTATTGATGTTAGTATATTCAGCCCATATCTCCAAAGAGGCAGGCAGAGGTACAACCTGTGCACCCGTGATTAAACGAAGATACTTAGTCCCACAATGTGAATAATATTAACTCAAATTATTTGTTTTGTAGATAATAAACACCCTAAATTCTAATTAAAACTTGAATTAGATCACATTATGACCTTATCGGCAGTAGAATCCTGCGGCGACTCACTTGATTGGTGGGTACAAGTACCACCATCTTAACTATTTCAGCTGCACTAACGTAACCCCAAAATGCTACGTATCGAACAGACATCACAACCAAAAAACCCACATATTATATTTAAAGGATTTATTTTTCTGACTCTTTTTTTTACAAAAGGTTCCAAAATTTGAAGAAAAAAGTTACTACCCTTCCATTTTCAGGAAAACAGTAAACCTACTCAAGAACAATTCTAAACAACGTAATCCACCCGTGGTTAGGTTTCAATTTGGTTTACACCCTTGGTTTGGTTTCAATTGAATGAATCAAGTCTGTACACGCGTAAAACAATCAATCTGTTTATACATGGTGGTTTATACGGCAGCCGTGTCATGAAATATTTGTACGCCGCCGCTACTAAAACTTTTGGAAAATATGCGCCGCAACGAATTGGTTAAAATTTTTGAGTTTGTTACTATTACTAGTACTGTTGTAAAAAATGAGAGATTCCAGAATTGGGAGTCGGGGTAGCTTTTTGGTCAGACTCACACCGAGTTGTGTCACTTTTATGGTTGAGTCTTAAAAGTGAGTTTACTAATTTTAGTTTCTAATATCATAAGGACGAAACGTGATTCCGTACTTTACAATGGTGACTCCTCACTCTCAGTTGGCCAGCCTGTTTGGTTTTGGGTTGAGTTGTTCACAAATTACGATTAGTAACTAAATTAAAGTATCTTCAAGCACGTATCTCCGATGAGGTAGGCAGAAATACAACCAGTGCATCCAAGATAAGCCAAAGATACGTAGTCCTACAATGTAATAGATGGCAAGCGTATCACCAACTAGGCAGTTATCTAATCCCGGGCAACGTTGTTTCTATCAGAAAACTGAAAAAAAAAGACGTGTGGCACTCGGAGACTGCCGCGGTAAAGCTATTGCATAGCATTTTTTATCAACTTATACAATTACAATTATATATTTATTTTATTTATGCAGTATTTTTTTTCTTTGATATTAATTCAATTTACACTTTGAGCGTGGTGACCGATAAAAAAAAACTAAAAAGTATCACCGCTGTGCCGGTCGGAGTGGGGGGTGTTAGGTTTTTTCGTTACGGAATTTCTGGATTCGGTCTCCACGCTCAAGGCCCGCGATAGAAGCTATGCAATAGCTTAACACATTTTTAAATGCCCAAAATGAGAATTAAACCCAGAACCACTGAGGTCAACATTGACGCTGAACCACTAGACCACAGAGGTGATTTATTATGATCCGTTCTAATCGATATATTTCGAGACATCTTCATAATCGAATGATTTCGTTAGTATATTTTTTTACAACACTACCGTCAATTGTCAATAAAATTGTCAAACTCTAGTCTCTACGGTACGCCAATCCGCTCAAATATGAATTGTTTCTTTCAGGCTATGTTTTCTTAGAACTTGGTTGCCGTAACCAAGAATTGGTAATACATAGGTGCCATCTGTTGAGTATCGTCACAAAACTTTGGTAGAAAATTTGTTGCAGCAGTATATGCAAATTAAGACAATGTTGCTATTTTTCAATTAATATTTTCCTTGACAATTAAGGAAATTAAAAATAGAGCTTAACATGATATATATTACTATAATGTTGCGGTCCTATCGTTCGTGTGGCGAGGCTTTAAGGCCACTTGAATAAGTATAACGGCTACCTTAACCCACAAACCGAAACACGAAAATGACAAACATTGACTCTATTGTGGCAGGATTAAGTAAGGCGGCGATACCATATACTCAGGCAAGACATTGCGGAACTCTAATACCTTGTAGTCCAATTAATATTGATACGTATAGCCAATCGTTCACCTTTTACAAAATGCCTGATAGAATACTAGATGGTTTATTCTTTAAAAGGGGTCCAATCAATACAGGGTGAACGAATTATTGCTTTACGGTTGGATGTGTAGATGATAGATGTGACCACCTACTGGTCATAAAATTGAACGTCAAATTTGTTATCAATGTACAGTTAGTTATCAGTCCAAAATTAATAATGGTGCACTGTAAAATGTTATGAGCATTTAATGTGGATATATCATTTATTAATTGCAGTGTAAATCAAGTGGTTATTCAAAATGATGTGACCAATATAGATGTCACCTTTTTATTAATAACTGGTGCCAGAATTAATCAAATTATTAGCGGCATCTGTTTACCCTATGCCCCTACTGATCCAATTCAAAAACAAAATTTTAATCTATTATTTACTCTGATCAATTTTGTAATAACAAACATAATTTAACCAACTTTACATAATTATTGTCATATTAAATTGTTCTGATACAACTGTTAGTTTATAAGTTTGACATTAAACTTCATTTATTTATTCACTTACATAAAAAATGAATGTACATAATATGTAGAATTTGTTGTATTCAACTACTTAAATTAGTTGTTTATTAGTTTGAAATTACACTTATTGTTATTCTCTTACATAAAAAAAATGAATGGACATAGTATGTAGAATTTATTTTTTCCAACTACTTAATTTATATTAATACCAAAAATCGTACATATTTAAAATAAATACGCAACATGACTAATAGTTTTCCTATTTTTGGCAAAGTTTCATTTGTGTTGGTAACCCTGTTAATATTAAGTTTTATGCCAAAATGGCGGGTTCCATTAGTATTTAGTAAATTGAAATTATTGTTATTGTTTAGTTAATCAAGGAAAACATCCCTAATGATGCTGTAAATTGCAAAACCGGTTAAGTGTATTAATAATAAAGTGTAAACTACAAGTATAAGTGAAAGTTATAGACGTTAAAAAATATACAATTCATTAAAAACAAACTGTAGTAAACAAATATAAACATTTTGGATGACTAAGTTGTTTTATTTCAAATTATGAAATAATTGAAACATTTTAAACATCATAATTTGGATAGTTTAAAATGTTTTATTAATTTTAATTAAAAAAATGGATAAGTAGGTACCAAAGAGCTTTCATGTAATGAAGATAGTTTCATGTAAATTGCCGTTGGTGGTGTTTTAGTCATAAGGGTTCAGGAAAAGTACTAGAGTCTATTGTATATACTTACAATATTAGTCTATGGTTTCTTTTAAGATTAAAATTTAAAATTAAAACTTAGTGATTGTTACGTTTCTCTTGTTTTAAAGCCTCATTATTTCAAACTGCGTGTGTGTTTTTTAAAACAGTTCATAATCACGTAGTTTACTAATACATGAAATATACTATTTCGAAAATGCATCAACAGATAGGTACCAAGGAAAGTTATAATGATTTCAACTTTTTCAATTTAAACCGTAATATTTGCTGTTAATACGCAATTCGATGTACTAAGATGTTATGAAAAATGTGAGTATTGCATGTTCAATAATTTAACAGTTTCCAATTTCAATTACTAGTTTTAAAAATATAATTTTACAATTTTTTGAGGGTACCTAAGAATCTTCATGTTCTGTTTGAAATCTTTGTATCATGGAGTCAGTCTAAAATTAATCATTTTTAAGAAGAATCCAATCCTTAAGATCTTAATAAACCAATTTAATGTTGTATTTGATATTTAAATTGGTAAATTATGCATACGATTGTAGTCTGGTATAGCACACATGGTAGGTAATAATAACTTTTCTGTAAATACTTTTCTAGGTAAATGTTTAATTTTATTGAGGTTGAACATGCTGTGTAGGACTACTATCTGCAGCTTGTAACCTACTATGTGTTAAGAATATAAGAATTAAAGATTATAACTTTTACTAAAGAGGTTCGTAAATGGTTGATCAAGAATTCATTCTATACATTAAGAGAACAAAAAGATGCTTTTTTTATAAATTAAGAAAGCAAACAAGCAGATTGTTCTCCTGATGGAAAGACTCAACCATCGCCTATAGACACCATGTTAATGGTGTGTTGCTATCTTGTGGCTTTTTTTTGGCTCTTTTTTTATATCATGTGATATAAAATAACATACGATTTGTGTGTGAGGAATAATTGAAGTACCTAAAGCTCCAGTTCTTCAAAGGAGGTGGTACACATACGGAGTTGAATGTACATCCCTCTAAGATGCTGAATGTTTGGAATGAGCTGAGATGTTAGGAACAGTCGCTATACTTTAAATTTATTGTGTGCTATTTAGGTGCGGTATAGCTCGCTTGAGATTGATTTCATGCTTGTTACTTGAAAAATACTTGTTAGTAACACACCTATTCAACAAACTAACGTAATTATAAAAGAAATTTATAATTAACAGGAAATATCTAATCTAAAATTACCTTTGGCAATAATATTATATGTACTAAACTATACTCCAAATTAAATATACGTATCTATTAGGGTTGCTATGTATGTAATACACCTATGTAACCAACTAATGTAACTATATTAAAAGTATCTGTGAGCTGGTTGACCCTACAGGTCACCTGAAACTTCCCGCTAAATTGAAGTATCTTAAGCTCAAAGAAAAAAACTATGCCTAAGCATAGAGTTTTGAGTTCGAAAAGTTCAAAAATCCAAAGTTTTTTTTTTTTAAATGATACTTAGTTATTCAGTATTTGAAAAGATGTATATTTTCAAAATGATCAACAAGTTTGATCTTCCGAATAACATTGAACGCAATTTTGTAGCTCCAAATTGTTTTAACTATTAGGTTAAAAATGTCGAAAACATGTAAAAAAAAGCTTTTTTCAAAAATTTTCGTCATTGATAAATCCCGAACTAATCAACAGATTTTAATCTGATTTATGGTATTTGACGCAGTCTTTTAAGCAGAAGAGCTGATCAGATTTTAAAATAAATCAGTATATTAGTCTGAAAGTTATTTTAAAAATACGAAGTTTCCTGCAAATGGCGTAAATTTAATTAAAATATTGTAGGAAGTCGAAAAATGATTTGTTAAAAATTTTTTTCGAAAGTTATATCGAAAAAACACTTTTTTTAATTTTTCGTAAATTCATGCAAATATGTCTTAAGGAATAAAAAATTTCATACAAATTTTATAAACCTATTAAATCCCCACCAGAGGTGAATTTTAAAAAATCGTTCCTAAGTGGATCCCTACGTCATAAAAGGAATACATTTGTGAAATTTTAAGTTTCTAGCTCTAAGGGTTTGGCCTATGAGATCATATAACACATTCATCTCCTATTTTACCCTCTAAGAAGTTGAATTTTGGAAAACGTGGAAATACGTAGGTAAGCTTTAACAAAAACGTAGGTAAGTCATTAATTTTGCCGTATTCTTTCACCAAATTTGGCTTACGCCGTAGTGACAGATTACATCCAGTTTAATCTGCTTGTACCTTCTTTATACAAACAGACAAACTCTGGATCAGCAGCTTACCTCACTCAGTTTTTCCGACCAGCTTTGATATAGGAATTTTTAAGAGGAGATTCAATAAAATTTTCAGAAGCCAGCATCGCATTAGCAAATAACCTTGTGTGTTGCAAATGTCTATGGGCAATATTCACTCATACGCCTACAGATACTATAACTAAACAAATGTTTGTTTACATAATATTACAAAAAATAAACAACAGAAAAACTGAAATCTAATTCAAAAAAGAATTTTACGAATAGCTAAACTTATTTCTAGGAAATTAATGCGTTTTCTACAATGCTGTCTATACATAATATAATAAGTCTGAAGAAAAGTCGTGTCTGTTATCTAATAGGAATCTATGAACTTAACAACGTAGTCATTGTCACAATTGCAGTAAATTTCCTATTTGAGTATCTTAAACTTATTAGCATATGCAAACTAAATGTATCAATATCAAGCGTCAAATACTACATGGCTATACACCCTCAGTTTGCTGATATGTTTAGGTTCTGTGTAATAGAACCAATAACCTACAATATTTGAAATATAAATTATGTTAACGTTCATTATTTGTTTTATTGATATATAAATGATCTACGCAAAAACAGATTTTCGATCAGAAATTTTTTAAATATAAATTTTACAAACCCCTTAAAATACTACCTAAGTCAACGCATAAAAATATATTCAACTCCACTGATGCCTTGTCCTACAGACTAACTTCAGTCAAAAATTTTATTGCTTTTTATACAATGCTTTTTAAAAACAACTATTAGTCTTGCGCTTAAGGTTGAATATGCAAAAACTCGTTTTTGCCATAACTATAAACCTTTTAGACTAATTATCGACAGTTTTGAGTGTCAGTTTTGTTCGTGACTGTGTATCTTGGGTTTTTATATATCAATGTCTAATAAGAAATAAATTGGGTTATGTCTAAAAAGAGAATACAAAATGTTGTTTGTCTATACTTGTGCAATTAAATTATTACTTTCTTAATTTTACTGTACAAAATTAGAACAAACCTAGTATTGTGACTACTAAATGGTAGAATTCCATAACGTCACACTTGGGTATATGGTATCACTACCTTACCCAGCAGTAATGGGTTACAGTACGCCAACAAGTGACGAAGGATAGCTCGAAGTATCATTGTAACGTGTATATTTCACGTTCCCTACAATCAAATGGTCGATTCATTTAAACATATTTTTTCGTAAATTATAACTTTTTTTCTTTCTTCTCCTTTTCTTGACATAGATTCACGAGAGTAATTTATAGATTGTGAAACGATTCATGGTAGGCTGAATGCAATTTCTCTATGCCATAGACAAGAAAAAATATTGACGTGTCTGTATTAAAACTGTTCTTTGACACTTTGGTTAGCTGTGAAATCTACTCTTGGGTCTGGGCTTTTCGAAAATGGCCGCGACTCGTAAAGCGACACTATCCATTTAAAACCCAAAAAATGGGTAATTTACAAATATATTAAATGAAAAAAAGTTATATTGGGGTCATGATGGCCCAACTGACGTTAAAACAATAAAATCGCCGCGAATACCTAATACACATCCCACAATAGTGTTACGTGCTTGCAGTCTATTTCAACATAACATATAAATGCAAATTGAATTATAAACTGAATTATATTACAAACAAATTACTGAAGTATTGGTGGTTCAGATCTGTATATTTTTTATCCTGATGGCGGAAGATTTTATATTTGACTCACTTCATTCAGAAATTATTAATTACGCATTAGAACAACCCATAAATGGTAGTGATAACAAGGAGGTGGACTTATCTGTAATTAGAGTACATTGGATTTGCATTTGCAAGAAGTGAATTAATAAATACAACATTCACATAATTTTCATTTAATTATTTTCAAAATAATTGTCATTTATGTGATCATTCAATAATTTTCAAATATTTCTAGGTGATAGTGAACTAAGAAATATTATGATGACTTTATAACTCAACACTGAGGAAGGGACACCTGAACACTATTACTACCAGCTACATACATGTTAGTGCTCGTAATACTGTGGATTGCTGCATTGGGGTGTTAAAATCCAGTTTCAGGTATTGTATTTGTATTGACTAGAGATCTCCTTCCGAAATTCGATCATAGACTAAACAATAAGATCTCTTTTTAAATTTGACAACTGACTTTAGCCATAAAGAAAATAATATACAGGGTTATTTTTGAACCTCCTGCCAAATTTAAATAGGTGGTTCAGACCATGAAACTAAACAACTTTTCCAAAGAAACATGGGTCGAAAAGTGAAAAAAAATTCGACCCTCCCATAGAAAACTGCTCAATCACATGGTCGATTTCGTTTGGAAGATCTGAATTTTTTTTCACTTTTAGACCCAGGTTTCCTGGAGAAAGTTGTTTACTTTCATGGTCTGAACCACCTATTTAAATTTGGCAGGAGATACAAAAATAACCCTGTATAATAATAATAATAATAATGGAAAATGATCTCCACTTGGCTTAAGCCTGTGATTTACATGGCATCACCGGAACTCTTAAAATTTCGAGATAAGGAACTGTACACATAATAATAATAATAATATAGCCCTTTATTCTGAATTGCAAGGAAGTAAAAACATTGTTTAGGTAATATTATTTGGTTATAGAATATCCCGTAGTTCAGTGTGCCTTTTGACATAGGCCTCCTGCAACATTTTCCATTGGATTCTGTCCCTGGCAACCCTTCTCCAGGGATGTCCAACTGCCAGTTTTAAGTCGTCTTCCCACCTCGTCTGTTGGCGTCCTTGACAACCCTTCCATCTCTGGGATACCAGTCTGAGACGTCTTGCTCCATTTCTCTTGTGGATCTCGCATGATGTGTCCTGTCCATCTCCACTTTTGTTGGTCTATATGAGCGGTTATATCTTTCACTCCAGTTTTTACTCTTATTAGAGCACTGTTGATTTTATCTGACCTTCTTATTCCCATCATGCTCCTTTCCATGGCTCTTTGGCAACATTCCAACTTGGCTCTGTGGTGTTTAGTAAGAGACCATGTTTCACAGCCAAAGGTTATTATTGAAAGGACACAGGTATTAAAGACTATCTTTTTTAATGACATGCCCAATTTCTTGGATTTAAAGATTTCAATGACCAGTACCAGCCCCATCCACTTGTAATCCTTTTGTTGATTTCCTTAATAGTCTGGTCATTGAGAGAAATCTGCCCCTGCCTGCCTGAATTATCTGCCCCAGGTATTCTTCATTCCCCAGTATTCTTGGACATATTCAAGTGGGTGGTCATCTATCCTTATCTCTGTTGGTTCAGAGTTTGTAAATAGTTTTGTTTTCTCCTTTTTCATGGATAGGCCTACTTTTATACTTTCTTTAAGTAGTGTCAACATTTCTTTCAGATGTAGTTGATTTTCTTCAAACAGAACTATGTCATCTGCAAATCTAAGATGATTTAGTTTTACTCCGTTCAATGTAAAGAAAATAATATACATGTGTGTAAATATTATGTATGTCACAGCAATGTAGTGTGTGTAAACTTTAATTTTATTAATTTAATGTATTTCTGATGCATATTATATAAAACTATTAGGTTTTTGCAGTCCACCACAGTGTAAACTTTAACTGTGCCAAATTTCGTATTCCACAGTTCGTGCAATTGTCTTAATAGTACAGGATCCGCATATCACTTGAACTTCACCCATCTGTTTACCGAATAAAACATTTTTGGAACGAAGTTCCTTACGGCAGGCTTGGAGGTGATAGGGATTTTGCTGCGCGACCGAACTGAAAAAAATGTGATAGTAAAACCGTAAGAAAAATGCGTGGAGTAAAAGCGTTAAATGAGACGTGCGCAGGCGCGACAGTCGCGTTTACAAGCGAGTAGTGCCGTTTAGCCGAAGGAAGTTCGTTCCTACCTGGTGTCCCGCGACACCACATCATTTTTATTATAAAATTTCATATAGACAAATATGTCTTGCTTGTTTTGCCTATCAAAATATGTTCATAGCTATCCTTAATTTAAAAATATTAATTATTTTTTTTTAGCAAGATTCTACTACTTGTTTACCAATCAAGTGTTATTGATACTAAAAGTATCAAACATATAGAATAGGTCTGTGAGGTATTGCCTACATGCTTAAGTTATATTTTCTTACCTTTACACCTGCTTGCGTGGTAGGTATGAAAAGTATCAATAACATTTGATTGGTATACAAGTGGGAGAAACTTGTTATAAAAAATTAATTAATATATTTTTTTAATTAAGGATAGCTATGAACATATTTGATAGGCAGTACAAGCAAGACGTATTTGTCTATGTGAAATCTATACAAATAAATAAAATTGGAGTGTCTGTTTGTAATATTAAAATAACCGTTTTTTACTAAATACATATGGATGTATACAAAGTACATATACCAAAATAACATTTTTTACAATTTTTGTCTGTTTGTTCCGGCTAACCTGGAACGGCTGGACCGATTTTGATGGGACTTACACTGGCAGATAGCTGATATGACAGGGAGTAACTTAGCCTACATTTTTTGGAATTTTTTTCCACGCGGACGAAGTCGCGGGCTCGGCTAGTTTTATAATAAAAATGTTTCATTCGGTAAACAGATGGGTGAAGGTCAACTTATATTCGGATCTTAGGCTATAAAAAGGGATCCAAAGTTTTCCCTTCACGTATTAGTATACAGGGCAGTGTTGGGCAAAATTTAATTGCAAGAACAATTAAAGATTAACAATTGATTCATTGGTAAATAAATGTAACCACAACAACTAACAATTAATAAATTGTAATTGTGGAAAATTACAATTAACAATTATTTAATTGTTAACTGTATCAGTAATTAATTAATTGTTAATTGTGATTTACTACAATTAATTTCCAATTGTTTTGTGAATTTTTTTTTTTTCATTTATTTTAAACAAAAAGTATAAGATAAAACATTTATCCCTCAAGCACTGCAAAAACCAGCAGGTTTGTCCGCAGGCTTGTTTACAATAAGTCTCTTAACTATCTTAACATCTATTAATATAAAAATATAGTAAAGCAATTTATGCCTAAACAGACCTAGCACGCTGCGCTCGTACCGTTAAGAAACCGGTTTCAATACCAGCCGTCGCTCAATAGATTTGCGCGCTATATACAGGCTGATTAGAGATTATTTAGTTAGTAAACTGCCCCGGTGAAGTGGTAGGTATTGACTCGGATCAAGCACTCAATGGGGCCCGGGTTCAAATCCCAACAGTGAACATGACTATCGGGCGCCCGTTATGAATATTAATATATGTAACTCTATATATTAGCCACCTAAGTATATATATATATATATATATATATATATATATATATATATATATATATATACATATATATATCCATACTTATATTATGAATTTACGTCTTCTGCAGCATATCGTAATAATATTTTTTTTAAATGCGTTTGTAGTTTTCATCAGTAATATCTGTTAATACTATTGGAGGAATTTCGTTTATTAAAGTAGGTATAAGATATTTATTTGTTCGTTTACCATAGTAATTATGTTCTCTAGGTATATAGGGTTAGTTTTCTTTTAGTTACAGATCTTGTAGTGATTTTGTGTTCAATTCTTATTTGCAAGTCTTTATTAAGGAATTGTTCTTTTAGTAGTAGCATTTTGAATTTATTATGTACCGGTAATATTTTGCAATATTTAAATATTCCTATCATGTTCACTTCAGTGTAAAGACTTGTTTTAATTTTTTTAGGTACTATTAATTTTAATATTCTTAGTTGTAACATATATATTTTATCTAAGTACGTTTTGAACGTTTTACCATAACTCGTAAGACCGTATGAAATTAAGGACTCAGCAATTGCATTATACAGATTTAACAGAATAGGAAAAGGCATTTTATATTTCAAAATAGCAAATTTAGCTAACATAGCTCTTAACTTTTTACTGATATAATCAATGTGTTGAGTCCAGTTGAACCTCTCGTCCACTATAAGACCTAGATATTTATAGTGAGTAACTTGTTCTAAAGGGTCACAATTACACTTGTTTAAAACTGGAACGGTCTTATGCAAGCAAACATGACTATGTGCAAGAATTGTTATGGGTTGGTCAACGTTACTGGGGTGGTTTGAACAAACATATATGACTTTGGTTTTATTTGCGTTTATTACCAGTCCTGCGTCATGTGACCATTTACATAGATTAGTGAAGTCATTTTGTAACATGGATATTGCTTTTGATAAATCTTTATTAGCTATAACTAAGCATGTATCGTCAGCGTATTGATACACTGAACAATTTTCAATTATATTATTCATATCGTTAACATAGGCAAGGTAATGCAGAGGGCTGATCACCGATCACTGTGCCGTGCCAGTTGACATGGTTATAGCATCACTTAATTAAATATATAAATAAATAATTAAATAAATAATTAAAACTAACAATTAAAAAAATACTGCTGTATAATATACAGACAGTATATATAAATATATAATATACCTGTGTGGCTCTGAAGCATTTGTTTTTTTGTTTTTGTTTTTATATCATAAGATAGCACACAAGCAGACACGGGCGAGACAATGCAGAACTCTACCACCTAGTAGCCACGATGGTAGTGACTCGTATAGCCAATCGGTCGCCATTTACGACCTGCCTGGCAGAACAGCAGTTGGCCTATTCTTCAAAGGAGCCCGCGACCAACACGGAGATAGTAGAATAGTGCCCCCTCATCTATTCCTGTAGTTGTAGTAGTTGTAGTTTTTATGTAGAAGGAAAGATTAAAAAATAAACTATACTTACGGCTTTTAACACTTTTTTATTCGTCTGAGACTTACAGTTTAATTTTCCTAAACCTTTTACTAAATAGTTTATTGATTCAGGCGTTACTTTGCGGAAATCCATTATTAAAAAGATGAAATTAATAAACTTATTAATTTCATCTTTTTTTCCTTTTACTAAATTTGTTTTGTTACAAAAATTTAATTGTAATTGTTTCATAAAACAACTAAAAAAGTTAATTGCAACTATTTTAATTGTGAGTTACAATTGGCATGTGTTAATCAAATAAATTTGATTGCAAGGTGCAATTAAAAGTTTAATTGTGATTAATTTAATTGCAATTAATATAATTGCAATTACTTTTTTAGTCAATAAACAAAGTAATTGTCAAATTAATTAATTAATGCCCAACACTGATATAGGGTTACCTCTAAAACACCAGCAACCTCGCAGGAATAGGTAGCTAACATCATATACAACAACATTTGTTTTACGATTTTTGAAAATTTGAAAGAAAGAAACAAACAAAGAAAGAAAATGGGTGTTACAAGTTGTTAAAAATAAATTAAGTTACCAACATATTCTACCAATATATGGTGTGCAAATATTAAAAAAAATATCATTTTATAATATTACATTTAAAACTATAAATTGTATCGATTTTTTAGAATTACTGCCGGATCGGAACGCGGCCACATGTTGTTAGATTTTACTTTCATACAAAAATTAATATGAATTAAATTTTCGCTTGAACGTTCTTAACCCTACGTGCATCGCGGCACTCTCGCCTTTGCAATGTTTGTTCAAGTGTTGAAAGTGTTAGTATTATTACTACTAGTAGCACATCTGAATGAAGAATTAGAAATGTCACGACACGACAGTGAAAACTTAAAAAATCATTTTTATTTAATGTATTTAGTTATGTCAAAAGTCATAGAACAAATGTTGTTATTTATAATGTTAGGTATCTAGTCCTGCGAGGTCGCTGGTGTTTTAGAGGTAACCCCGTATTTATATTGATATAAATAGTTAATAGTGTTTAAGTGAAGATATCCAAAGTGGATAATGTTCTTTTATAGATGTCTGCTAGCAGCGAGAGCCCTTTATTACAACCTCATCACTGCCGGGCAAATTGTTAATTCTTGTTGTGTGTTGCACAATATTGCCAACAAAAATCGATTGGCTTTTGCACCTCTCACACCTGAGGATGCCCATATGGAGAGGCAGCAACAGCATCAGGTATTGATGGCCATGTAGAATATTTTAACGATTCCCACAGCCACACCCAATGTAGGGTTCCGAAGTGGGCAACTTCACAATAATCCAGACTAAAAAGAGGGCTTTCATTGTTTTGAACTATGAACATTTAAATTATGTATTACAAATAAACTCACTTGTACTTCCAGTTCACGTATATTTTTAATTGTTTACTATTCACATCCAACCGGTTTCGCTTATTAAAGCAATCATCAGGGATGTTTTACACATATTTTATAATATCTTTAACATATTTTTTACATTTCAATTCAAGTTATATTATTAGCTACTCTTTATAGGTGGGTATTAGACAAATATTTCAATTTGACACAAACCTCTAGCTGTCTGGGTTACCAACATGATATTTTTTCCCCAAAAAGCGGAGACTATATTATTAGCTATTTTATTATATGCTTATTTATATATATATATATATATATATATATATATATATATATATATATATATATATATATATATATATATATATATATATATATATATATATATATATATATATCATTCGATCATTTAGCGGTGTGGGTTCGTTTTTTCGTTTGTTTACTTCCAAAGCTTCAAGGGCATCTAGTTTTCTTCCTTTGCTACACCGGTGTAGACAAACGAAATTATTTTTTAATTCAAATTTAATTATTTTTTAATAATTTACATAAAATAAGTAGTTACTTGTTATGATTAGTAGAAATATGTCTATAATTTTATCAAGTTTATAAATAATTAATTTTTCAGGTTGAAATAGAAATAAATGCAGCAGTCCAGAGTTTATTTGATGAACATCCTCATAACCGTCGGATCAATCCTGATCTTCAAAGAGTTAGAATTTTGTTACAGGCTCTTGTTGCTAGATTGTTGAGAGATTTTAATATATAATAAAACATACTATTCGTAATATATATTTTTTTTTTTAAATAATAACGCACGACTGGAGTTTACTCCTTAAGTACGATTGTCAAAACAGACGCAAAACTAACGCACGGTCTAGCTGCACTGCTCACACCAAATTAGAAAGCTGCGCAGGATAGGTTGCGCACCAAAAACGTAACGAGGTCATTCGTTCAGTAGATTTTACTCCTCACATTTTTCTCATACCGGGCGCCTTATATCAAAAACCGATTCTTAAGGAGTAAACTCCAAAAATAACTAAGATATCGCACATATGCTGCTATAACGTAAATTATGCAAATTATGTAATATTTCAGGAGAAGCATTTGAAAATTCAACATCCTATTGCAACATATAGGTCTTCCCGACTAACAATAAAATGATAACAAATTTAAGTACGCAGTTTACTTATCCCAGCGTTAATATTAGGTAAATTCTGTGGTTTCGGAACGCCAATGTCGGCTTATCCCGACAACGCTTGACGTCATAAGGAAACTCGAGTTGCGCCACTGCTATTTTAAAATTGTCAATTGAGTATGAACTCTGGTAATATTTGGATCTAATTTTCAAGCTATTTCAATTAATTTTTTTTTGATTCGACTACTTTTTGAGATGATGTAAATTGTTTTATGGGCTTATTTTAAAACAATTTACATCATCTCAAAAAAAGATAAAGTTGAACTTGAAAGATAAAGTTATCAATATTATATTTATATTACAAAAAAAAAAACATCGTATGCTCATGGTCACATCTCTATTTTTGTACAGTGTTGTTTATAATAAATCATGGTGGACGTTTTTTGTTTCGTACTGTGGCTGTGGAAAGGACAATATATTATGTAAATACACAATAATCTGTATCAAATACTTTTACTTATCTCTAATACGAAACTCTTAAAAATTAAACAATTTTTACGTTTCCAGATGAACAGGGGCGTTCAACGTTGCCATTTCAATTATCTTGGAACTTTATTATTAACTAGCTGTTGCCCGCAACTTCGTCCGCGCGGACTTCGTTTACTCCGCACAGCTCCTCCCTCGTAGGTAATAGCGTGATAATATGTAGCCTATATGTTGACCCGACCTATTAGTAATATTCATGCAAAATTTGAAGTAAATCCATGGAGTACTTTTTGAATTTACCCCGGACATACAAACAGACAAATAGACATACAGACAAACAGACAAAAATTCTAAAAACTATATTTTTGGCTTTGATATCGATTGTAGATCACGCCCCAAGTATTCTTTTAAAAAAATATTCAATGTACAGTTTTGACTTTCCTACGATTTTATTATATGTATAGATTACAAAAAAAAAACATCGTATGCTCATGGTCACATCTCTATTTTTGTAGTGTTTATAATAAATCATGGTGGATGTTTTTTTGTTTCGTACTGTGGCTGTGGAAAGGACAATATTTTATGTAAATACACAATCTGTATCAAATACTTTTACTTATCTCTAATACAGAACTCTTAAAAATTAAACAATTTTTACGTTTCCAGATAAACAGGGGAGTTCAACGCAACCATTGGAATTATATTGGAACTTTATTATTAATTAGGCGTTCTAATCACAGTCATTGTACCCATACGGTATTTAAATCTAATTGTTGTAATCAACAGTATCAAATAGAAATTCTTTTACTTATTCTAATTATTATAATTTGGTAAACACTCTTCAATTAGAATCACTGCCACATTATCAGGAAAATCAGAGTCTTTAACGCTGCGGTTTTTATAGTTGATTTCCCTGCAAATGCAAATTGGCTTTACAGACTATAATTAAAATAAGAATTAAATGAGACCATTATAAAAACTTTCATAGTTAAAATATCATATCATCCCGCTGAGTTTCTTCCGCCGGATCTTCTTAGTGTGTGGCGGCCGTGTTTCCGATCCGGTAGTAGTTTTTCAAAAAATATGTTGTCGTGTCAAAATAACTTGTAAAAAGTTTTATTGAATAAAGTATTTCTGATTTCAGATAGTATTTTGGCACGAGATTAGCCTCCAATAATTGCAATAAATCACGCTTTTTGCGTTCTGTAATTGGTATTTTTGATTGTAAGCTTGCTTCAACGGAATTTCGTCTATTCTTCGATTGCTTCTATTGCCGCGTAATTTTTTTGGTTGAACAATAGCTTTTGCTTTTTGCCAGTTTTCAGTTTTGTAAGTGGTTCGATATTGATAATTTTCGCAATTCTTGGTGAATTTGATGTCACCAGTTTTGATAACATCACCATTGACATTTTTTGCCATATTAAAATTCATGTTCTCCTATAGTGATTTCAAATCCAAGAAATCATCATAATTTAATTCAATTAACACTAATGGTTTGCTAGTCTTTGGCTCCACGATTTAGAGAAATATATTGGCCAGGAACATAAATACATTCAGCATTTTTAGCTCTAGTCACAGATTTTTCTATTATTGAATGAGCTGCATCATCTTCATTTTTTGTGTGGCTACGAATCAAAATTTGTGTTGAATTGAGTTTATATTTAAGTGACTCACTGCATAGTAGTACATTGCAAAAACAAATCGATTTTTTTTGCTGACCACAGCAATTATTTGAATAAATGATGACATCGGAGCCGGGTTTTTCAAAATTGCTCCAGGTATTTATAAACACACGACCCTATTTCGATAGCTCCTCTATTGCCCAACCCTTTATGTCAAAAATAACATGTTGTTTCTTGCTCGTTTGCATTTGATATTGTTAAATTATAAATATTGAGTCTTGATTTGTAGTAGAAAGAGCTTGATTTGCCAACAGGGTAAGGTAATACCGCTTGTAAGTCATAGGTGAAAACAATTGTGTTTTTGTTAGGCTCATGACATTTTTTCATATCTGTCTTTTTCATGTCTACTTAAACTTTTTTCGTCCGGATGTAAGTTGAAATTGTCACATAATTTATTCTTTTCTTCTTCAGAGGCATTTTCGCAAGCTTCACACTCATCGCAACGATCTTTTGTGGGTTTGAAAAATCCAATGTTAAAATCTTGGTTGAAAATCCGTGAATAGGCGTCGTAGTTTACTATAGGCATGTTTTGTTGCTTCTGAATTTCGGAATAATTTCTGTGCAATTCCGCAACTGTCAAACCGCCGTCATTGTCTACTATTGTGTAATATATGTGTTAGCCCTGAGATAGTGACTTTCAAGCTTTAGTATTGATTCGATGTGATCCTTAACTACTTGTATAACTTCAGGTTGCAATTTACATTGTTTTCCATGTTTTCCTCGTTGATCAGGTGCAATAGAGCCATCATTCCGTGCTTTTGCGTTGATTACAGTCCGTATAATCCGTTGTGTGATACCCAGTGCTGATGAGAAAATTTTTACAGAAGCAGATCTCTTTATTCTCATTAAGCAAGTAATATGCAGTATTTTCTTTTCTGTCGTACATTCTGTTAGTCTTTATGCGGCGGTAAGCACATTGTTCTTAATAAGTGTTCTTGTAAAAGCATTTAAAAAACTCCGTTGCCTTTCTACACTCTCCAACTAACCAGTAAGACACAAATATTTCCGTACTTTTTTGTTCAGTAAAATTTACAGCACAGGACAACCGACATTTTGAGTTACATGCAGGTTCCATTGTTTTCATATTTCATATCATCCGAAAGTACAATTTTCATTTTATTTTAATAAGATTTCTGATTTAATATAATCTCTAATGATATTATAGAAAGTCAAGCTAAAATCAGCCGTACATCTTACATATAAAGTTCTTTTTAGGTTGACCTAATTTTTCTAGAAAGATATACGTAATGACAGTCATTAAGTATATCGTTCTAGAAAGTTCTCTACTCAAATATGACTAACTGAAAACTACGGAAAAATCAATACTACCATCTATTGTAGAATAGCGAAACTATTAAGATTATAGTTTTACTATTGTACAAATAGATGAGTCTATTTTGAATAGACTACAAAAGGACGTAAATACTTTTTTTTTGTAGCAAAATAAAATTTATTGTAACGCAGTTTGGTACATTTTTAAATGTTCTGTTTGTGTGTTTCGGATTATTGTTGTTTAAAATGAAAACGACCAATGAAACAATCTTTGCATTAGTTTATATGCAACTAGCGACCTGCCCGCGGTTTCACCCGCGTAGCTTTTGTTCCCGTGGGAATATCGGAAAGGTTTATATACTAAAACCTTCCTTTCCTTCCTTCCTTCGCATCAAAATCCATTGCGTAGTTTTAAAGATTTAAGCAGACATAGGGACATAGGGATTAGGGACAGACAGAGAAAGCGACTTTGTTTTATACTATGTAGTGATAAAGCTTATTTTATGTGTGAGTTGGCGATCGCGCTCTTGATACAAATGTTTGTACTTCCCACTTCCGCTTGTTTTCTATGTTCCATGGATGAAACGTTGTTTATCCTAGTGGCGTCCAGATTCGCGCCAAAATTATAACGACACTAATGCCTTCACGCGGAGAGTATGTGTAGTTCACAAGCGACAATAACGCACCAAGTAAAGAAGTACATTAGGCGTATTTTCTCGTACTCAGTTCAGCTTTGACAAAAATTGCATAAGTGACGTTATAGCACCGTATGTGCGATATAATTAATTACTTTCTGAATCATAAATCACTCTTCTTTTCCTTGATGTCTGAAACAAGAAATTGTTAATTATTAGCTGTGCAACTTCGTACATGTGGACTAGGCAACTTCGCCCGAATGGAAGAATTTCTAAACTAAGGTAGTCTAAGTTAGTTCTTATAAATGTGGTTTAAAATTAAGACAGTCCCGGGGTTTTAACCCGCATAGTGCCCGTTCCTTTGGGATTTCCGGGATAAAAACTCATGTGGGATTTCCGAAGGTCTACGCTAGGAGAGCCGAGCACGAGCTGAACATAATTCGTCTAGTGTGGACCGACTCACAAGCCTCGAACAAACGTGCTGCGAGCATTTCGCTCGTGCTCGGTTGCGTTCCGCCTGTTCTCGGTTTTTTGACGAACACAAAGGGATTTGCTACGCGCTCGCAGTGCGTTCGTGGACGTGTTTAGTGACAGACGTCGGTTGCTCGAGCCGAACATCATGGAATCGAGGACCGAAGATGCTTCCGTGCAATTAATTGAATTATATCAAAATAATCCATTGATATGGGATCCAAAACATGAGGATTACTATAAAAATAAGAAGATTGATGCATGGTCTTGTATATCCCAAGAATTGGGTAAGGATTTAGAATTGTGCAAAAATAAAATTATTAGTTTACCCCTATCGTCTTGGCCTTTTTCTCTTTTTGCTGACCACCGCTATAATAATCGCTGCAACAGCAGCGGCTGCTGCAATAATAATATCGTCCATATTCGCCAAAAGCCGGAAAACTACTTTCGAGGACAGTGATCGTTGTAGGTTCGTTGTACGTCCACACTTGACGCCGCGAACGACGAAGCCGAGAACGGCTCCACTCGTGCTCGGCTCTCCTAGCGTAGACGCACCTTGAGATATAAACTCCTATGGCCTTTCTCGGGTCTCAAACCATCTTTGTACCAAATTTCTTTCAAATTGGTTCAGTGGTTTAGGCGTGAAGAAGAGACAGAGTCACTTTCGAATTTAAAATATTAGTATGGACTAGCAAAAAGCAGAGCTTTGTAAGGGCTCGCAAAGTTATACTATCTAGTAATATTGTTAGAAAAGTATTTCTATGAGAATTACATCTTTTAATGTATAGACTTTATGTATAATAATAAAGTCTATAATCTTTTAATGTATAGAAAAATAAATAATAAAGTATTGCATCTCGCGCATTGTATATCTGTTTTGTTAATCTTTCACCTACCATTTTTTCTACATGTCCGAACCAACGGAGCATGCCCTTTCGCATCTTTACACCAACACTTTCTTTCAAGCATAACTTTTCTCTCACTTCAACATTACGAACCCGGTCCGCGAAAATTACGCGACATATTTTTCATAGGTATTTGTTTCATCGACGGCGTTGATTATACTTTCATGCCCTTTTAACATACCCAACTCTCACTTTCATACAATATCGTTGGGATAGGCACATGATTTTGCAGGCAAACGGGCACCCTGACTTAAAACTGGGCTTTTAATTAATCTCTCTTGCGCTTCATTCACTCTGTTCCCCGCGCACATCCCTGCTCTAGACCTAATACCCCCTTGTGCCTAACACAACATTCCTTCGGACTTCCCTTGCATTCTCCTTTCCATGTTTTACTATACACCTTCGATGCTAAGCTGATCAAACTGATGGCCCTATAGCTATTTCAGTCTATACGTGAACCCTTGCCTTTATACAAGTGACCGCGCGCCGCCAGTCAAATATAAAGAAAAGTATTTTGTGAAGTAGTCTCTTAATAAGTTCAAAAATCATTAATAAAAAAATCTTTAAACCGGATGATTCTGCAAGCCATCCCTGAAACCGTGTTTAAAAGGATACTGTTTTAATTTTTAAAACTTCCGAATTTGATTATTGATTTTTATCTTTCACCGATAACCGTTTTTCGATCAGTCAGGCCATTTAAAATCTGTGAGAGATTTAATCACGTGCGCACATACAGATACATACTGACGTCATTGAAAAAATATAATCACGTTTCAAGAATCTCAAACCATGGAGATCTGATGAAAGCTCGATTTTTGAAAATCGCGGTTAATAATTATAATTTCCTGCGTAAAGTTTTAAAATCTTTAAAAATATTTTTCAACATGTTATTTAAAATTGTTCTAATAATACTATACAAATATGAGACAATTTAATCGCAGAAATCTTGCAAACAGTTGATTTCCCAATTCCAGTATCTCCCGTACTCTGCATCAGATCTTCGTCAAATTAAAATTAAATAACCTGAGAAGTATCTAGGTACTCACTGAAACAAAAAAATCCTTATCGGTTCAGGCGTCTTCGAATAATAAGTGAACATACTTAAAAAAAGATTCCGACCAAATAGGAACCTCCTCTTTTTTGGGTAGTCGGCTGAAAATAGTGAGTAGCAAAAAATGCTTAGGTACCTAATTGCTAAAAAAGGAAAAGTTGAAACCGAGTTTTTTTTATTTATTTTTTTCACGGGACAAATTACACTTACGGATCTAACCCCAAAGTAAGCAAATTATTTGCTTGTGCTATGGGCGTTAGTCAACTATACTAATACATAGAAGTACATATATAAATACAAGAATATCGAACCCGAACCCCGTCGATTGCGTAGTCAGGGTTGCTAACCACTCGACCAACCGGGCGGTCAAGAGTGGAGTTGGTGCTACAGAAGAGTAGCGCAAGGTAAAAATTGTCTTCAGAATTGCATAATTATAAATCACAACTCACAAAACATCAAGATGGCAAGATTTAAATTTTAACATAATCTGTATTATTAGTAACAATTTGCTTACTTATTTTTTGTATCACTTTAAATCACGTTAGTTTTATAATAGATTGCGTTACTAGAAATAAGATTCTAATACAAAAAGTATCTTCTATCGATTTTAACTCTTATAATAGACATCGTTAGTACTAATAAGATTTTAATACAAATTGTATCTTCTATTTTTTTAAGGTCTGTAAAATGGCATTTTTATGGTAGATAACATATCTAGACATGAATTTAAACTACTACGTCGAAGCACAAACCTAAAAGTCCGATAATTTTTCAATAAAATGTACCACAAAAGTGCATAGAAAGTGGCCTAGTGTAATTATTTAATTGTAGCGGCTCAAACAATCACAAACGCTACAAGAAAAAATAATAAAAATGGACAAAAATCAATAACAAATGGAAAAAATGAAATTCAAAATAAAATCCTGAATCGCGATATCACAATTATTTATTTTGTAACACTATATACAAGTTTCAACGCTTCTCAAATGGACTTCCGTCCCCAGGCAGTACACCTTGCCTGGCTGGGAAGATCTTCCTTTTCCCCGTACTTGTCCTTGTGTGACGTCATCGACCTCCACAGTAATGACGTCATACTGACAAGAAGTTGGCCCGCTGGTTCCATCACTTCGACCCTTCCGCGGTACGGACCAGCGGCACCACATCATCATTAAGTGAATTTTGAAAATAGTAGCCGCTTTTTCCTGGGTACTTGAATCTTTTTCTGATTATTAGAATTTTCAATAATTATTTTAATAGGTTCTTTTATTCTATCACTTATACCTTCTAGAGCTGCAGCTAATCTGTTGGTAGTTTCAGCTTGCTCTCGTGTGGCTTGGACGCTTAGTTGCTCTATAGATTGTAAGGTGACTGTGGCCCAGAGTTAGGCAAAATGTAATCAAATTAATAATTACAGATTATGCTTATAATGTGTAATCATGATTATATCATCATTAAGTAAATTTGAAAAAAGTATTTTCTTTTACTTGGGTATTTGAATCTTTTTTCTGGATATTAGAATTTTCAATAATTATTTTAATAAGTTCTTTCATCCTATCACTTATGTCTTCTAGAGCTGCAGCTAATCTGTTGGTAGTTTCAGCTTGCTCTCGTGTGGCTTGGGCGCTTAGCTGCTCTATAGATTGTAAGGTGGGTGTGGCTCAGAGTTAGGCAAAATGTAATCAAATTAATAATTACAGATTATGCTTATAATGTGTAATCATGATTATATCATCATTAAGTAAATTTGAAAAAAGTATTTTCTTTTACTTGGGTATTTGAATCTTTTTTCTGGATATTAGAATTTTCAATAATTATTTTAATAAGTTCTTTCATCCTATCACTTATGTCTTCTAGAGCTGCAGCTAATCTGTTGGTAGTTTCAGCTTGCTCTCGTGTGGCTTGGGCGCTTAGCTGCTCTATAGATTGTAAGGTGGGTGTGGCTCAGAGTTAGGCAAAATGTGATCAAATTAATAATTACAGATTATGATTATAATGTGTAATGTGTAATCACGATTATTTCATAATTAAGTGAATTTTGAAAAAAGTAGTTTCTTTTACTTGGGCATTTGAATCTTATTTCTGGGTATTAGAATTTTCAATAATTATTTTAATAGGTTTTTTGATCCTATCACTTATGCCTTCTAGAGCTGCAGCTAATCTGTTGGTAGCTTCAGCTTGCTCTCGTGTGGCTTGGGCGTTTAGCTGCTCTATAGATTGTAAGGTGGGTGTGGCTCAGAATTAGGCAAAATGTAATCAAATTAATAATTACAGATTATGATTATAATGTGTAATGTGTAATCTCGATTATATCATAATTAAGTGAATTTTGAAAAAAGTAGTTTCTTTTACTTGGGCATTTGAATCTTATTTCTGGGTATTAGAATTTTCAATAATTATATTAATAGGTTTTTTGATCCTATCACTTATGCCTTCTAGAGCTGCAGCTAATCTGTTGGTAGCTTCAGCTTGCTCTCGTGTGGCTTAAGCGCTTTTCTGCTCTATAGATTGTAAGGTGGCTGTGGCTCAGAGTTGGACAAAATGTAATCAAATTAATAATTACAGATTATGATTGTAATGTGTAATGTGTAATCATGATTAAGGATTACAAAAAGTAGTCAAAAAAGTAATCTACTTTGGTGATGAATGATTAATTATTAATCTGTAATCGTATTCTTATTATTTTTGATTAATAAAGGCAAACACTGAAAAGAAATCTATATATATAAAAATCAGTCCCTATTTTCCTTGGTCACGACATCACGCCTGATGGCTGGACCAATTTCGGTAATTTTTTTTGTTGTGTTTGTAATTGTAAGAAGAAGGTTCTTATAAAAGAAAATATTAAGAAAATTGCGCAGAAAATTAGAAAATTTAAGAATAATTAACCACCATATAAAGTTTAATCCCGTAGACTTATATAAATTAAATGTCACGTTGTTAGTCCGCTATGGATTCCTAATATGTAAGGCAAAACAACGTTTGCCGGGTCAGCTAGTTAAAAATAAAAATAAATTACATAACAATAAAATCATCTTTATTTTTTAATCAGTCACATAAATTGCTGTACTTAGATTAATTATTCATTTTCTTAAATAATACCGGATATTTGTGATTTACGATATGCGCTTTAAAATAGATTTCAACAAAACCCTCTTCTCGAACATTTCATCCGAAAGTCTATGTGCTTTTGGTGAATTGGTCATAGTTGCATAAGAGAAAAGTCTTTCAACTGGACCCGAGGATGGCAGAAGCGTGTTATATTTCTTAAAAACATTTTTTACTTCAGGGTATCTATTAAGCATGGATACATCTTTATGTTGATTTTGATTGAGATAATGAGAAATAATGGCATCAGCTTTATACCGTTGTATTTGGTGCGTATCTCCTGTTGAGTCAGTTTCAGACGAATCAATATCAAACTCAAAATAGCTGTCTTCATATTTGTTACTTGAGGTGTCTTGAAGAGTTTCAGGTGCCTCGTGGATTTCTTTGACAACAGCTGCCTTGAAAATTGATTTTACGTTGGAATGTTACTGTATGTCCAAACAAGTCAACCATTTGCCCTCAAATCTAGGGTAAGACATAGCAGCAATTGCAGCGTTTTGAGCTACCTTCGAAAAAACTGTAAAAAATTAAAAAATCGCTCTTTCACGCTTTCTAAATATTTTTCTGCTAACTGCTTGCAAAAAGCAAATGATTCTCTGATGAGTTTTTGTAATTTTGTGCGCCAGCATAACAAACATGGCAGTAACATACCGTAATACATATCTTGCTCGCCTTGTATAATAAAGGCGAGCAAGATATGTATTACGGTCAAGCAAGATATGTATCTAGGCCTCTGCTATTGGTTTTGACCAACGCAAGTATCCATTTATATATTGGAAATCATTGGTACGTAAAACGTTAATTAGTCCCAATGCCACGTATAACTGTACATTTTTATCCTGTATCAATGCAATTTGTTTTAGTGCATCATAAAGGCTGTTCCATCTAGTAACTCCTGATTTGTAGAGTGTATGCTCACCAATGCTATGAATTGTTTCAGCTGATTTCGGGCGACCGGCAGCGTTCCACAAATTGTTGCATTTCCTAATTAAGGTACCTGTGTCGAATAAGGCCACCTTAAGGTTTAGTGTAATTTTTTTAATAGATTCTGATACAAAGGCCTGAATCCACATTTTCCTGAAAACCTTATCTATTTAGCTTTCGTAACATAGGAAAAAATGCAAAATTATTGATCATTTCAATATAATATACATTTTTTTAAAAAAGGGGTAAACTGGCTATATTTCCCGTGTATGTAAATATGCCCACGTGTGGCCATATTTACGGCATGAATAATTTTATTATGAATTTGTACATTTCTAAGTAATTTTATTAAATCAGTCCAGATATGTATTATCTTATACTAATTAATAACCGAAAATCTTATAGGTACGCGTACTCTCCACTGATAATTATATTTTTTTTTACTGTTATCAATTAAAATATAAATATTCTGAGTTAAATCTGGCGAAAAACAACAATATTTAAAGTCTGTGCTAGATGACTTGGCTCAGCCTGAGATCCATTTAATATCTAAACTTATTCTAATACGAGTATCAGTCACTGACTTCGGGTCACATAAATTGAAAATAATAGAAAACAAAACACCTAAGAATCACGTATTAATTAGATAAATTGGCTTTCTCTGAGATCCACTGAATTGTCAAAAACAATAGAAGATTTAATCTAAAATCTGAGTCATTAACTTCAAATCACATAAATTCTAAAGAGTGATAACTTACATCTAGAGACAAGATGTGTATTTTCTGTAATCAATAAAGGTACCTGAGTATCATATTATTAATCATCATAACATTAGGGACATATTATGAAATTTTCTGTATCTTCGGCAGACAAACCAACACACTCTTCATGGACATAGGTGCCACATTTAAAACAAGTTCGCATGTCAGCAACCCTATTGATCACAAACGAAGCAATACCAAGACTCACCAAGTTTTCTAGATTTTCCTTTACCACTTTTCGGTTTTGAAGAAATGTTGTTTGATGATTCTCGATTCCTTTTTGAAGGATTTTCTAGGCCATCCAACCCCAGGAATACGTAGGTCACACTATAAGTTTTGCGTAACTTAAAAAAACATGTTATAACCAAAATATTATGTTTATTGCTTTTCAAAATAATCTGCTTTACATTTTAAACGTTTTTTCACGCGATCGAACCATTTTTAAAACAGGACCACAGATCTGAAGGCATGTTTTCTACGTGCTGATTGAACGCTATCACTGCCACTTCGGAGTTGGTAAAAGTAAAACCTCTCATCAAATCTTTGATTTTGGGGAAAATACAGAAATCACAGGTTGCTAGGCCGGGGCTATGCGCAGGATGAGTGACGAGATGTACTTTTTCGGAAGCCAAAAATGACTGGCCAAAAAGGCCGTGTGTGAAAAAGCGTTATCATGGTATAGGAGAATGCGGCTTTTGAGTCGTCTTTCGCGAACTTTTTCTAACAAACACCCTGGGTAAACAAATGGTAGAATACCCCTCGGCATTAACACTCTTTTGATCTTCAAGTGGAATTTTACAGATGGGATCCGTAGCTGAGAAAAAAACGCGATCATTTTTTTACCAACGTTTCTCGTCTGTCCCACTTTTGTTGGCCTGTTCTCATTTTCAAACACCCATTCACAAGATTGCTGTTTTTTTCGGGTTCAAAACAATAAATTCACGTTTCGTCTCCTGTGACAATGTCATAAACAGCATTAGAATGTCCGTGGTCGCGAGCCCGCTTCTGCTCCGCTGTCAGTTCATGAGGGATCCAACGACAACAAAGTTTCCGAACTTTTAATTCTTCGTGTAAAATTTTCTGAATTTGGCTCATACCAATCCCCAATAGTCCTCGAATTGTCTCATAGGTAATCCGGGGGTTTTCTTCAATTAACCGCCTAACAGTAGCCACATTATTTTCGTTGACGGCAGTTGAAGGCCGACCTTCACGAAATTCGTCATGTAAAGATAATCGACCTTTCGCAAATTCAGCAAACCATCGCCTCACGGTGCTCAAACAAGGTGCTTTTCTCCCAAAAGCATTTTGAAGACCAGCGGCACAGTCTTGCGGAGAAAGAGAACTTTTAAATTCATAAAAAATCATTGCTCTAAAATAAAATCTTTTCGACTTAATTCCATTTTCGTTGCGTACTGTTATATCCCTGATGTGTAGGGCTTTTAGCAGACTCACCACCCTTCTCAGCACTCCACCCAAAAGTGCTATCCTAGCACTTTTGGCTCCTTTGCCACTCCTAGCCTCGGTCCAGTCAGTCACCGGCCAACCATCAGAGAGACCAGAAGTCTCCTTTATCCGTGTTCTATTCTAAGTCTTGTTCTAAGTTTTATAGTGAAATAAAGTGTGTAATAAAAAGATCCTTTTTTAAAAACGCTACCAAGTTCCCCCGTATAACAACTGGTGGCACAGCGGTGTGATACGGATATTCCAGTGCCGGTGGACTCATTTCCAAATTATACTTCAAAATAAATTTTTAAAATACTATTTCCAACTATATTCTATTTCAAAATAATACTATTTCAAACTAAATAATACCACTTCATACTACTTCATAACGAATAAACAATTTTATTAACAATCAAATTAATAGTGTAATAAGTGACAGTGGAAAATATATATAAATAAATAAATAATAAGAAAAAAACTATACTTACCGTGATCTACCTACCTGTCATCACGAAGATCTCGTCGCATCCAAGAGTACCTGGTCATCCTACATACAAAATCGATAATTACCTAATAAAACTTCAAGCGGTGTGCGTGAAAAAACCATTGAGAGCAAGATATCAGGGAGTCGCCGTTGACGACACATCGAGTGGAATTCCTACGTCAACGCCAGACATAAACATCCTTCGTCGCTGCAAGCGTAATGTTACTGATAACGCTCGCCTTACTATATACATTGTAAGTGTTATTGTAATATTTAAATCATAACATTTAGGGTTCCGTCTCACTAGCGTTTTAATTTTACTGTGTATTATTGTTTTATTTTACTGTTTTTATTTTACTGTGTTTAATTTTACTGTGTATTTGTTAATATGTCAAAAGTTGAGAAAACAGTTGTCGAGATGCTGAATGCCCCGGAAAATTCCAGGGAATGTAGGAGCCCGACTCCTCGCTCATCAAAAACAGAGGTCCCACACCTAGAGGTGGACTTAAACACCCTTTTAAAATTTATAAAACCGTATAATGGCAACAAGGACACATTAAACTCATTCTTAGTAAATTGCAACAATGCTTATGATATGGCTTCCGAAGCGCAAAAACCGATTCTTTTTAAATATATATATTGCCAACTCGAGGGCAAAGCCGAAATAGCCTGCTCAATCAAAGAGTTTAAAAAATGGCCTCAATTAAAGGAGTTCTTAAAAACTCAATTCGGCGAGAGAAAACATTACTCCCATTTATTGGCTGACCTGCAAGAGACCAAACAATCTCCAGCAGAGTCGGTCAACCAATACTCGCTCCGGGTCGAAACTTGTCTCTCTCAACTTTTGACGGAAATATCTTTATCGGACACCACACTAAAGGAGTTGCCAGGAAGGATAGCCGCGATGGAGGATCTAGCCCTCCATCACTTCTTGATTGGGCTTAACCCCAGGATATCTAGTATAGTGAGATGCAGGGCACCTAAAAATTTAAACGAAGCCGTTAACCTAGCGATATCGGAAGAGCGCATACAACAATGCATTTACAAAAGGTCAATGCCAACCGAGGCGAGACCTAACTTATCAATGAGGCCTAAGTTTTCTACGAGACCACAATGGCGTCCTGTAGAAAACCGCCCGCAGCCTGGTCCCTCTCGTCAACCGGAGACGATTTACTGCCGATATTGTAAATCACCGGGCCACGACATAAAGGATTGCAAGAAACGTGAATATAATAATAATCGCTACCGTCAACCCCAAGTTAGACCTTTTATGCCAAATTCATACGACAGGAACCGCCAAGTCCACTACGTGGACACGGAAGAATCCGAGGGGCATGATGAAATCGATCATTTAAACACGAAACCGTCTCACCCAGGCGCCGTGTGAGACAACAGGTGTTAAGTAACGGCGTCAACAGACACAAACACATGCACACACCACTCAATACAAAATCACAGGTCACACGACAGGGTAACCAGCCCCAAAAAGGAGACCTATGTCCAGCATCTAACTTCACAGTCCACACGGGTAACCAGCCCCAAACAAGAGACTACATTTCAAAATCACAGGTCACACGACAGGGTAACCAGCCCCAAAAAGGAGACCTACGTCCAGCATTTAATTCAACAGTCCACACGGGTAACCAGCCCCAAACAAGAGACTGTATTTCCACACCACAGGTCACACGACAGGGTAACCAGCCCCAAATAGGAGACCTGCGTTCAGCACCAAACCTCACGGTCCACATGGGTAACCAGCCCCAAGCAAGTGACCACACCTCGACGACTCAGATCATACAACAGGGTAGCCAGCCCCAAAGCGGAGGTCTGCGTCGAACAACTAATCCAAGCGCTCATACGAACAATCAGCCCCAAGTAGGAAACCTAAGTCCAAATCCGATTTTAAGCAAGGAAATCTACGAGATTAGTATAGATACGACGAAACGTTTGCTACCTCATGTGTTGTTGGACTCACAAGTATCCGATGTCCCTTTAACCTTACTAGTCGATTCGGGTTCTGCCATATGCCTATTGAAAGAATCATGTCTACTCAAAAATCCGGAACTTGCTAAAGAAAAAATTAAAATCAAGGGTATCGACCCTAGCGACGAGCCGACCCAAACTGAAGGTCACTTCCCACTAAAACTAAAACTAAATGAAAACGGATTTGCCGTTCACTTTACATTCCATGTCATTAAAAATATTAACCTTCCCTACGACGGGATTATCGGCACAAATTTCTTGACAGCATTCGGCTGTAAGATCGACTACACTCGCGATGTTTTGAGAATAGGGAAATTAAACATAAAACTACACTTCTCTGAACCTTTTTTCGTTATTCCACCTCGTACCGAAGCGGTGATTGAATGCTCGGTTCGAGAAACTGATCTCAAAGAAGGCATCGTTCTAGATCAACATATTTCAAATGAAGTACTAATCTCAAATTGCATAGTTAAAATTAAAGACAATAACCGCGTAAATCTGACTGTCGCCAACACATCGGAAAATTATGTTAATGTAAAAACGAATCTAAAACTTAATATTGAACCTTTAAATGAAAATCATATATGTTACACAAATAACTTCAATACCCAACTAACTACCAAGAGAACCGACGACGTTATTAGCTCCCTCAGAACAGATCATTTGAACCAAGAAGAGAGCGAGGCTCTCATCGATCTCTGTTCTCAATACTCAGACATCTTTTATCTACCTGGCGATCAGTTAACCTACACTTCCGCTCTCGAGCATCAGATTAAAACAAGTAGCGACATTCCCGTCCACACAAAGTCTTATAGGTTCCCGGAATGTCACAAAAAAGAGGTCGAAACCCAAATAAATAAAATGCTCGATCAAAATATTATACAACCTTCATCCTCTCCTTGGAGTTCACCAATATGGATAGTTCCTAAAAAACTGGACGCCCAAGGCCAACGTAAATGGAGAATTGTAATAGATTACAGAAAATTAAATGATATCACAATCGGAGAAACGTATCCTATCCCTCAGATATCCGAAATCCTAGACCAACTAGGAAATAGCAAGTATTTCACCACTTTAGATCTTACATCCGGTTTCCATCAAATCCTTATTTCCTCGAATGACGCTCCTAAAACCGCCTTCTCTGTGCCCCAAGGACACTTCCAATTTAATCGCATGCCGTTTGGTCTTAAAAATGCCCCGTCTACCTTTCAAAAATTAATGAACAACTGTCTATCTGGTCTTCAGGGTTCACGTTGCTTCGTGTACCTTGACGACATAGTAATTTACTCCCATGATTTAGCCTCACAAGTAGATAACATGAGGGCTGTCTTTGAGAGACTCCGTAAATTTAACCTTAAACTACAACCGGACAAATGCGAGTTCCTTCGCAAGGAAGTTGCATATTTAGGGCACATTATCAGTGAGAACGGCGTAAAGCCTAACCCGGATAAAATTAAAGCTGTTACCAATTATCCTACTCCTAAATCTCCTAAAGACATAAAGTCTTTCTTAGGCCTTGTATCATATTATAGACGGTTTATACCCGATTTCTCGAAATTGGCAAAACCGTTAACTTCCCTCCTAAAAAAGGATGTTGCTTTTCGTTGGCAGAACGAGCAACAACTCTCATTTGAATCCTTGAAACAAAAATTAATCACAGCACCTATACTAGCCTATCCTGATTTCACACAACCTTTCCTACTCACATGTGATGCATCTAATTATGCTATTTCCGCAATCCTATCCCAGGGGACTATTGGACAAGATCGTCCTATCGCTTTTGCATCCAGGACCCTAAATAAGGCCGAATGCAACTATAGTGTCACGGAAAAAGAATGCTTAGCAATTATATTCGGCACGAAGGTATTTCGTCCATACCTTTACGGACATCGGTTCAAAATAATAACTGATCACAAGCCTTTGCAATGGCTTTTTAATTGTAAAGACCCCGGGTCCCGACTCGTCCGTTGGCGATTGAAACTCGAGGAGTTTGAATACGAAATTCATTATAAAAAGGGAAAGATTAATTCTAACGCTGACGCTTTATCCCGGTTCCCTGTTAACCCAATCATTCCCAATACTGGCTCCGCTGGAAGCAAAGACCAATACGACCAGGACAAGGACCTTATGGACCTACTGATCTCACCAGCATCATTTAACGAGAACGAAATTGAACCTTTTGATCCCTTAGCTGAACCTTCTCCCAATCCTGTTGAAGGAAATGTAACGCATCCTGAAACGCAAACGGGCCCTGAGCTTATCACTTTAGATGATTTAAATCTTCCTGAAACACTGAATCCTCCTAACTCTGAAACACTGAACCCTCCTAATCCTGAAACGCCGAATCTTCCAAATCCTAAAACAATAAATATTCCAAATCCCGACATCACCAATCCCCCAATTCTCGATACGCCGAATCTGCCTATCCCTGAAACGTGGAATCCACTGAACTCTGAAACGATACACCTACCAAATCCCGAAGGACAACACTCTCCGATTTCTCCAGACGCTATAAACACGCAACCTACTCGCACAGACTGTAACGCTGACTATTCTAACTTCTTAAAAGACATTGCCAAAAAAGATAAAGTCTTTAACACAAAAATCGTAGAACATAACCAATCCTTAATGAAGACTCATTGCAGTAATCTTCTTATACCGACTTCCTTAGACCTAGACGAATCGAACACCTATGTCCAAGAAGTGATCGGTAATCTTGAAAATCCTAAAGATGTACTTTATAGTGAAAAACAGTTACATTATTTTGAAGAAACAAAATTCAACAATAAGGTCACTTACCTAATATATACGAAAGTTCATCATTTTGATCAAACCTCCTACCCAGAAATCTTCCTAACCCTGAAAAACATAAAACAACATTTGCTAGAAAGTAACATCCAAGAGATAGCAGTTTCCGACTTCAAAAATCCATTTGAAAATTTATCCTTCAATAAAATATATAACATCTTAACCTATTTATTCCACGACTCAAATATAGTAGTAAACATCTATCATAATGACATCATCCATCCGACTCCCACCGAAGTAAAGAAAATCCTGTACGATAATCATGATATTCCATCTGCTGGTCACCTTGGCTCTACAAGAATGTACAACAAAATAAGAGAGCGATTTTATTGGAAAAATATGCGTAGTGATATTGAGCAGTATGTAAAAAATTGTCCCTTCTGCCAAACCAACAAAGCACTAAGACAAACGAACAGAGCTCCTATGCAGATTACCAGCACTTCTAAATCCCCGTTTGAAAGAATATCCTTAGACATAGTAGGGCCTTTACCCGAATCGGGCACCGCTAAGACTAAATATATACTTACCTTACAAGACGACCTGACGAAGTACTCTACTGCATATCCGATTAGAAGTACGACCGCTGAAGAAACAACCGACTGCCTCCTTCACTTTATTTCCTTATTCGGTATTCCAAAAACTATCCTCACGGACCAAGGTACCAACTTTACCGCAGAACTCTTCAAAGAAACCTGTTCCTTCCTTAAAATAAAACAACTCTGGTCATCTCCATACCATCCTCAGACCCAAGGAGCACTTGAGCGCTCACATTCGACACTTAAAGAATACTTAAAATCTTATGTGAATGACGAACAGACAAATTGGCCACGATACGTATATACAGCCATGCTGGCTTATAACACGACTCCACATTCGACGACTAACTTTTCCCCTTACGAACTCCTATTTGGGCATAAACCATTTATCCCCAGCTCCATTTATGACTCTCCTAATATTACCTATTCCGATTACGTAAAAATGCTACAAAACCGGTTGAGATGTTGTAGGGAAAAGGCGATTGAACATTTAGAAAGGTCAAAACAGACCTCTAAAACATACTACGACACACACACCCGACCTGTGTCTTATAGAGTCGGTGATTACGTGTACCTAAAAAATCATCTTAGACTTAGGAAGGCTCTCTCTCCTGTATGGAAGGGACCATATAAGGTTGTTAAAATTAACGGCAGAAGCTCGCTCACTCTACTAATAAATCGCCGTCATGTTATTCATCACTTCGACGAAGTGAAATTAGCTGCCAGAGCAGACGCTCACAACTAAATAATTAGTATTTAGGTAATTAAGATTTATTAATTAATTTTATTGTTACTTTATGTAGGCATTAGTTTTATTCTCGATATTCCTTTACAGCAACCCTTCGTCGGGGGAACAGTTCGTCGAACCACTAATAAATTCCTCGGGTATCTATTTCGACCCGTTAGGGACTTTAAACTTAGTCGATAGTTATCTTAGTGTTATAATTCCCCTAGATATATCATATATACAACCTCATGTAGTAGACTTATCAACTAGTATTAATAATTCCAAATATTTATGCGAAGGAAGTAAAATTCTTAGCCATTTAGAATGTACTAATCTCTTTTTACCATTAATTACCCGATACGAGGACATAAAGCGTGATAGTGAAGCTTTATTCAACCTAACTCCTCGCCGCTCTAAAAGAGATGCCATTCTCGGATTTATCGGAACCTTGTCGAAAAAGCTTTTCGGCACAATGGATGAAGATGACGCCGCTCGCTACGACCAAGCTATCCGAGATGTACAAGCAGATGAGAAAAGATTAGCTTCTCTTGTCAAAGAAAATATCCTAGTGACCACTTCTACGCTTAAAGCGATGAACAAAACTATTTATACATTTGAGGCGAACCAACGTAAATTGGCGACCGCCATTGATGCCCTATATGTAAGCGTAAGAAATCTCACAGCTACTTCGCAAGAAATATTGATAAAATCGCGTATTTTAGAGTTAGTCTCAATCATAGAAAATAGTCTTTTAACCTTATCTTTTAAAGTTGAAGACCTCGTAAATTCAATTATGTTTAGTAAATCAAATATTCTATACCCTACCATTCTAACTCCAAAGGAGCTCTACAAGGAGTTGGTAAACAACTACCGATTCATATCTAATTCCAGACGACTACCCGTCCTTCTAAGCTTAAATAACATGAACACTATCCTGAACATATCCTCTGTATCCTGCTATATGACTAGTGATAAGATTGTCTTTGTCCTTAATATCCCCTTAGCTAGTCCTATTGACTTTAAGCTATACCACAACTTACCTTGTCCAGCACCTCACGATGTCAATGAACCTACCTCGTATTCTACCATTATTCCCTCTTCTAAATATATGGGAATAAATAATGATAAAACTAATTACTGTAAATTAGAGGACCTCCAAGGTTGCAAAATAATAAATGGCAACACTTACCTTTGCGACGGCTCGGTGCTGTACTCCACTGCAGCAAACCCAACCTGTGAATCAGAAATAATAGGGAAAACACTTACCTCAATACCTAATACATGTGAAACGAAATTCCTCCATGGCCGCATCCAAATCTGGCAACCCCTGCGAAATAACCAATGGTTATTTGTGGTATCCGAGAAATCAAAATTAAATATAGAACTAAATGTAACACAAGTGGTAGAGACAATAATAAGTGGAACCGGAATCCTACACTTACCTCCTGGAAGTGTTGCATACTGCAAGGATACCAAATTAGTAGCTAAGGATAGTGTTAACATGATTTTAAAACCAATAAAGATGTATGTAAATATACTAAATGACCCATGCTGTAATGCGCCTAGTTTTAAGAAAATTATTCCTGTTCTACCTCCTGTTGATTTAAGTAATATAGATTTAGACTACGTAGCTTTTGACAATCCCGAGGTATTAAAAGGATTGGATGAAATTTTAGATAAACCGAATATTGTACTTTACGAACATTACTATAATATTGTAATCATTCTTATTATATTTCTAATCTTAAGTTTCGCTGTTTTCAAGATATGTAAAGTGACTGGCATCCATAGGAAAATATCCTTTACTCCAAAACCAAATCCAAATCCTGATCCCATCAACGATGACACCGAAATCCCAGAGACTCCAACACCACGACTCCGCACCCATTATCCGTAAACTTCACCTTAGGGATGTAAGTTTACTCTACATCGGGGGGCTGTTATATCCCTGATGTGTAGGGCTTTTAGCAGACTCACCACCCTTCTCAGCACTCCACCCAAAAGTGCTATCCTAGCACTTTTGGCTCCTTTGCCACTCCTAGCCTCGGTCCAGTCAGTCACCGGCCAACCATCAGAGAGACCAGAAGTCTCCTTTATCCGTGTTCTATTCTAAGTCTTGTTCTAAGTTTTATAGTGAAATAAAGTGTGTAATAAAAAGATCCTTTTTTAAAAACGCTACCAAGTTCCCCCGTATAACAGTACGTAGAACTTTGATGTGTGATAAAAAACAATTGACAAATCATTTCCCGCCAATTGTTTTTTATTACTAAGAAGGTTGTAACGTTTTAAAACTATAACATTCGAAATTCAAATAGTTCTGATTAGCTAGAAGTGCAAAACATTTAATGTGCCCCTTCCTTTTTTTGAGAGGCAGCGGAAGATGACTCTTGCGTACGTTTCTTCTTTTTTGAAGTTTTATTCGATGACCCTGGCAATGCTTTTCTTTTCTGAGAAGCTGCTCCCGACGGACCTGGCAATTTTTTTGTGCAAAAGTAGCTTTCGTTAGTTCTTGAGCCAGACTATTGATGGCTTTTGTCCTAGGAGCAGATTTTGGGCTAGATGTTGTCTTTTCCGGAGTTTCTAACATAGCATTGAAAGATTCGCATATGATTCATTAAGTCCAAATAATCCGAAACGGGCTCTGTCCTGGTTGTTCTGTTTCATGCTTGCTAATAGGACGTTATCGTCGCTAACGTCACTTTCGACTTATTTTCGACAGAAGCTAAAGGATCAACATTATTTTGAGTGTTAAAAGTCTGATATAGAACTGATCTCAGCGTGAAAATCTTCGACGAAAATAGAACTTCCTTCAGATTCTGCCAAATCATCAAATCTGTCATTATCCATGTCTACGCCGAACTCTTTAAACGCTTTGACAAAATTACTGCCATTTTCGGTGACAGTAGATGGAACTTTCCGAGAATCCAGACCAAACTCAGAATGTACTGCTTCAAGTAAATGAGCTATTCGGTCATAGCTGTGCGTACCAGAAAATCTTTGACATGCCAATGTTTTCGATTTCCTTTCTAAGTTTGAGTCAAGCCAGTATACTATGATGCCCAGAAAACTTCGAGTTTTTGCCGACCAAATATCAGCAGTTGTGCAGACTTATTTATATTGAGTAATTCACCTTTGCTTTGATCTTCGTGATTTCCTTTATATAATAGTCATCGATCAAGCGTTCCAAAGTGCTCCAGCTGATAACATTTAGTCCTTTTTTGTTAATACTTAAATTTTCAAAGATTTTCTTAAAAAAATGGATCATCTATGGCTTGTAGTGGAATCATCAAATGGATAAAAAACTCTTAAATATTTACATTAAGTTGGTCTTGTGAAATCGACTGATTAGGCTCATTGGTACTAACTCTCGATCTTTAGATGTTCCCGAACTTCGTTTGTTTTCTTTTACTAGTTTTAAGTGACTGATATTCCTTGAATATGTCTTTTCCGTGTTTTCGTTTAATATGAGTCACAAAATTTTATGTTGAATTGTTAAAACTGCAAAATTTTACTTCTTTTGGTTGACAAGATATGCAAATTGCAACTTTTTTGTAATCGTGGTTTTACAATAAATAAAAAAAATTACCGTTAAGGATGCATGGTAATGTCTCTGATGTACGTTCATTCTCTCCTTTCTTCGAGTTTATATTAGACATGCGCAAAACGGTACTTTAAAGTGTAATGCAACATCACACATCACCTTTGAAAAGGTAATATCACCCGCAAACATCACTCATCACTCATTACTCATCACATCACCTTAAGGAAATATCATCTCGGGTAGCGTTTAGTGTCTTGCGTTGCATGTGATGTACGCATCGCTTTTTTGTGCGAACTACGAGTCATTACACCGAGTATATATTTCGGTATTATTCGATTTATTTGAGTTATACTGTCAGTTGCATATCTCCCGCATATTACGCACCACACTCTTCTCTTGGTAGTATAATATGTGATACGGCCAGAACCGACACTAACCGAACTGTACCGAGTGATGAATGAAGTAATGTGTAATGGTTGAAACGCTAGTGTGATGAGTGATGTTGCATCACCTTTCCGAGTGATATTACTTTTGTGATATTACACGCATCACCTACCCATGTCTAGTTTATATAATATATAAAATTAGTATTATTACTTGAAGATGAAAAAGAACTCGTTGTTGACGCCATTTCACATACGATAATGATGGATCTTCAACAAAATTTCCCCGTTATTTATTTTATTTATTACGGCAAAATAACGTTCGTCTCCTTGTGCTCGATAAGTATGACTGTTACGCATTGAACAAAATGACGCGTGACGCAACTGCGTGTTGAAAAATAGTACGCAGTGATTGGTTGGCCGGTGGACATACGATACCCCGTCCCCCGCACTCCGCACCGTTACCTGTGTGCATCTTGTCATACAATAAACTTCTAAATTCAAATTCAAGCCAACAATAATCGTGTAATTTTGATTACTAACTACTGTACTCAAGATTAAAGATTACACATTGTGTAGTTTTGATTATAAGTAACCATGATTACTTCAATCTGACTAAAAGTAATCATGATTATTTTTAATCAGATTATTAATCTGATTACAAAAGTAGTTAATTACGCCCAACTCTGCTGTAGCTCTAGCTAGAAATTCGTCTGGTTCAGGTCCTAAAAAATATAATTGTTATACAGAGAAAATATAGCAAGTGTGTACTGAGAATTTTCTAAGACTAACTAGGTGACTACGACGACGTCGCTGTAGAGTGGGCTGTTCAGAGTAAATTAAGGGCTCTGATGCATCTGAGCTTGAGAGCTATCAGGCTCCCTTGCAAGCCTAGATGTATTAGGCTGAGATGTAAAAATTTGTTCTGCAGGCTCACTTGGAGCCCTGTCAACTGAGGTCTTTTCATCTTACTCAGTACTCAGCGGTAAATTAAAAATATATTTTGATGTGAGGTATTTCATTTTGTACTTCTATAATGTGGTCGGTTATGGTAATTAAAAAGTCTGGTAAATATTTTTTCCTGTATCAAATGTGGAACTTTTAATAACATTTATGACAATAAAAAGTAATTACAAGTGAACATGATTTAGTTCATTGCAGAATATAAAAATAATAAATAATTATCTCGAGACAAATTACACGAATTGATTTAATTCCGAAGTGAGGAAATTGTTTGTGGTATGGTTGTTAGTCAACAATATTATTAAGTACTAGCTTTTACCTGAGGCTTCGCTCTCGTAAAGTAAAAGACTTTCCATTCCTTCAACTTTCTCCACTTAAAAAAACACGTCAATTCGTCGCTCCGTTTTGCCATGAAAGATGGACAAACACACACACTTTCCGATTTATAATATTAGTATGGATTAATGCCTTTAACCAACACCATAATACGCCATAACACCACACAATCACAGGCAAATAATTTAATAAAGAGAAATATATAAATATCTTTAATAATATAAATGCTGAAATATATTTAATAAACACCCAAACCCAGAAATATAAACATCTCTACTTATCACACAACTGCCTGTGCTATCGGGAATCAAACCACTCAACCGATGTACGGTTATATTAAAACCATATTTCAAAATCCAGAGAAAGACAAGATGAAATAAAAGAAATTATTGGTACTATTAAAAGCTCAACGATTCCTCCATGCCTTAGGTCCGTCTTTGTTAGATGTCGAAGAGAATGGGGAATGAATTTCCGATTCAGCCGCTGCGTCCAATAACAATCTGTCTATTAACGTTTGAGGCATCAAGCTAATAATGGGCGTATGACCTCGGTGGAGAAGGGTTTCTAATAAGCCTAAAACAATTTTCTCTGTAGCATTAGTATATCGAAATCATAGGTTTTGACGCCTACTTTCGCAGCCTTACTGTTTATTTTTTGCGTAAAAACCTACCATGCCATTTCAGGAGCGATTCATCAACCGCTACTTCTCGGTGCGGGTAATACAAAATGTTTTTTTTTTAAATTAAATAAATGATTATGGGCTGTATTTTAGATAGTTTGGATGTTGTGGTGAGGTCTGTTAGTGTGTCATTGTTAATAAAATGTAGCATGGTTTTAATTAAAATATATCAATTATATGTCAATGTCCTGGAAATATAAGGAAGGCTTTGTTCAAAAATGGTTAAAACTGAAAAACGATTCTTAATTAAGCCGTGGATATAAGCCTTGGATGATGGTTAATGCAAGAAAAGAAATTATTTCAGGTCTGTCTGTCGCAGACCAACGAAGTAGATGAGAGTTTGGAGATATTATATTGCTAAACTCTTAAGCAAGGCAATTTTCTGACTAGTATACCTGTTAGTTTCGGTACACAATAAATCTACAAACTCCATCGAACATCATTTCAAATATATTGGTGTGTGATCATTTCAAATCCAAATATATGGTGGTGTGCAGTTGTTTTTCTGCAATTAAAAGTTGCTCGTCGAGTACCTTGAAAATCTCTCGTCGACTTGTAAATGTTTTTTTTTTATTCTTACTGCAGTCAAATTCGCGATATCAGCCTGCAGAATTCGTTCTTGGTGAGGAGCCAAGCCCATATTTTCTTGTAATATTTTATTACTTATACACTTGTACTGTTTCACAATAAAGCTATTATCACTTATTACCAACCGGTTTCGCTTATACAAGTATCATCAGGGCAATTTATAGTTACAAACTAAACACAAAATTAAATGTTAACAAAATAACTTTGAAGGCAAATACACATTATACCCTCAAAATATTCGTTGCCGTAACTGACGTAGGGTTGTCAACACTATTGGTAACAGCTTCCCCACAAGTAGGGAAAACATCAATGTTCAAAAAATTACCTTATGTCACTAAAATTATCTACGATTAACTAAATTGTCACATAGTATTTAAAAAATTAATTTCAACAAATTGTCACATAGTGGTTAAAAACACAAAATTATAATAATCATAGTAAATCTGCTACATATGTCAAAATTTTATACTTTAGTCAATCCCTATAAACATAAAATTATTATCCAATTATTAATGTCCATAATTAACTCAATTAACCAATATAAAAAAATCAATGAAAAATTACAACACAAATTAACACACGTTTCGGAGCTAAACAGAGTTGTTCTAGTCATATGAAATAACAAAATTAAATGAATCTACTATAAATAATAACATTAAAAATTAAAACAAAATTAAAAAAATATTTAGAAGTGGAGAGCTGTTTATGTCTAACTGATCATTCAATAGGTTCGGGCTAACTTTCAGTCTGTTTATTTCCAACGCTTCGAGTGCATTGAGTCTTTTGCCTTTGCTACACAAATGGATTGGTTCAAGGTGTATTCGAGGATCAAAAGAATGCCTTTCATTCACCAAATGTCTAGCGAAGGCAGAGTCTGCCCTTCCTGAACGCCAGCTTCTCCATATTTCGAGCAGTTAGGTATGAGTGAAACTCGTCGTTATCTTCTAAGTCTTTGTCACTGTCAGAATCAGACAACCAGCATTTCGCTCTGTCGCTTTTAGGTTATTTGGGGCTGCAAAAAAAAGAAAATGTTTTCCTGCCGCAATAGCGTAAGTGTTTGTCCCAGTCCTGTTCGGGTGTCGAGGTTAAGGAAGCCGGTGCGCCTATGCAAGTGGCATTGCATCCCTGACACTTTAATAGCAATGTAGCATTATCATTTTTGGTGTTTATAATCGATAGTCTCCTCGTTCAATTAGAAGAACCAACTGCTTGCTTGCTATGCCTATAAAAAAGAATCATAATTTTTTGCCTACCTATTTCCAACAGTTGCAGTGGTTTGCAACCCTTTAAGCTGTCTAAGGCGTCCACCTCGTATTCAATGTCTGGTCATGAAATTTTTAGCAAAAATAAATAAAAAGCTTATAATAAAAGTTTGTTTTAAAAAAAATCGGCGGAAGACGGCTCAGACGGCCCATCCACCTGGCCAGATGTGGAGGAGAGCGCTGAAGCATACCAACACGCTTAAAAGTTATACTGCTGTTTGTGGTATCTACCACATTCATCACTGTAACAAATTATTATAAACATAAAAATAACATAATGAAAACCGCAAGATACATTTAAAATGGAATACGAAACATTTACCAAATTTAACATCTGGGACAAAATTAATGGTGTCGATGTCCGCGGTTTAGGCAGTGCATCCATTTGAGCAGATGTGGAGGGCAGCGGTGACGTACAAGTTACACGCTCAGGGAGAGACAAGGCCATCATCTCGCATGACTTTTGCTCAGAAGATTGGTTGCTATAAAAAAGTAATAGTAATTAATATTTTTTATCTTTTTATATATTTATGTATAATAAGTGATATCTTTAGAATATTTGTATACTGTTTTCGTGTCTTCCATCCAATTTGCAAAATCCAAGAATTTTCTATCCACAAATTTGGCGTTGTCGTTGAATTTGCTGTCTTAAACGCCCTATAATGCTTAAATCGCTTCTAATTTACTGTTTGACCTTGGGGTAAGAATTCCGAGTGCACAACATCACAATATAGTCAAAGAAAACAATCAATATTATATCGACGTTGGCACACAAGTGGAAAGAAAATCACAGATGATGTAATTCAATAATTTAGAACAAAAAACGGCAGACAAAAATATTAAATCTTTTAGCTTACAGTTAGGGGATATAACAGTTAGAATACTTGAAATTGTAAGAAGTCTCACTAGTAAAATAAATGCAAGAAGTTTGGTTATTGGTACATACGGTCTAGCCTTAACGCGATGTAGACTGTGAAAAATTCAGATATTCAGTGAAGTTATTCTAAAGCGAAAAAGACAAGCGGAGGCATATGCAAATAAACACATAGATTACAAGCGAATCAATATGGAGTTTAGATACAACAAGAAGTAGAAGGGTATAACAATTTATTAGGCGGTGGTGCTGTCAAGTGGTACCAAAAGGAACAGAGACAGCAGTATCGCGTTTTCACTATTGCTTTGCTTATACATAATATAAATTATTATTATTATAGCGATAATGCTGCAACTTTTAGGATTGCTTTCCTTATGCAAGATAAGTACGTGATAGTCCGGGGGGTCGGTGTGCCGCTCCCTGTGTGAGTAGATCTGTTCCTTGTCAACTAGGAAATCTCGTATCAGTATGATGCTAGTGGTTGCATTTTCCTTTCTATTCCAGAAAGCAATTTCTTTCTTATACCTTCATTTAGTTAGGTTCTTCTACAGGTTATATACTCAAAATCAGCCGTGTATTCCTCCGAGACGCTAAGCAGTCTTCCCTTGGACTTTTCCATATGTAGAGCCGGCGCAATGGCTATTATTTTGAGCAGCTTTTAAATCCACCGTTGCTTTTAATAGCACAATAAAGGTGTGCTCATCTAAAGCACACCTTACTGTGCAATTTATTTCAATTCCATCGGATGTGTTTAAAGTTGATAACTCAATTGATCAACAACATTATTTTAGAGTTTTTAAAATTATTGAAGATTACTAGTGTAATTCATCGAACAATATTAAAATATAACACAAAAATAATCAACCGTCGCACCCTGTATTTAATTGATCAGGGCGGTCAAATTATTTTGAACACTGAATATCGTCGACACTTGGTAAAACTTCATGTTAACTTGGATTTATATTGTATTAAAATAACTTTTTACTCGATCTTTATTTGATTAAACCAACCGGTTTCGTGTTTTAACGCATCACGGAGGCAAAATTAATAGTGTTTATTACATAGATGACAATTTGATAATAATTTATACTGAAGTTAGTATGAAAATTTTTAAACTTAAAATATCTTTGACAATATCTGTGGTACCCGCACATCAGTGTTACCCTTATAAGCAGGGAGAATTTAGTATAGTTATTTATTAATTCGATAGTATGTCAATGTCTTTGTCAATTCGATAGTACCTGTGTGAATCTCTGCTTGTGAAAAAATCTGTGCTTATAGTTTTTTCTGTTTTGAGCTTAAAATGCCTTAATTTAGCGGGAAGTTGCAGGGTCAACCGTTTACAGATTTTTTTTGTAGGTACATAGAATAAAAAAACAGCGTTTTTAAAATATTTGTATAGAAAAAAAATATTTTTAAATGTAATAATTTCATTTTTTTAATTTACATAATCTTAATGGAACAATAAAATATTCAAAAAGTACTTAAAAGAAAACCGTGGATCTTCATCTGTTGAACATCGTGTTTGACGAATCTTTATCAAGTACTGTGTCACGCTCAGCTAAATGTAGCAAGGATGTTGTTTCGTTCATCAATGTTATGTTCTCTATTGTGAATGAATCAGAACTACGCTCTTTGCGCTGTAGCATGGTACGGGTGATAGTTTCAGTTACGTTTCGTTTCATTCTTGAAAGTTGCCGCGATTTAAAAATTATGATTTAGTATTTCAGCTGTATTACATTTTTAATTTATTAAGTCATTAATTACTGTAGTAAATTAAACCCAACCAGATTTTTCTAATCCATACTAATATTATAAATGCGAAAGTAACTCTGTCTGTCTGTCTGTCTGTCTGTCTGTCTGTCTGTCTGTCTGTCTGTCTGTTACGCTTTCACGCTTAAACCACTGAACCGATTTTGATGAAATTTGGCATAAACATAGATTAGACGTCGAGAAAGGACATAGGCTACTTTTTACCGCGGGAAAATATTTCGTTCCCACGGGAAATAAAATTAATCGAAAGAAAGCGTCACGTAATTGCACATTAACTAGGTGTCGCTGCACGAAAATACATCGCGCTAACGTATTGAAACACATATAGATGTAATTAAATCGTTGAGTTTATATTTATGTTTATCATGATTGTGATACGAGTATTTTAATGTTTGTTTGTTCATTGAATGCGCTAGCCGCTAATTCAAGTCGGATTGAAAAAATTTTTTGTGTGTATGTTTAATGATAGCTAGGAAAGTTATAGGCTATCAAGCATTACGTTACAGTTATTCTTAGCGTAAAATATTGATATTTATAAACTAAGTCGGAAGAAAAAGCGGTATCGAACGGCTGTATCCGCGGACCGCGTGTGCTGGCTGGCGTAATGCTTAAGTACACGTAAGTACAATGTACTACAAATATATTGGTTTTTAGTAGATGCACAAAAAAGTCCGCGACACTATATATCTATCTCTTATAACAACAACACAATAAGGAATTTTGAGTCGAAAAATTATAGAAAATTATAAGGTGAATTTTGAGCAGTAGGATTATTATACGCAGGGATATTAATCCTTACTAACGAAAAGTACTTCATCAACACGAAGATCTTAGGAAGACAAACTTTGGCTCTTATACCATGTTATTTGGATGCATAGTTTAAAAAAAATGTAAAAGGAAAATAACTCAACAATAGTACCTAGGTATCGCCTCTGTGGTATAGCGGTCCAGCGTTGGCGTTGACCACATGAGGTCCAGGGTTCGATTCCCGGGTCGGGCACAAAAAAAAGTGTTTTTTCAGTTTTCTGAGAAACACAAAGTTGCCCGGGATTGGAAAGTGCCCGGTTGGCGATAGGCTTGCCACCTATCACATTTGTGGGACCAAGTATCTTGGGCTAATCGTGGGTGCACATGTACCTCTGCCTACGCCTTCGGGGATATGGGCGTGAAGATACTTTTTAGTACCTAGGTGTTTATCGAAAGGCTGTGCTAGATGCGTAGCGCTACTCTGACCGCCGAACGAGAACCGAACATTGCCGAGAAGATCCGAACTATGAGAGCGTTGGCTTTACTATACTTTTTAAGGTTCCATACTCAAAGTTTAAAACGGGACCCCATTACTAAGACACCACTGTCCATCCGTGCGTTTGTACGTCTATCTATCTGTCCGTCACCAGGCTGTATCTCATGAACCATGATAGTTGAAATTTTCACAGATGATGTAGGTGTTTATGTTGCCGCTATAATAACTAAAACTAAAAAAAAGAATAAAATAAATATTTAAGGGTGACTACCATACAATAAACGTGTTTTTTTGCATAAACTCACTTTGGCATTTGCATAAAATCACTTTAAAAATAAATAATTAAAATAAAATAAATATTAAGAAGGCTCCCATTCAACAAACGTGATTGTTTGCCGTTTTTTTATAGATTATGGTACGGAACCCTTAATGCGCGAGTTCGACTCGCAATTAGCCGGTTTTTTTAAGGTACATGAGTGGAATCATATACCTTTAACCTCTGCGGCCCGCGCGGAGTAGACATGTGACCGGCTCCTTTCGCAATAGACTTCTTTGATACGGAACGTTGGATTTTCCTTCTTTGAAAAAAATCACTTCACTTTGTAGTAGTTGATTATTCGATCTATTTTGTGTATTTTACGGTGTTGTTGAGGGATACATGATCGTTCGCTTTGGCCTGATATGTGTCTAATTCGTTAGTAAGTAGGTGTAAGTACTGTATTTGTATAGCTACTTAATAAGGATTTGTAGTTACGATATTATTAAATCTTCCTTTAAATCTTCCCCATTGTGGAAAACTGTTTAATTCTTGAAGCTGTAGGTATACCAACATGAGCAATCATTTAGGTAGAGGAAGCACAATTTTCCAAACAAGATCATATTGATTGGTTAGTGGTTACTTAGGGAAAGTTCCTGAATTAGGCTACAAAAAAAATTTACATAGGTAAACCTTCGTGAAATCGTAACCAACATTAAAGAAAAATCAATTGATGTGTGTAAGGGCAATTTTATCTGCGAGAAATGCAAGCGTTGACGCCATCTATATAAATAAATAAAATTGGGTTGTCTGTTTGTAATATTAAAATAACCGCTTTTTACTAAATGCATATGGATGTATACACGGTACGATTACCAAAATAACATTTTTTACAATTTTTGTCTGTCCGTCTGTCTGTCTGTTTCTTCCGGCTAATCTCTGGAACGACTGGACCGCTTTTGACGGGACTTTCACTGGAAGATAGCTGATGTGATACCGAGTAACTAAGGCTATTTTGTTTAAATTTTTCCACGCGGACGAAGTCGCGGGCTCAGCTAGTCTACAAATAAAATCTAATGGAACGAAAAATTAAGCAAAGTATTATGCGTATAACATAACGCCATAGACGTACTTAGTGTGGGGTGTACTGCTACGATGGATAGTCGATGTTTTTTTAATAAAAAACGTATATTTAGCGTAGTTCAATTTTATTATTGTGAAAAGTCTATTATTATATTAATGAAAAAAAAATGAAATTATTAATGAAAAAAAACATATATAAAAAATAGATTTTATTCGTCTAAACTCATATCAGAGTCAGAAACATCTGAATTGTCACTAAATTCATCATCTGTATCTGTAGCGGATATTATTAACGATGACTTCATTATATTTTCAATATTGATATCACGATCCCAAACATAATGTCCCTTGTTGTTTTTTTTACGATTTTCGGCCAATCTTGAGGTTTAACGTTGTTGATGGCCTCTTGTAATAGGGCCAACATCTTATTTGCCGTAAATGGCGGCGAAGTGTTATTTCTTGCGGTGTGACCTTTTATTTAGGCCGAAATCAGCTCAATAACGTTATTCTGGCAATAGTAGGGTGTAAAACCCAGAAAATAGAACACTAATTTAGAAAACACTTTAGCTCAAGCTTTTAGTGCAACTAAAACTTATATAACTAATTGCTTTAGAAATTTGTAAATAACTGCTTTACCTACAATTCCATTAATTTTATTCACACAGGCAAACAAACATTAACGTTACGATAACAAAACCCATAGGCATACATACATTAGTTATATTGTAAATATTGCAGAGGCATAATGAAAATAAATAATATAAACTTGAGAATATGGAGTTAGTGCAGGTTTATCATTCATATAAAATGTAGACCAAACAAAATTTACGGAAAATGGATTATGCGGTACTTCTGGCAATGGTTCACCCACATCCCGAACCTATATATTATATAGCCTCGCTTGGAGAGGGGTTAGTGGTGGACTTCCTCCTTAGAACATACAATAGCATCTGGATAAATAACACTGATAAAGTTTTAAAGCAAAGAGAGAGAGTAGTGCAGATATTGTACCTGTTGCTATTTATGCATTTTTGATTTTTCTTAAGATTTTGTGTTTGTAATTATTATAAAACTGGTATAAGGAATAAAATTCGTGAGTATTAAACATTCTTATAAGTATCATAACAATAACATCTATGACATGAACACCAATTTACCGTACGCCGTTGCTCTGCTGTTTTTTGCACGCAATATGCAGACACATTATTTAATATTGTTTCACATTCTTGTCACAGCCTTTTTGATAAAATGCGGCCACTTTGGTGCGCATGCAGCGACCAAGCGCTAGCTCCGGCTGCCCTTCTAGAAAGTCGAGCAGACTAGTAATTAAAATTTGGAGCAAGCTCATCTTTTGCGAAAATGCTTCGCTGGATGCCTAAAACCAGTTATGTTATTTAATATAAAAGTTAGAGAAATATATTATGGCGTAGAAAATTATAAAATATTATTAAATGTGTGAGGTAATACCTGTAATTCGAAAAATATACCATTTATTTTGTTAAAATAACCGACGAGTTTGTTTAATTTGTAAACATGATTGTTGCAAGTAGACGATTTGACGTCCACCAGACAGATGACAACTGATAGAGGTTTTTAATTATTTTCTTTACGCAACGTATTTACTGAATACAGCTAACGTATTACAAATAAAGTTCTCTTAATTATTTTTTGAGCTATTGCATAGTTTCTATCGCGGGCCTTGAGCGTGGAGACCGAAGCCAGAAATTCCGTAACGAAAAAAACCACTCCGACCGGCACAGCGGTGATACTTTTTAGTTTTTCCATCTATCGATAAATACCAGAGCTTTTAATGACTTTTTGAAATATCACGCATGTCTCTTTAGTTCAGCAACCCGCCTTTAGATGGCATTGGTTGTATTGGAAAACTACCGTAATCAGCTGTTTGTGAGAAAGTATATAGGTGTATAGGTATTTACCATCTACGTACAACAGTGAATAATAAAATAAAAATAAAAATTTATTTTTTTTGGTTATGCCATATTAAATAATATTCACGCCAGCTTAACTGTCACGTTATCCGTAAAAAATCGGAATAAAAATATTTTGCTGTTTCAACTACATATTGTCTGAGTACTGAGTAAGTCAACAAAAAAAATCAGCCAGTCAACAAAATAAAAACCGGAAGTCGTAGGAGCTGAAAATCGGATTGCAAAAAAACCGGCCAAGCCAGGTTAACTCTTGACTTTTCCTTGAAAAGACTATGAGGAAAATTTGTTGCTGTTCTTAGTGCAGCTTATCTGAGTACAAAGAGTCAGCAACAAAATAAAAACTGGGAGTCAAGACGAGCTGAAAATCGGGTTGCAAACAAACAGGCCATGCCAGCATCACTCTTGACTTTTCCGTGGAAAAACTATGGTGAAAATTTGTTGCTCCTCATACCGCAGCTTTTTTCAGCATAAAGGTAACAACAAAATAGAAATAAAAAGTCCGATTATTTTGGAGATCGGTTCACAACGGTTCGGTGTAACCCCTTTCTTTTCCGTGAAAAAACTATAGTAAAATTTTTTTGCTGCTCTTGCTGCAGCTTGTTTTAGCACAGAGCAGACGACGGTAACAGACCCGGCCGAGACAATGCAGAACTTTACCACCTAGTAGCCACGATGGTAGTGACTCGTATAGTCAATCGGCCACCTTTTACGACCTGTTTGGCAGAACGGCAGTTGGCCTGTTCTGCAAAGGAACCCGGGACCACATTCGATAACATCTTTCAATGTTTTTCCTAGAAGTCCGAGACACTATGCGACTGCCGAAGAAAGTTTAAATTTAGAGTCGTTTTTATAATTTTTGTACCAACTTTTTTTTAAATATATTTAAATATATATATATATATATATATATATATATATATATATATATATATATATATATATATATATATATATATATATATATATATATATATATATATATATATAAATTTGTTTAAAGTAGAGCATGCAAAACAACTAAATATTTAAAAAACATAAATATTATTAATCATACAAATAATTGTCCCCATTATGATTCGAGCCCTAGCCCATTGATTTCATATTTAATGTTTTTCCTTTCGATCGTTCAAGGAAGCATGTTGCTGACGCGAATCCATTTGATTTTCCCCTGCCAGAGATCCTTTATGCGGTTAAGAAGTTTTCACTTCAGAAATGCAAGAAAATGTAGGTATGCCATGCATCAATAATAAAAAACTTGAGACTTGATTGAGGGAAAACTAAAATTGATAAATTGAATCAATTTAAAAAAAAATCAATAGTTTTATTCTGCCTTGTATACCCATAATTAATGGATCTAGATACAAATGTAATATCGCGATTTAGGATTTTACAATTTTATTATTTTTTTGTAGCGTTGGTAGATTGCTTGAACCGCTACACAACACAATCAATCTATTTATTTTTTATTTATTTATTTAATATTAGGGAAACAAACAGATTATAATACTTATAACTAGAAAATATAACTACAAAATTTTCCACAAAAAGTTTCCGCAAATATGTAACACATATACAATATGTAACTGGATACAAAAAAATGTTATATGTAAAGAGTAAAGACACGCCTGTTGAATAGAGAATAATGACAATATTTATATACATAACAAACTCAGACAAATAAAAAAAAATAAAAAGATTGTTAATTAAGTAAATGACAACATGGTGCAGTAAAATGATTATTATTTATAATGATTTCAAAATTTCTTTGACTTAAGTTTAAATTTATAAATCGATATGTTAAACATGTCTATACTACCAAAGTGATGATCAATGACATGACAAACACGAAACAAGAATGTATTAGATGCATATTTGGTTCTAACAACTCTATCTTATAAAATCTAATATCAATATTCCGTTTAGGAAATAATATGTTTTAGCTGGTACGCCGGTAAATTTATTAAAAATCCTATAAAAATCGTATTTTTAGGGTTCCGAAATAAACGATGGACGTAGCGAAACTAAAAGGGTTCCTAACCCTTTTAGTTTCGCTACGTCCATCCGTTTGTCCGTCCGTCCACACGATAGCTCAGAGATTCTTATTAATAGAAAGCTGTAATTTGGCACGAAAAATTAGACACGTCAAAAAAGTGGTTACATAAAATCTTGAAAAATATTTTTCAGGCTAGCTCTCCTACATGTAAAGTGGGAATGTAAAATTTTTTTCTTACATACCCAATTGTGTGAGGTATCGTCGGACAGATATATCAAAACGAGTTTTCGATTAAGGGACTCGGTAGTAAAATATTAGCCTTTAAGTGCTAATTTTTGTTAGACTCAAGTGACTCCCTCTGCAGGCTAAACGGTTGTTTTTGTTGGTGGGAAAAATCTGGTAGTAGTAAATATAATGAAATTAAAAGGAAAACTATCACGCATTAGAAGGGTTTACAAGTTTTTGAGTAACAGTCGACCAACTTATAAAATGTACTTATTAGAAGTTTTGTGGTGCGCGGATACATATTTGTCATTGATGTTAATTACCATAAATGTTCATAGAATTATAAGGCCCTCTTCTTAGTGTGCATTATTGTGATGGGCCACTTCGGGACCCTACATTGCGCGTGGCCTGACATGCACTTATTTGATTATTGGTGTAAAAGCAAATTTTTTAAGCTACATACATTTAAATAAATTATCGCGTTATCGACGAAAGCGTAAATGCAAGAGATTGACAGATTATAAGTATGCAGAAGGAAAACTAGGCAAATTAATCTCCAAGGAGGTTAATTTGCTTAGTTTTCTAGCTACGGGAGATGTGTTCTAGATTCTTCTCAATCTAGAACACATCTCCTGTAGCTATCTCCTGATGATGAGAATGGGCGCTTCTTGCTTGGCCGGTCTGACAACAGTCCCGACCTGACACCGACAGCTCTCGAAGCGACGGCTCGACACGACACCGGCAGCAACATTCTTTATTAGACTTACACCGACATGCTCCAACCCGACACGGCTTTATACAGTATTATTTTTGGACCTACCGCCAAATTTGAATAGGTGGTTTAGACCATGAAAGTATTGCCCGTTAGGTCCACTGAAAGTGGGGGGCTGGTCTTCTTCGTTATTAATATTCAAGCTGTGTTCCAAAATGAATCCTTCCATTTGTCGTCTTCTGTTCTCTGTATCCGGCCTACGACCAATATACTGTGTCCTGTCGCAATGCCACAGTGGAGATTGCGCGTTTGAGTCTACCCCGATCAAAACTGTTTTGCCATGAAGTGTTGACATGACCGCTTGTAGCCCTTGCAGGTGAACGGCTATATCGTCACTGTATTTAAAATATGCCGATATAAGGTACAACTCTAGGCCTCTTCCGGTTACCTGTACTACAGTTCTATATTCATTACTTAATTGCTCTAGTATAGTTATCGCAAGATCTGCGTTGTTTATTAATATTCCCGATTTGGGAGATGCCCACACTTGAATAATGTCAGTAGATAGGGACAGACCCACCACCAACCCATGGCCCTACCAACCTCGCGGTTATACGGGCTTGAGCGCGGGAGATGCACAGAGTCTGCTCTTAGGCTCTCTTCTCTATGCAATTCTTGACTCCCTACAAGTTATTTAGTTCAAGACCTCTGTCCCTATGACACCTCTCCCCTGAAGGGGCGGTCTCAGCAGCTGTCCCAATTAGGAATGGACGGCACAATCACAGCTTCTCGTTCGCCTAAGCCGCGATTTTACTTATTGGCCAATCTCCAGAGGCCAGCGCCTCTTGTACCACGCATGCGCGAATCCCGCGAGCAGCCTAAAATTCGCCTGCGTCTTGACAAGCTGCTCGAAGCAGGCAGCTCTCCAGCCCATCGAGCATATTTCTCCTCTCCTCGTCATATAAAGGACAATGCCACAGAATGTGGTCGCTATACTCATCCGAGAGCCCGCAAAAACAGATTCCGGTTACACTAAGCGCCATGTCACGCAGCCTTCCCCGGAAACAGCCATGACCAGTCAGTACTTGTGACGTGACATGGTCAGGCTCAACCCATTTAGCCGACATACGAGTTCTCACGTTGGGAAAGAAGCGGTACAGGTCTCTGCCTTTATCGCTGCCCTCCCAACGCTCCTGCCATTCGGTTTGTATCCGGTCCAGTGCGCTCTTCTTGAGCGCGTTTCTTCCAGGTTTGTCAAGTCCCACCGCCCCCCGGATGACTTCTCCGGCAAGTTTGACTTGCAAATCCGCTGGGAGCACACCCGCAAGTACCGGAAGGGCTTCCGTGCTAACGGACCTGTAAGCTTTCGTTAAAAGCACCAATGAGGTCCTCTGTCCCCTTAATAACGCGCTCCGGACCGGATACACCCCTACCCTGTTGTGCCATATCGCTGCCGCAAAAGTGACGGTAGCTACGAAGGTACTGTAACAAACCCTCCCGAAGACCCTCTAAACGCACATTTTAAATATAACAAAATTGTCTGTTATATTTCGTTTATAAAGGAGTCAACAGAGTTATAATCATATTATCTGGCCAAATGATTCATCTAGTGTTAAATTGAGGACTCATTTTGTGTTATATAGTTTACTCATTCATTCTTTTCAAAGGTACATTTCATCTCTTATAAACAATCATACTTTATTAAGAAATGTATACTATAAATTGATTTAAAGGACTAAAATTTAGTATATTGAAGATATTTGGCTTAAGAAAGGAAGTAATATTTTACATAAATATAATAAAGATATTTGAATTAAGAAAAGGAGTAGTACATTACATAAATACATAAATACATAATAAAGATATTTGACTTAAAGGAAGGGAGTAATATATTAAATATATACATAAAATACATAATAAATCTATAGCTTAAGAGAGCAATATGATGATATTAATAGTTACATTGACTTCATCTAAAGGAAAGAAGTACGGTAGTATGGAATATATGGATAAAATTATTGTAATATTTAGGTTGGGAGTTGTAAAGCACTTTAGTGCCGCAATTTTATTATTGTGGGATATGTAAGAGGCGCCGCCTCGCCTCACATGTGTGGATACCATGCCGGCTGAAGGCCTTCCTACCGTATCCCCCAGAAGTATATTGAAACTAAAAGGAACTAAAGTCCTTAATCTCAAAGAGAAAATCAATATATTATGAAAAACCAAGTTATTGGCAGATAGGCTTTACTATTGTGGGGTCACAAAGTGATAGCCATATAGTTTAATGTCCAAACATGTGAATACATTGTTTGGAAATTGATGAGTATAGGCATGACCAAGGTGCGTCATTAATATTGAGCACAGCCAAAAGGCCAAATAATAAATATGTTTCTCAAGTATACAGTTAAGCATGGACTCGAAGTAAGTAAATGTTGATAAAAATATATACTATTGTTATTTTAGTAACAAACAGTAACAAAATAATAAATAAATATTGGCATGACAAAGGTGCATCGTTTGTATTGAACACAGTCAAAAGACCAAATAATAAATATGTTTCTCAAGTATACAGTTAAGCATGGACTTGAAGTAAGTAATGTTGATAAAAATATATACTGTTGCTATTTTAGTAACAAACAGTAACAAAATAATAAATAATATTGGCATGACAAAGGTGCATCATTTGTATTGAGCACAGTCAAAAGGCCAAATAATAAATATGTTTCTCAAGTATACAGTTAAGCATGGACTTGAAGTAAGTAATGTTGATAAAAATATATACCGTTGCTACTTTAGTAACAAACAATAACAAAATAATAAGTAATATTGGCATGACAAAGGTGCATCATTTGTATTGAGCACAGTCAAAAGGCCAAATAATAAATATGTTTCTCAAGTATACAATTAAGCATTGACTTGAAGTAAATAAATGTTGATAAAAATATATACTGTTGTTATTTTAGTAACAAACAGTAACAAAATAATAAATAAATATTGGCATGACAAAGGTGCATCATTTGTATTGAGCACAGTCAAAAGGCCAAACAATAAATATAATTCTCAAGTATACGATTAAGCATTGACTTGATCAAAGTAAAATAATTAAAATAATATATAAAGTACTCAAGTTTGCGATAGCATTGACTTGGAGTACATAAATGTTGATAAAGTATATACTGTTGTTATTTTAGTAACAGCCAGTAATAATAAATATTGGCATGACCAAGGTGCATCATTTGTATTGAGCACAGTCAAAAGCCAAATAATAAATATAATTCTCAAGTTTACAATTAAAGTTTGTGCAAGTTTGTTTTAACAATTACTTGACAAAACTAAGACAGATAATATGTTGTCTTCAATCACAATACCGAAACATTAATAATCGGTACGCGATAAATAAACATATATAAAAGTAATCATTGCTCGCAATGAACTTCAAATAATCCAAATCATAAAAATTTCATAAGTAAAATCAATTAAGATAATCCTTATGACGAAAGTCAAATGAACTCAGGTTAATGTATAAAAATACATTAAAACAAGCAATTTAATATATCCAGCTCTGTGATGTAGCTCATACCTGGTTGACGATTTGATTAACTATGTAAATAGTTCAACTTTGCTAGGCGATAGATAGTTGGTGTTTATCTGGGTTAACCCTCTGAATACACAGTTTGCGGTGGGGCTTATCCGAGGACCACGCACTGGTAACGAGGAGATAACCATAACGACAACATTACATGTGTGCCTTTATATAGATATACACAATGCATGCGACATGCATACAACCCTGATGCCTTCGCAAAGCCGACACTATCTTGTGACGAAGGTATGGTCCAATCAAAAAGCCAAATAATTAAAATAAATTATTACTGAACTAGAAATTAACCTTTGTTCTAAAGTTATTATAGTCAAATTTCCTCCTATAACCCTAATAATTTATAGTCACCACAAGCAATGAAATATTACTTATTAATTGAATTTGAAGTTATAGATGAAATTTAGTAAGATCTTTGAACTCTTTAATATTGTGATTGAATACTCAATACATCTTAGAATCCAAACAATTCGTCTTATACTCGTTTTCTAATGAAACTAAGTTATTTATGTCTTCTCCAGATTATTAGAGTTCTATTACTCTTATTTCAATTTCTCTTTAATCAAATTTCAGAATTTAATAAGGTCTGAACTTTTAGAAATCAACGCTTATTAGATCTATTGTTGCTTTAAGTGAACAGTATTATGAAACATCTATCCACCCGAATAATCATAAGTAAAGTTCATTTGTACAATCCTTATGATGTATAGATTCAATCATGGAATCCAGGTTAATATATGAATATATACAGATAAACAATTTAGACAAATAACTCTAGTTCTGTAAAATAGTTCATGTCTGAGATGATTAGATATGAAAATGGATCAACTTTGCTTGGCGGTATAGTTGGGTGTTTATCTGGGTTATCGCCCCAAATACCATGCTTGCGACAGAGGGGCATATGAACCGTGTGTCTGCACTGGTAAAGAGAAGATGACCATAATGACAACATTACATGTATGTCCTTATATAGATACACCCAGCACAACTTGTTGCCTTCGTAAAGTCGATATTCCCGTGAGATGAAGATGACATGATCTATTTACCAAGGTAAAAGGTAAAAATATCTAATCCAAAATTAGTAATTAACCTTAATTTCAGATTTATTTAGTAAACTTCCTATCTTACTAAAAGATCTGTTATGCACTGTCACTATAAACAATAATATTTCAATTATCCAAAAGAAATAATTTGATAAAGAAGTTTAATATTATAATTCCTATCCTCCTAAATCCCTATATAAATAATATAAAATAAGAATAAAATAAATAAATAATTAATTAAATTAAGTAAATAATTTATACAAAATATGGTTAAATAAACATAATACGTTTGGACTAAAGTTCATTCATTCCTCTCTTGTACTCTAACTCCCAGAAGCTTTATTAAAGTCATTTAAGATTTTCGCTCCAAATTTAATTCAACAATTCAGTTTATATTAATTATTCCTTTGTTAAATACGAAGAGAGTAATTTGTATTAGTTTGTGATTATCTCGTTTAATATTTGTACTCGGTTTTAAATTTGATTGTAAATAAAATAATGTTTTATGAAGATTTGATTTTAAGGGACTGGCCTATGTAATTAATTTACGTATTAGTTAATATTTAGTTTTATAATAGGATATAATAATTCGTATTAACATTTCATAATTTTAATAATTCATATTAAGGTAGGTTTTCGTGTGAATTTGTGTAGATTTATGCCCCCACTTATTGGTTGTAATATATTATTCCTACAGTAACAGACCGTCTGCCTTCAATTCCTAAAAGATCCTATTCCCTCCTAATCCAATTTGAAGCATTAATTCAAGTAATCATTTTAACTAGAGAAAGTTTCTATAATAAATATTTCCTAAGCTTGAATCACCTAGTTTTAATTGAAAGTCAATAATAAACAAAGTATTCCTTAATTCCTCAATATATTAAAGCATCAGTTCTTCCACCTAATATCTACACGCCCTATCCTATCACCTAATTGTTCCTTCATAAAAAATTATAACTGCCCAAAATTATAACAATGCAGAAATTAAAATCGTATTTGCCATACCTCCAACTCTGCAACAAACCTACAGTAACTCTGCATTCAGCTCCGACGACAGCTAAGAAGTCACCCCCACGCGGCCTCGAAGGCTCCAAAGGAATCAGCTCTCGATCCCTAAAGTTTAAATAACAAGCAGGATCAACTGTACTATGGAAATTATTCTAGGAACTTCCTAGCCGGTTCTCATCTATAAAGATATGTGGTAGTTATCACCAGTTAGTAGATTTTAAAAGATAAAACCGCACGCAAAACTTCGAAACGGATTTGAATGAAATTTTACGCACAGATAGTTGATGACTTGGATTAGCACATAGGCTATTTACTATCCCGGGAAAATCTAGTGATCCAGCGGGATTCGCTTCTATAATGTTGCGGGTTGTACGTTGAAACTAGTTGATAATATTAATTCAGGTGCAGTAGTATTAGTATCTAACAATGGAATTCCTTCAAAATGACGAAGATGAAAAGTATAATTTAAAGTAGTTAAAGCACTTAAATCTATTCCTAATTAATAAGCTATTTAGCCAACATGCTTTTGGATTTGGTAATGCAAAGCCATTTCTTACTCCTATGAAAAATAAACAAACATAGCAATATCGGCCATTTGTAAGGTAAAGATGCAATAATGATAGTTCAAATGCATATGGTAAAAGTATAGTATAAACAATTAAAGCACATAAATCTATTCCTTGTTAGTTAATAAGCTATTTAGTCAACATGCTTTTGGCATTGGATAATGCAAAGCCATTACTTATTCCTGTGAAAAATAAACAAACATAGCAATATTAGCCAATTGTAAGGTATAGATGCAATAATAAATGTCTAGAGACAACGGGATTCCTCCAAATGCCGACGATAAAGGTATAATATAAAGTAATTAAGTCATTTATTTCTATTTCCTAGTTAAATAATAAACTGTCTTGCCAACATGTCCTGAAATTTGATAATATAAAGCCTTTTTCTTTATATTATATGAAAACTAACAAACATAGCAATCTTAGTCACTTGCAAGGTATAGGTATAATAATAATAGTGTCTAAAGGCAATGGGTTTCCTTTAAATACCGATGGTGAAAATCTATATACATATAATTAAGTCATAAATCCATTTCCTAATTAATTAATAAACTGTCATCCGTCAAGCACTGAAATTTGATAAAATAAAGCCATTACTTAGTCTTGTATACTTATACAAACTTAAATTGTAGTCTTGTATAGTTATACAAACTTAATTTAATTTAAATTGGAAAACTACATCACCTGTGTTGTTTAGGACTCCGATTTAACCTCGTCTTGATTAGCAGCCCTGCTGCAAAACTGTAAGACAGCAATTGCTCCACAACCATTGTTCACATTTTATGGAAAGAAAAGAACAATTAGAACAGCAAAAATTATGGTTTTATTTTCCTAAAATCAAAATAGACTTCCCTAATAATAATATCACACAATTTCTATAAAGCAAACAAGTCCACGTTTCTCCTATGTTATTAAACTCCTTTTCAACAGCTATTCCTTAAAATAAATAATTTCCTTTCTTCATACAACAAACATTCTTCACTCAGTCTAGGATCGATCCACCTTTACACAACATTTTGCACAATTTCATTCTTGTAAACCTAATCACATATTTATCGGTAATATGTTTATTAAAATTGTATATTCAACATTCAAAAGATTTACCTTCTAATAAAACTACATTCTACCAATACTGCTAGATTTAAATAAACTCAACGACTACATATCAAATACGAAGTTGCATAAATACATACGTAATCCCTGAATAAATCTCTATTCTACATACTCACGGTTTTTTTGATCAATCAAGTTTTTACCAATCTCTTTTCTCACATTAAGAGTATTTATATTATTATTTACACTCCGGAATATCCCTGATATATCTATATTATTGTCTCAAACGAAGAATCTCTTTTATAACGTCTAGAACTTTTAAAACAAATCCCCCCGTTTTTTCCCTTTTTCTCAATCCCGTCATTCATTTTTCTCTCCTCCAATTCTTTTCTGTCATTCTCTTTTTAAGGTTTTATATGTTTATATCTTAGGTCTTATATATTATTGAGAATTAGTTTTTTTTTTATTTATTTTCGTCTTTAATTCCATTGATATTATTTATTAAACCTAACGCTGACATATTTTAATAATAAAAAAAATAGTATAGGTTCTTATTATTTTCTTTTATTGCACTAAACCTCTTAAGGGATAGATGAAGTCTGTTACAATTGCCCCCTAAATTTTATTATAAATGATTCGCCAACGATCATGTTATAATAAAATTTATCACTAATTTCCACTTTCCTAAGAAAGAAAGGAAAATACAGTCATCCTACTCTCTTAACTGCGATAATAATAAGTTTTTCTTTAAACTAAATTAATTAAAACCAAAACCCGAAATATAAACTAATCCCCCATCTCATAAATCTCTGTGATTTAATTAATAAATAATTGTTAAATAAAATTGAAAGACCTTGGTTTTATCGTTATGACATTTTTATAAATTTATTTAAATTCGCGAAGCAGGAGTCGTAAGTTAAAACCAAATAACATCCGTCACTAATAAATATTCTAATTCCTTAATATTTAGCTAGTCCTGCACAACAACTCACACTAAGGACTATTTGTTCAGGCACAACCTTTATTTTGATTGACTGTGTTGCGTAGTTATCAGGGCGATTGCTCAAATACGGAAGAATAACCCTGATCCCCTATAGTGCTGCATTCGCGCATCTCTTTGTGCCAAAGCGAAGCAAAGACTAACCCCTTTCTGAACTTGGCCTATTCACAATTTCAAACACTAATATGAAACAGTCAGCAGCCCCAATTTCAAGCCATGAAAACTGAGTTTCCTACAGCGCGACGTACATAAGCATATACCCGTTTATCATGAAAAATACAAACGGTGACACGTCATTAGAAGTTTTTTTTTTTTTTTTTTTAATATTATTATTATTATTTTATATTACCTACCCTTTTCAATTCTAACACATTTTTCCTTAAACATAAATGAAGTTGTCCTATTCCTCTTGTAAACCTACTAATCACTATAACAACTATTAACCCTTCAGTAAGTACACAATTTTAACTATCTTGTATTTATTCAATGAAAGTAATATTTTAAACTTTAGCTAATATTTATTTTCTTTAAAACCTTTATATCATAAAATAATCCTATCTGCTCCTATATATACCTACACCTATATACTTTCACATACATATATACTATTGCCTAACCATACCTACACATCAATGTTTTTATCCTAAATATTCTTGTTGGAGTAACAACTGTTTTAAATGTAATATCCGACGACCCACAATCTACGACATAACATATTTTTTAAACCAAACAAATATTAAAAATTAAAGAGTTAGTGATTAATTCTTGCCCCCACTTAATTTAAATAATAAATTATTTTCCAACTATAAATTTACTTCTCAAAATTCCTATTTAGTTTCTGTCAACCTGAGCCAAACTATTTAAATTTTCTACACTACCTATTACTTTCCTTCTCTCCCTATAACTGTGACAATATAACCTTATCTAATCCTACTCCTTAACTATCGATCTATAAATGATAAGCTCCTGTTAAACTGGTGTTGTGTAATAATATTTATAAAATTTATTTTATTTTATCAAATCATTTGTGTTTTGTAATATCAATCCTATTTCCTGTTAGTAGTTAATTTACTATAACATGAAATAAACCTCCGACAATTTTTAAATTTTCTGTATATACTTGACAAACCTTAAGTAAAGACATTTAAAATTCTATATTATTTAAATATAAGGTAATATATTTAATCCTTTCTATGTATTAAATTCGTTTAAATATTCTACTTAATAAATTATAATAACCTAAATAATAGTATTATGAAAATTGAACGAATTTGAACTACCAATTCTTAATTTATTCTCCAATCATACATCTTAACAATAATTTAGTTACATCCTAAAACTTCTACAACTATCTCTTAAATTCCTTTAGCTTTGTAGGTATACTATAATTTTGTAATCATTTTTGATACTAAGGTATGGTTTACTTTATTAAGTTTGTGTATATAAATAATTATTTGAATGCCTCTATTTAAATATATGATAAATGGTTTGAATAACTTGAATATCCTTATTTATTAGCATTAGATTAATTGATAATCAGTCTAGAAATTCTTTATTAACCTGCATTATTTGTTTAATGGTATAGTTTATTGTTAGAAGGGTTTCGATTAAATTGATATTTATATTTTAGGTATGATATTATGTAATAACGAATGGTTACGTATTTAGAAAATTTTACATTAAACATTGCTCTCTATTATCAATAACAGCTCTTGAATTAAATTACCCTTGAATTTCTAAATTATTGTAACCACATTTATTCATACTAAAAATGGTATGATATGTTTCAACCGTTAGTTGCGAAAATGTTTTTTATAAGTGCACCTCTCCCTACAGATCGAAAAATAATGTGTAATAATGATTCTAAATGTATTTCAATCAAAGTTAAGTTGTATTGTACATATTGTTTGATTTTTTATTATCTTAGCTTTTGCCAACAAGAAACATTCGTTTATAATGCGCACAAATGTTAACCATTAAACCGATTTTTAATTCTTTTATTTTTATTTTAGTACTATTTAAACTATTTTCCGATTTAACAAGTAACCACGAGCAGAATGTGGCTAAAATTAAACTTCTAATACGTAACCTACATCGCATTTTTTTTTTTTTTACATTATCAAATAAGCTTTGAAATTATAATTTAATTCACTTATGTTATTCCAATATTATTGTTTTACAATTAAACGTGTACTTGATTCTCATTTACTTACATAAGTATTAAATAAACTCTTTTTTTATATAAGAATTCCGATATTCCCAAATTATTTAATAAGTACATTCATCTTTAGAAGTAGTAAATAACCGAATTTAAATGAACCTAGCTATCTATCTATTTTAATATTTTATCAAATACACTGATAAAAAGTATTAAAAGTCAGATTATTATCCTTATATTATTACATTTTAATTTATAATTAACAAATCATTTAGTTGTACCTCTGCCTACCGCTTTGGGGATACGGCGTGAAGATACTTTGAAATTTCATTTTAAGAAAAAGTAATCACCTTAAAAGTAAATGTTTATATATTTTACTGTTATACTATGTAATATGATTCAACAACATCGTTCAATTCAATTCATTTCATTTAAATAACCATAAAATAAATTTAAAAATATGTAAATTTATATATATTTAAAATGTTCAACTATAGGTTCGTATGTTATCTGCAACTAATAGGTTTGTACACTAACATTAGATGGAAAATCTTGTAACCCTATTTCAAACCAAATAACAAGATTTTATTTACCTATTTTAATTTTATATAATGTCAGTATTTCTTCTTATTTATATTCAATTTAAATTTTCTATTTTAATTTTATTATTTACGCAAAATGACAACAACCATAACTGTTGATTATGACAACTTTATCCAGCTCAAATTTCTGACGTATCCTTCAAATAATATTTATAAACATAATGTCATTAAAATTGAATTTAGGTTTCACCATTAAGGTTTTATATATATGTATATATTACCGCGATATGTTTTACCAACCCGAAACTAATAGTAAAACTATATATATTTTTTTAATATTATGAATAAAATTTAAAAGGATTAGATCGTTTTTAAAACATTATAAATAATTTATCTCGCATACTTTTATTTCTTAATTTAATTTTATAAACCATAAATCCACATGAAAATAATCCATAACAATATTATAAATTCTAAAATAACTATCTATATTAAACGCTATCACGGCCAATTCGCTGTGTCGATTATGATGCAACTCTATATAGTAATAATTTAAAGTCTTCGAATGAACAAGTACATACTCCCATACTCATATTATAAAAGCGGAAGTCTTGTCTATCTGTTACATTTTCATGACTAAATCCCTGAACCGATTTTGATGAAATTTGGTCTGGGTATATACGAACACTCAGGATCAACTGATACAAAAGCGAAAGTCTATCTGTTACCCTTTTACATCTAAACACCTGAACCGATTTTGATGAAATTTGGTCTGGGTATATATATGAATATCTGTTTATCTTTCCTACAAGGGATCAACCCTTTAGATAAAATCAAACAAGAAACAAAGTTTATATGAAGACTATATATCTTACCTTAGCTACATGTTAATATACTTGTAGGTGAACTTTTATAACTATGTAAGTACAAGACTTGAATCAATGTGCAATAAACTGCTGTGAATTATTTATCGCTTAATTTCGTTATAACACTATTGTAGGTTTCCTTTACTCAACTAAATAAAAGAGGTATTGGTTTTGGATTACGCAAACTAAATCTATACATATAATAAAATCGTAGGAAAGTAAAACTGTACATTGAATTTTTTTTTTTTTAAAAGAATATTTGGGGCGTGATCTACAATCGATATCAAAGCTAAAAATATAGTTTCTTATGAATTTTAGTATGAATTTTTGTCTGTTTGTCTGTTTATCTGTTTGTCTGTTTGTCTGTATGTATGTCCGGGGCAAACTCAAAAAGTACTGCATGGATTACTTCAAACTTTGTATGAATATTACTAACAGGTTGGGTCAATATATAGGTTACATATTATCACGCTGTCACCTAGCGGCCAGGTGCTGTGCGGAGTAAACGAAGTCCGCGCGGACGAAGTCGCTGGCAACAGCTAGTTATTAAATAAGTTACTACTAATTATTTGTGTATAACAAATTAGATTGAATAAAAATTCAAGATTGTTAGAACTAAAACTTAGTAATTCTTAAATTTAATTCGATAGAGTATAATTTTAAGGGTCTTAATTTAAGTATAATCATTGTAGTTTATTTATATTTTTTATAAATATTATGTTAAAGTTTAATTATCCTTTTTATTGAGAATATGTAATACTATTCGGAATTTTTATTATTATGTTTTTTTTTTTATATTTTTGTAATGAATAGACTCCTAACCACTGGACTGAACTAAAACACTTTAACCATTAGAAGCTACCCTATCCATAAAAGAGTCAACAAGAATTGATATAGGCTACTTACCCGACAGAGAAAAGGAAGTAATGATTTTTAGTCATTTGGATGAAGATACGAGTAATTACTAGTTGATTTTGATTTTATGTCTAGATTAAAATTATGTTTATTGTACTTTAAGATCGTTCTCGATTAACTCATTTTAGTAAATATTTATCTTTTGTCATGTTTTACCATGAATCAAAATATCTATTTAGAATTTGTTTTAATATTACTACAACCTAATATTTTGTATTATGAACTCAAATCATTCTACCCTTTCACACTAGCAATCAATACCAAGTTATCCATAAATTTAAGGTCTCTGCTCAAAAATATGTTTGTCTAGCTTAAATGTTTACCGAGATGAAATGTTTGAAGACCTTTGTCACACGTCACGGCTCCAAATTGTGACAAAACCAATGTTTTGTCATATAAGTCACAGATAATTTTTAATTTCAGAAATACTTTTCTTGTAATCTGATTAACTGTGTTCAAAATTATGTCCTGCGTCGCGGCACCAAATTGTAACAAACCCTCCCGAAGACCCTCTAAACGCACATTTTAAATATAACAAAATTGTCTGTTATATTTCGTTTATAAAGGAGTCAACAGAGTTATAATCATATTATCTGGCCAAATGATTCATCTAGTGTTAAATTGAGGACTCATTTTGTGTTATATAGTTTACTCATTCATTTTTTTCAAAGGTACATTTCATCTCTTATAAACAATCATACTTTATTAAGAAATGTATACTATAAATTGATTTAAAGGACTAAAATTTAGTATATTGAAGATATTTGGCTTAAGAAAGGAAGTAATATTTTACATAAATATAATAAAGATATTTGAATTAAGAAAAGGAGTAGTACATTACATAAATACATAAATACATAATAAAGATATTTGACTTAAAGGAAGGGAGTAATATATTAAATATATACATAAAATACATAATAAATCTATAGCTTAAGAGAGCAATATGATGATATTAATAGTTACATTGACTTCATCTAAAGGAAAGAAGTACGGTAGTATGGAATATATGGATAAAATTATTGTAATATTTAGGTTGGGAGTTGTAAAGCACTTTAGTGCCGCAATTTTATTATTGTGGGATATGTAAGAGGCGCCGCCTCGCCTCACATGTGTGGATACCATGCCGGCTGAAGGCCTTCCTACCGTATCCCCCAGAAGTATATTGAAACTAAAAGGAACTAAAGTCCTTAATCTCAAAGAGAAAATCAATATATTATGAAAAACCAAGTTATTGGCAGATAGGCTTTACTATTGTGGGGTCACAAAGTGATAGCCATATAGTTTAATGTCCAAACATGTGAATACATTGTTTGGAAATTGATGAGTATAGGCATGACCAAGGTGCGTCATTAATATTGAGCACAGCCAAAAGGCCAAATAATAAATATGTTTCTCAAGTATACAGTTAAGCATGGACTCGAAGTAAGTAAATGTTGATAAAAATATATACTATTGTTATTTTAGTAACAAACAGTAACAAAATAATAAATAAATATTGGCATGACAAAGGTGCATCGTTTGTATTGAACACAGTCAAAAGACCAAATAATAAATATGTTTCTCAAGTATACAGTTAAGCATGGACTTGAAGTAAGTAATGTTGATAAAAATATATACTGTTGCTATTTTAGTAACAAACAGTAACAAAATAATAAATAATATTGGCATGACAAAGGTGCATCATTTGTATTGAGCACAGTCAAAAGGCCAAATAATAAATATGTTTCTCAAGTATACAGTTAAGCATGGACTTGAAGTAAGTAATGTTGATAAAAATATATACCGTTGCTACTTTAGTAACAAACAATAACAAAATAATAAGTAATATTGGCATGACAAAGGTGCATCATTTGTATTGAGCACAGTCAAAAGGCCAAATAATAAATATGTTTCTCAAGTATACAATTAAGCATTGACTTGAAGTAAATAAATGTTGATAAAAATATATACTGTTGTTATTTTAGTAACAAACAGTAACAAAATAATAAATAAATATTGGCATGACAAAGGTGCATCATTTGTATTGAGCACAGTCAAAAGGCCAAACAATAAATATAATTCTCAAGTATACGATTAAGCATTGACTTGATCAAAGTAAAATAATTAAAATAATATATAAAGTACTCAAGTTTGCGATAGCATTGACTTGGAGTACATAAATGTTGATAAAGTATATACTGTTGTTATTTTAGTAACAGCCAGTAATAATAAATATTGGCATGACCAAGGTGCATCATTTGTATTGAGCACAGTCAAAAGCCAAATAATAAATATAATTCTCAAGTTTACAATTAAAGTTTGTGCAAGTTTGTTTTAACAATTACTTGACAAAACTAAGACAGATAATATGTTGTCTTCAATCACAATACCGAAACATTAATAATCGGTACGCGATAAATAAACATATATAAAAGTAATCATTGCTCGCAATGAACTTCAAATAATCCAAATCATAAAAATTTCATAAGTAAAATCAATTAAGATAATCCTTATGACGAAAGTCAAATGAACTCAGGTTAATGTATAAAAATACATTAAAACAAGCAATTTAATATATCCAGCTCTGTGATGTAGCTCATACCTGGTTGACGATTTGATTAACTATGTAAATAGTTCAACTTTGCTAGGCGATAGATAGTTGGTGTTTATCTGGGTTAACCCTCTGAATACACAGTTTGCGGTGGGGCTTATCCGAGGACCACGCACTGGTAACGAGGAGATAACCATAACGACAACATTACATGTGTGCCTTTATATAGATATACACAATGCATGCGACATGCATACAACCCTGATGCCTTCGCAAAGCCGACACTATCTTGTGACGAAGGTATGGTCCAATCAAAAAGCCAAATAATTAAAATAAATTATTACTGAACTAGAAATTAACCTTTGTTCTAAAGTTATTATAGTCAAATTTCCTCCTATAACCCTAATAATTTATAGTCACCACAAGCAATGAAATATTACTTATTAATTGAATTTGAAGTTATAGATGAAATTTAGTAAGATCTTTGAACTCTTTAATATTGTGATTGAATACTCAATACATCTTAGAATCCAAACAATTCGTCTTATACTCGTTTTCTAATGAAACTAAGTTATTTATGTCTTCTCCAGATTATTAGAGTTCTATTACTCTTATTTCAATTTCTCTTTAATCAAATTTCAGAATTTAATAAGGTCTGAACTTTTAGAAATCAACGCTTATTAGATCTATTGTTGCTTTAAGTGAACAGTATTATGAAACATCTATCCACCCGAATAATCATAAGTAAAGTTCATTTGTACAATCCTTATGATGTATAGATTCAATCATGGAATCCAGGTTAATATATGAATATATACAGATAAACAATTTAGACAAATAACTCTAGTTCTGTAAAATAGTTCATGTCTGAGATGATTAGATATGAAAATGGATCAACTTTGCTTGGCGGTATAGTTGGGTGTTTATCTGGGTTATCGCCCCAAATACCATGCTTGCGACAGAGGGGCATATGAACCGTGTGTCTGCACTGGTAAAGAGAAGATGACCATAATGACAACATTACATGTATGTCCTTATATAGATACACCCAGCACAACTTGTTGCCTTCGTAAAGTCGATATTCCCGTGAGATGAAGATGACATGATCTATTTACCAAGGTAAAAGGTAAAAATATCTAATCCAAAATTAGTAATTAACCTTAATTTCAGATTTATTTAGTAAACTTCCTATCTTACTAAAAGATCTGTTATGCACTGTCACTATAAACAATAATATTTCAATTATCCAAAAGAAATAATTTGATAAAGAAGTTTAATATTATAATTCCTATCCTCCTAAATCCCTATATAAATAATATAAAATAAGAATAAAATAAATAAATAATTAATTAAATTAAGTAAATAATTTATACAAAATATGGTTAAATAAACATAATACGTTTGGACTAAAGTTCATTCATTCCTCTCTTGTACTCTAACTCCCTGAAGCTTTATTAAAGTCATTTAAGATTTTCGCTCCAAATTTAATTCAACAATTCAGTTTATATTAATTATTCCTTTGTTAAATACGAAGAGAGTAATTTGTATTAGTTTGTGATTATCTCGTTTAATATTTGTACTCGGTTTTAAATTTGATTGTAAATAAAATAATGTTTTATGAAGATTTGATTTTAAGGGACTGGCCTATGTAATTAATTTACGTATTAGTTAATATTTAGTTTTATAATAGGATATAATAATTCGTATTAACATTTCATAATTTTAATAATTCATATTAAGGTAGGTTTTCGTGTGAATTTGTGTAGATTTATGCCCCCACTTATTGGTTGTAATATATTATTCCTACAGTAACAGACCGTCTGCCTTCAATTCCTAAAAGATCCTATTCCCTCCTAATCCAATTTGAAGCATTAATTCAAGTAATCATTTTAACTAGAGAAAGTTTCTATAATAAATATTTCCTAAGCTTGAATCACCTAGTTTTAATTGAAAGTCAATAATAAACAAAGTATTCCTTAATTCCTCAATATATTAAAGCATCAGTTCTTCCACCTAATATCTACACGCCCTATCCTATCACCTAATTGTTCCTTCATAAAAAATTATAACTGCCCAAAATTATAACAATGCAGAAATTAAAATCGTATTTGCCATACCTCCAACTCTGCAACAAACCTACAGTAACTCTGCATTCAGCTCCGACGACAGCTAAGAAGTCACCCCCACGCGGCCTCGAAGGCTCCAAAGGAATCAGCTCTCGATCCCTAAAGTTTAAATAACAAGCAGGATCAACTGTACTATGGAAATTATTCTAGGAACTTCCTAGCCGGTTCTCATCTATAAAGATATGTGGTAGTTATCACCAGTTAGTAGATTTTAAAAGATAAAACCGCACGCAAAACTTCGAAACGGATTTGAATGAAATTTTACGCACAGATAGTTGATGACTTGGATTAGCACATAGGCTATTTACTATCCCGGGAAAATCTAGTGATCCAGCGGGATTCGCTTCTATAATGTTGCGGGTTGTACGTTGAAACTAGTTGATAATATTAATTCAGGTGCAGTAGTATTAGTATCTAACAATGGAATTCCTTCAAAATGACGAAGATGAAAAGTATAATTTAAAGTAGTTAAAGCACTTAAATCTATTCCTAATTAATAAGCTATTTAGCCAACATGCTTTTGGATTTGGTAATGCAAAGCCATTTCTTACTCCTATGAAAAATAAACAAACATAGCAATATCGGCCATTTGTAAGGTAAAGATGCAATAATGATAGTTCAAATGCATATGGTAAAAGTATAGTATAAACAATTAAAGCACATAAATCTATTCCTTGTTAGTTAATAAGCTATTTAGTCAACATGCTTTTGGCATTGGATAATGCAAAGCCATTACTTATTCCTGTGAAAAATAAACAAACATAGCAATATTAGCCAATTGTAAGGTATAGATGCAATAATAAATGTCTAGAGACAACGGGATTCCTCCAAATGCCGACGATAAAGGTATAATATAAAGTAATTAAGTCATTTATTTCTATTTCCTAGTTAAATAATAAACTGTCTTGCCAACATGTCCTGAAATTTGATAATATAAAGCCTTTTTCTTTATATTATATGAAAACTAACAAACATAGCAATCTTAGTCACTTGCAAGGTATAGGTATAATAATAATAGTGTCTAAAGGCAATGGGTTTCCTTTAAATACCGATGGTGAAAATCTATATACATATAATTAAGTCATAAATCCATTTCCTAATTAATTAATAAACTGTCATCCGTCAAGCACTGAAATTTGATAAAATAAAGCCATTACTTAGTCTTGTATACTTATACAAACTTAAATTGTAGTCTTGTATAGTTATACAAACTTAATTTAATTTAAATTGGAAAACTACATCACCTGTGTTGTTTAGGACTCCGATTTAACCTCGTCTTGATTAGCAGCCCTGCTGCAAAACTGTAAGACAGCAATTGCTCCACAACCATTGTTCACATTTTATGGAAAGAAAAGAACAATTAGAACAGCAAAAATTATGGTTTTATTTTCCTAAAATCAAAATAGACTTCCCTAATAATAATATCACACAATTTCTATAAAGCAAACAAGTCCACGTTTCTCCTATGTTATTAAACTCCTTTTCAACAGCTATTCCTTAAAATAAATAATTTCCTTTCTTCATACAACAAACATTCTTCACTCAGTCTAGGATCGATCCACCTTTACACAACATTTTGCACAATTTCATTCTTGTAAACCTAATCACATATTTATCGGTAATATGTTTATTAAAATTGTATATTCAACATTCAAAAGATTTACCTTCTAATAAAACTACATTCTACCAATACTGCTAGATTTAAATAAACTCAACGACTACATATCAAATACGAAGTTGCATAAATACATACGTAATCCCTGAATAAATCTCTATTCTACATACTCACGGTTTTTTTGATCAATCAAGTTTTTACCAATCTCTTTTCTCACATTAAGAGTATTTATATTATTATTTACACTCCGGAATATCCCTGATATATCTATATTATTGTCTCAAACGAAGAATCTCTTTTATAACGTCTAGAACTTTTAAAACAAATCCCCCCGTTTTTTCCCTTTTTCTCAATCCCGTCATTCATTTTTCTCTCCTCCAATTCTTTTCTGTCATTCTCTTTTTAAGGTTTTATATGTTTATATCTTAGGTCTTATATATTATTGAGAATTAGTTTTTTTTTTATTTATTTTCGTCTTTAATTCCATTGATATTATTTATTAAACCTAACGCTGACATATTTTAATAAAAAAAAAAAATAGTATAGGTTCTTATTATTTTCTTTTATTGCACTAAACCTCTTAAGGGATAGATGAAGTCTGTTACAGTACCTTTGTAAATTGTCCTCAAATCCCAGTATCTGACCCCCCCCCCCAGAAGTAGAGCTTATCCTAGACACCTTTCCAAAGCATCCGGCCGCTCCTTCGACTATATCGGTAGCATGCTGGACAAAGGACTTCCGAGAGTCAAGTGTCACTCCTAGCACGACCGCATGCTCCACATTCCTTATAGAACTACCCAACATTTTGATTATCGGTGGCCTCTGGAACCTGCCCTTCAACGTCAATGACTTTGTCTTGGCTGGCGAAAATGTAAGCTTATTACGCTCCCCCCCCCCCTCCCCTCCTGGATAGCATGTAAAGCACATGACGCCTTTGATTCAATCTCCCGCCTAGAGTTCGCCTCAATAACAACTGTTACGTCATCCGCATACGCAGTCAGTTCGACACCATCCGGCATCGGCTATTCAAGAAGATCGTCAAGGTGCAGGTTCCACACCGCGGGTCCCATAACTGAGCCCTGTGGGCATCCCATCGTCGAGACCTTCCACGCTGCCTGGCTGCCATCAAACATACCCACCCTTCGTTGCGTGAAGTAACTATTAAAGGGCAATGGGCCCACCTCTCGTTCCCACCACTGTAACTTCTGTAAACCAGAATCAACAGCGGCAACCTTCCTGATAACCTCTGAGTTGCGAGCTCAGGGTGCCCTGGGGTAAAGCTAAGCTGTCTTGGAACCCGCATCGAATTTAATCAGAAGAGTATAGGAGGAGTAGGAAAATACATCCAGTTTCCCTCCCTTTACAGCAGGAGACAGCGTAAGATAAAGCAAAAACTGCTAAGAAATGAGACGTTTACAATCAGGTTAAGCCTGATTGCTATTGCACCACGGTAGTTTAGGTATTTGAGGACCTACGAAAATGGCCTACTTAATTCTGCTTCCAGTAGTATGTATGACAAAATCGCTTGAAGGCACGGAAATTCCCACGTGTTGCTACAAGGTCGGAATAGTAGATTACCCCGGATATACATCGTATACTATCAAGCATTTGGCTACGTTCATTTTGCCAGAGATTACAGTCCCAAAGAATATGATGTGCAGTTTGTTCATATTTACAGTTTATGGTGGAACATTCGCAAAATGGAGAAGGAACTAATTTGAACGAGAATAATTTAGCTTTAAAATTACCATGACTAGTAAGGAACTGTGCAACACAATGATCTATTTCTATCCACGTTTTACTTAATCGTTCCCGGACGCAGGGGAAAAAGTTATATAAATGCCGTCCTTTAGGTGAGCAGCACCAACGCGACTGCCATTCATTTATTAATTCATTAGTAACATCCATCACGGGTTTAAAGAGGCGACGTATTTTTGTTTGAGCTTGCGGATTAATAAATTCTGGGCTAGTAAAGTTTTTAGAATTATAGTACATTGAGGACCGACGCTGAATTTCTAAATCTAATGGAAATACACCTGATAAAACGGGTAAAGCTTCAGAGCTTACAGTGCGATATGCTTTACACAGAAATATTAAAGCCAAACGCTGATTTTGAAGTAATTTGCGCCGGGTCGCGCCGCTTGTAACTTTATCAGCCCATGCTGAACATGCATAAGTAATACAACCTAAATAAGTTGCGTTATAAATTATCTTTAAAGTGTTAAAGGTTAAACCCCACGTTGAGGTAGATATGCCGGCAAAGGACAAGTAATTCCGTTTAGCTTTTTCACTGATATAGTTAATATGATTTATAAAAGTATAATTTTTCTCTAAAACTAAACCTAAATATGTTACGGACTCCTTTCTCTTTACTGTGCTATTATTTAATTTTATACTAGGAGACGATAGAAGCGAACCTTTTAGTATTAAGTAGAACGTTTTATGAGGCGCAAATTTTAAATGATTTCTGAATCCCCAGTTGGATATTAAATTAAGACTAGTATAAGCCAGTGACTCTATCTGTGCTCGTGTGTTTGCTTGTATTATTAAAGCAACGTCGTCCGCATAACCTATAAGTGAGCATCCTTCAGGCAAAGCTAGTGAAAATAAATCATCAAATCCTAAGTTCCATAGATATGGCGAAAGTACTGAACCCTGTGGGCAGCCCAGAGTAAGGCGTTTAGATGCAGCGTAATGCCCTAGCTGTAATTTCAAGTGACCGTTTTCTAAATACGATTTAATTAGTTGATATATATTAGAATAGCATCCCCTTATTTTTAGTTTTAATAATAACATCGGCCACCACGCGTTATCAAAAGCACCTGAAATATCCAAAAAGATACCTACAACATAATTATTTCGTGATAGTTCTACCGTTTTTCTCATGGTTAGCACTGCATCTACAGTGGATTTTCCGGCGGTAAATCCAAATTGTTGTTTATTGAATGTGGGCCCTTGCGGTAAGAGTCGAGGAACTACTAATCTTTCTAGCAGTTTACCAAGAGAAGGTAGAAGTGTAATTGGGCGATACGATTTAGGGTCATCCGGAGGCTTGTCACCAGATTTTGGAATAATTTTGAGATATCCTTGGCGCCATATTTTAGGGAAAACACCTTCCGCAATGCAACGATTTATTACTTTTAGAATAGAGTCTGGGGCTGCTATACACGCTTGTTTTATCATATAATTTGAGATTTTATCCTCTCCGGGCGCTTTTTTCAATGGTAAATTGTTAACGGTATTTAACAATTCATCTAAGGATACCAGACTCGATATGGGGGACACAGGTGTCACGTCAACTTGTGATCTAATTTCACGATGATATTCGTCATCCCGCTCTAGATTATCGTCTGGAATTAGCGTCTCCAAAAGAGCGTTTGTTGTTTCTTCTAAACTAAGCGTATACGTATCGTTAAGTTTTATGTTATTATAAAAAGAAAAGTTATTTCTCGTACGATTTTTAATTTCGTGATACAGAGAAGACCAAGGGCCTTCTTTCTCTAATCTATCCGTTATTTTTTGCAGGAATTTTCTCTTTGCTAACGTAGTAGCGGCTCGATAGTGTGACCGGATCCTTCTTAAATCAGCAAGAGCTTTAACGTATTCGTCACCTTCTGAACGACGGCGCTTAATTTTATTAAAATGGCGCCTAGCTTTCCTGAAGTCTCGTCGTTTTTTGACTAAACTATCATTCCACCACTCACATTTTTGAAATTTTATTTTTGAATGTCGACCTATAGCAATATCTGCGCAGTATGTAAAAGCATCAGACATCATTTCTGACTGTTCTGACACTGTTAAAGAATGGCGAGTGAAATCTTTGGCATGTGCAGCAAATAAGTATCGGAAAAGATTCCAGTTAGCGAATTTAGCGTCATATATATAATCAGTATTACTAGATTCCGATCTCCCAGGCAACAACGAGTCATACTCGAACACAATCAAACGATGGTCACTACAAGACGCATCTGGAATTACGCGCCAGTTATTCAAACGAACGTACGCACTTGAAAGTGTGACGTCAATAGATGATTCACCCATTGGGCTACTGTATGTAGGTGGTGCGTCGGGGGTGTTATGGATGGTAAGATTTAGTTCAGCAATGAACTCTTCTACCGCAGATCTACGCTCCCTGTCATTGGACCGTAGTTTACCGTACCAAAGGGGGGATGAGGCATTGGCGTCAACGCCAATAATAATCTTTTGTCCGGCAAGAGATCGTAGGACGTATCGGAGGTGATGCAAGTGAGTGGCAACAGGATCGGAATACTGGAAATAGCAACTAATTAGGTAAATTCTAAATTTGGAACAGGACACCTCCGCTACGGCACAATGTCGAGAAGAAAGATTTGCAATAGCCGTTACTGTATAAAAAGAGCGCGTGACGTATATACCTGCGCGTGCTTTTGTGTTGTGTTGTAGTACGTTATTACGAAGTTGGGTACTTTGGTATTGTTCTTGAATCAGTACTACATCAATTTTGTATTCAGTAACGAGTCTATTCAGCTCCGACGTAGCTGTCTTATCGTTGTGGAGATTTAATTGTCCTATTACCAACCTATCCATAATTAGTTGTTAAAATCAGCTGCTCCATCTTTGCCTTAAAAGTTGGGCAGTCAGGCGAGCCAGTCACGTGATCACTGGGTTTTTTATAGCGTTTGCAACTGCCGCAGGTCGGTGTAAAATCACTGCGGTCTTTGTTTTGACAGTCCCTAGTTTGATGTGTGCCGGCACAATGTGCGCAACAAGGAGTTTTCTCGCGACAGAACTTATAGACATGACCGTATTGTTGACACTGAGTGCACCGAACTAACTCCACGTCATCGACAAACCTACAGGTAGCCCAATCGATAAATAATTTTTCTTTGGATTTAATTAAATGTTTGCGAATAGCAGGCTCTAATTCAATACCTATCCACTTACGGTTATTTTGATCAAAATTACGACGTCTAACTATTTTAATAGACTTGAGGAATTGATCTTCTGACATATTCATTTCTTCCTTAATATTTTGCCTATATAAACAGGTTAAAAACGCCTCGTCGGATAAGTTTTGGGGGACATCTTTGACCAAAATACGTGGACGACGACCGGTCGGAGTTTCTAGACGTAGCCCTGCCGTTTTTATTGCATTAACGGATTTTAATTTTTGAACCTGGCGTTCATTTGTTACCCTAAGTACAACACCAGACTTTGCAGTTTTCTTAACACCTACGATCTGAAAGCCGTCATCGGATGGTTTAATAGTTTTCATTAACACCTCTTTGGTTTCATTTGAGGTTTTTATAACGTTTGAGTTTTCCTCCGACGGGTAAGCAATTACGCAAGGTAGTGGAACGCGCGTTTGAACCGGCGGGATAGTTTTTGACAGCTTTAAATGTACGGCATCAGAATATGAAGTCGGGGCATTATTATTGTTTTTGTACGTAACAACGTCTTGTTCTGCTAAGGCCAGTTTGGTCTCAAGTGATGATGACCGCAAGGCTAACAACGAGACAATAGCGGTGACTCGTTGGGTCATGTCCATAACGCCGGATTTGTTAGCGACATTCATACGCGAGCCTTGTTCATTGACTAATTCGTTTATTTTCGCTAAATATGAAGACGCTTCGCGGACTAATTCATAGTAATTTGGCTCCTCTTGCGAAGAAGAAATGTTGAAAATGGTGGTGTTATTATCCTCATTCGTGGCGACACAACTACGTTTGCCATCGGGTGTTAATTGAGATGGTGAAATATCACTAATGCACCGTTTGTTTGAGACATTAGTGGGGGATCGCGGAGTCATCTGACTTTTAGCGAAAGGATTTTTATTACATTCCGCCGGAATATTATCCCGATTTGACATTATGCCTAAGTAAAAAGCGAACTATAACGAAAGAAACAATACAACCCGGCCGCAGGCCGCGGCGGCGGCCGGTAACGTGGGTACTTAAAAAATAAATAAAAGTTGTACTTACCGAACACGACGAAACAATCAATTTAATTATTTACTGCGTAATTTATGCGATAAAAACTTACGGTTTAGATGGCCTATACCTTTATTAAAACTTTTATACACACACAACACCAAAACTACGCACTTAAACAATTAAACTTAAGTGAAGTAGCTAGTGAAGTAACTAGCCAACATTCTATATATATTTGGTGGGCAGGATCTCTGCTTTACCTTTACCATTATCATCGGCCACCAAGCATTGTCGAAGGCTCCCGAGATGTCAAGAAAGATTGCATGGACATAGGTCGCCCCATTATGTGCCCTTTCCAGTATCACATCGAGCGCAGAAGTAGTAGACCTACCTCTGACAAACCCATGCTGTATATCCGAAACCCGTCCGAAAACGTTAGGTGCGCACTCTATCATTAGCCTTTCTAAAACCTTCCCCATAACCGGCAAAAGAGTGATCGGCCGGTATGCTTTGGGATCAGGATTTTGGGATGGGAGTAGATAGGGACAGCGGGAATTTCGTTAATCCATTCATGCGCGTCACTAATTAGATGACGAGGCATTTGGCTAATTTCGCATCTCTGCATCGAATGTGATAGCTCCATAATAATGCCTTCGATCTTAGTGACCCGGCCCTAGGGGACCGGTATTAATCATTATGGCAACATACGAGATAGACCCGAAGTCCCCATCTCTCGTATCTGCAGAGACATTGTGCAGTTTGATGGAAGGGCGAACTGTTTGGGTGAATCCACGGGGAATTCGTTCCGCGACGGCCAAGCCGGCCGTCGCTGGTCCACAGCCCGTCGGGTACTGCATAATCCTTAGCCACAGGCCCCGGTTGCAGCTTCTGGCGACCGCCCCGCAACGGCGATCATCTGGTTGTATCTGGTCCAATTCATGTGCGACCTACGGAGGACTATAGATGTTATCGAACACAATGTTGGGCTCTTTAGCCCCAGGAGGGATTTCAGCTCCTTTACGGACGCACCACTCCATACACCACGCCATGAGATCGTGCAAGAGGTGCACGCGACGCTACTAGCGGGTACCCTCAATCTACCGGCGACAAGCTCAACGAGTTCATCGTCACCCCCGTACTTGCGACGTTTGTTCCGATGAGCCTCATCGAGCGAGCGCTGGCCCGAGACCACCTGTGCGTCGACAATGACACCTTTGCCCTCCCTCCTAGCAATGATGTCCGGCTTTCTGAGCCCGTGTGAAGTTCTGATCTTAGACTCCATCTCGACGATCCATCCCGAATCCGTCATCGCCTTGGCAACAACATCGACGATACAATTGTGACGCTGAATGCGGCCGCCGTGCGTTCGAAAGCATTGCTGGATGATGTGAGTCGTAGTCTCGTTAACCGCACAACCTGCACGGCATCCGATCCCCTCCTCCCTATCATTCGTTCTGCCCCTACTCGTTCTCACACGAGAAGGCAAGCTGTTAATGTGCGTATGCACGAACTGCACGAAGTCCCGGCCACTGCACTGCCCACTCCGTTCCCGTAACCAATTAGTGGATTCCTGGGTGCTTCCGGATTCGCGGAGTTCGAATCCGTACACCGAAGAGTGCAGCGAGTCGCTCCAATAGTGCCTCACACTTGGTAAGTATGTTCGGGGTCCTCCTTCGAGAACTTCCGTACCTGTTTACCGGCCCACCGTAGTTTGTTCCGAATCCTTGCGGATTTGGCGGCGGCATTGGCTGCTGGCCAACCCGACGTCGCGAGCGCCCCGAACCTCCGTAAGATGAAATTCGGAATAGCGGTTCGCAACGAGGGCAGCCCCAAGCCACCGTCCTTCACTGCCGCGTGGAAGTACCCGGTAGGTACATCATGCGGAAGCCTTAGCCAGCGCTTCATAGCGCCCCGGATCTGGATGTCGAGCATTCGCAACCTGTCATCCGAAGTCCTACCCAGCACGAAGCAGTGCAGGAATTTAGGCACCAGATGGTCACGCACTAACTCTAGCCGCTTTATACAGTATTATTTTTGGACCTACCGCCAAATTTGAATAGGTGGTTTAGACCATGAAAGTAAACAACTTTGCCAAAGAAATAAGGGTCGAAAAGTGAAAAAAAATTATACCCTCCATACGAAATCGACGACGTAATCGAGCAGTTTTCTATGAGAGGGTCGAATTTTTTTTTCACTTTTCGACCCATGTTTCTTTGGAAAAGTTGTTTAGTTTCATGGTCTGAACTCTGAACCACCTATTTAAATTTGGCGGGAGGTCCAAAAATAACCCTGTATAATTCGTGATGCCAGCGTATAATGATAGATTGTATCCATACTAACATTATAAATGCGAAAGTCTGTCTGTCTGTTACGCTTTCACGGCTAAACCGCTGAACTGATTTTCAAGAAATCCATACTAATATTAAAAATGCGAAAGTCGGCCTGTCTGTCTGTGTGTTACGCTTTCTTGGATGAACCGCTGAACCAATTTTCATGAAATTTGGCATGAATATAGTTGAAGATTCGGGGTCAAACATAGGCTAATTTTTTTTTTAAAATCAACCCCTGAAGGGCTGATGTAGGGGATGAAATTTGTATTAAAAACTATTTCGATGACACTCGCGGGCGAAGCTGCGGGTCAGCTAGTTTACTATGTTTAAGACGCAAAAAAAGAAGTGTTTTGAGACGATTTTGAGTGCATCCAATTATTAAAGTGAGATATTTACATAGCATGTACTACAATTTATTTGAAAATTAATTGATGACCCAAATTTTATCAAATTATTTCCGTATGACTATAGAAACCTTTGATTATTTACTAATACACTAAATACTAATGAAAGTTACGGCAAGATACGCGGGCGGGTTCAATAATCACGCTACTAGTACGCCTACACGGAATCGTGCGTGTGTACACTACACACGCATAAACGTTGACGCAAGACGCTGACATTTGACGTTTACGAGTGTTGCTGTTATAATTGCTTAAGATGTGTAATTACAAGAACGCCTGTTGACATTTAAATCTTTGTAACATAGTGGTTTGTGACTTTTTACTTTACGCGAACACCATAATTTTGGTGTATAAACGCCTTATTGTACGAACGCCTACGGGCGTTCCCCACTTACTGTACCATGGCCGACAAAGACCATGGTTCGGGCAAAGGGATGTCCAGGGAGATCCTGGACATGATGCGTAAGAGGAGTAAAGAGAGGATTGCGGAGGAGCAAGCTATGCTCCGCAGGCTGGAGGAGGAAATGGAAGAAACTGAGATGGCTTTTCGTCCTAGCCTGTCGCTAGCCAGGACACCGCCGGACCGTTTGAGCCTTGCTTCGCAACTTGCCGAAGAGGCAATTAGCGCTCACTGTGAGGAACGGAGTACTTCAGATCTGGTGGAATCAGCGACCACAATGAAAAAGGGAAGATCCAAACGGCCACTAACATAACCTGACGAGGTTCAGGAGTCGGCAAGGAGCCGTCTTATGCGGGTATCTGCTCTTGAAGAGATTCCGCCTGTCTCGGGTATTTTAAGTGGACCTGGATCAGTTGCAGTACGAACCGAGACGAGGGAACCATCCACAAACCTATCGGAAACAGTGATCGCCACTGACCTCAGGAGCGCCTCTCAGGAGGACTTGATTGCAATGTCTGTGGCTGCCAGTAGTGGCATAATGAGCGCTGTTAGATCAAAGTCATCGAAGTCGAACAAAGAAGAGATTGTATATACCAGAGACTATAGGGGTTTTTACGGATAACATGTCATCCATTGTAATGACATTAGCTGCCAGACTGGCGAAAGCAGAGGCCGATTTGATAAAAGCGGAAAGCCAGGCGTCGGTCATGGAAAGCCGTCAGCAGACCAGTGAGCCTTGCACACAAGTGTACACCTTGCTGCAAGCATGCAGCAGTTTGCGGCTATTCTGAAAATGGGCAAAGACTTCACGAAACCAAAGCCGGTAAACCAAGGCAAAGTAATCACAGTCTACCCGGTAACTACAGAAGGAGCGGAGGGAATAAAGTCTGCGGATGAAACAAAGACATTACTCCAAAAATCCATAAACCCGAGGAAACTGGGAGTAAAAATTAACAAAGTGGTGAAGGTTGGAAATGCGGGAGTTCTAATTCAGGCTGCGGACTCTGATGCAGCAGATGCAATCAAGCGAGTGATACCTCCGGCACTCCGGGTTGTAGAACCAAAAGAGAGGCAGCCAATGGTGGCTGTCGCAAATGTGGACGTCGAAATGGGCAATGAAGAGTTTATGCGCGTCCTTCGGGAGCAAAATTTGAAAGAAGAAATCACAGAGGATAAATTTAATCAAGGAGCAAACATAGCTTTTAGGAAAAGAAGAGTGAACGGAAGGAGTGGAACTTTAATTCTAAGATGTACCCCAGAAGTCAGGGATATATTAATTGCCAAAGGGAGGGTTTACGTTTACTGGGAACGTCACTCGTGTGGGACTATACAGACATTGTCTGCTGTCACAAGTGCCAGTTATACGGTCATATAGAAAAGTACTGTACGGCGAAAAATAGGGTATGCGGAAAATGTGGTAAAGAAGGGCACGAGACGAGTGCATGCAAATGCGAATTTTTCAAATGTGCGACATGTGCACATTTTAAGAAACCGGCTGAAGGGCATATGGCACGTGGTTGGTAAGCGTGCCTATTATTTTTTGTATTATATATATGTAGATATATATCTTTTGTTTATATGTATAATGTCACATGCACTACTTACAGTTAAAATTAAACTTCACACACTGTAGCGGCTCGAGTGGTGGTCACCACTGTAGCGGTGGTGTAGCCGTGATGGCCGCTAGCAATAGACTCCTGTAAATGTTTTCAGAAGGTCTCACCAGTTTAGCAGGCGATGCAGGGCGTCTGGAGACTCGGCCGAGGTTTCACGGCAGCTGGCTCGATTAAACTTTTGGTGTAAATAAAACACTAGTTCTTGTTTGCAGGAAAATGGAAAAGTGACTTTATTAATTTCTTTGCCCTATATTTATACAATATTCAAAATGCCTAACGGTTAAATTAAAAAGAGAAAGCCTGATAATTTACAAAGTTTCAAGTTAAATAATTTGTTGCTAGAACCGAAATTGTTTTTTGAACGGCTTGCCTAGCGCTAAAAATCGAAGCGAAATCTTTCCAACGACGGTCGGCGTAATCGAGCGGTGCGCGCGGGGAGTGTGCTCCGCTCAGCGCGCCTCGCACCGCGACGTCTGATGTCATCAGTCTGCGCTCACGCAGCGGCGGCGTTGGACGCAGACCTATTTCGTTGCGGCCGGACGCTCCTTCCAGATCGTTCGTTTGTTTTAACGGTTGCCGTGTTGCGTTCTTATAGGAACGGCATGGTGATCGGGTCTTCGTCATCATTAGTCCTTTTCAGGGCTGCACGGTATCAGTGGTCACTTGTCAGCTGGATGTCTCCCCGGGTTGGTTAACGAAAAGCCTGGCTACTGGGCATCTCGTCAATCGCCTTGCCATGGCTGCTGGTCCTGGCCGATGCATCTGCGGGCTGGTACGGCTGCGCCTCTTCAGTGAATTAAGTGAATAAAGTGCTCTTAAGTGAAACGGTGTCCGCCGCCATCGTTTCTTTGTTCAGTGATAATTAAAGTGCGCGTTGTTGGTGTTTGATTGTGATTCTTCCCGTAGCTAGTTTTCCTCTGTTGTGTTTGTTTCTTCTTGTTGTGAAGTTAAGGTAACAAGGTTCATAGGTTCAAGTTCATGGGTAAATGGTTTTGCAAGGAGGTAAGGTACCAGGAGAATCGGAAAATCGTAAGTATCGTAAGTATGCAAAAAATATAACTTATTTAGCCATCATGGTTAGAGATTAATAAAATAACCATTATGGTTGAAATCTAAGTGTGAGGTTCTATGTGTTATTAACCATCATGGTTAGAAGCTATTGGATGTAATAGCCGTTATGGTTAAAACGTATGAAAGGGAAGTAAGGAAGGTTAGGGATTTAAATGGACAAAGAGATAATTATCGTGTTTAGGCTTTGAGACGGCTTCCAAAGTCGCTAGAGGGTAACCATCGTAGGTAGAAAGAGATAACCATCGTGGTAGACACTTAGAATGACCGACATGGTCATAAAGAGATAACCCACGCGGTTAGAGAGAGATAACCGTCGTGGTTAGACATTTAGGATGACCGACATGGTCATAAAGAGATAACCCACGCGGTTAGAGAGAGATAACCGTCGTGGTTAGACATTTGATGGTGGTAGCTGACGGTAGTGCTGGCTACCGCCAAACACACTATTTACACTTATTTAATATGTACACGATAAAACAATTTACACAAAAAGATAACTGAACTATATATTATATTTACAATCACTATGTACAACGGATTAACACACATACGTTGCATATGGAATGCACTCGGAAGGCGTCGCATTCCTGAACTGATCTTAGATAAGGAAACTAGTGCATTCAATATGCAACGGTAAATTAATATCGATTATTTCGTATCGACAACTGTCGATACGAAATACTATATAATATATGACACAAATAAATATTTACAAATTATTTACAAGATCACCATAGGCACAGAACAATGTCGTTGGAGTGCCCCGCACGAAAATACCCCCAGGATAAAGCAATATCCTGCGTAAGTTATGGATAACAACTGTAGCCTAAGAGTGGGGCAGTTGAATCTCCAAGGGTTGGAGGTAGCCACGAGAGAGGCATTTGAAATCCTTAAGGAAGAAAATCTTGACTTGATTTTGATACAAGAGCATTAACTCAAACAGGATTATTCAAACAGGAGCTCACCCCAAAGCGGGAATAATAGTGAATAATCCAACATCGTAATTACCATCTTGCATCACTTGAGCAACGAGCATCGCATCGTAGTGCACGTCACAGGAACACAGCTTGACGCGTACTTAGTATCAGCGTACTTCCAATACGGAGACGACATCGCCGTGCATCTGAGGGGATTGGAGCTTGCTATAAATTCGTTACAAGGTAAGCAGTTTTTGACCGGAGTCGATACCAACGCACACTTCCCGTTATGGCACTGCGAGAGGAGCCAATATTTGGGTCGGGGGCCGGATACCGAGTATAGACGCAGGCACATGGAGGGTTTTATACTCCAACATCAGCTAAAAATTAATAACGAGGAAGACCAACCCCCTACTTTCCACGGCCCAAATGGAAGATCCGACATTGACTTAACGCTGTCATCTAGAGGACTGGAGGTGTCAGAATGGAGGGTGTGCGTAGGAGTTAGTTATAGCGACCACCAATTGATTACCTTCAATGTGAGAGATCGATCAGGGAGGGTGGTGATGCCTGATAGAGAGAAAACGAATGCGTGTGAACAATTTGAGGAGCCGGTAGCTTATAGGATTCGGGGGGTCGACTGGTCCTGCTTCCGATCGGATCTCCATGTACGCATGGGTAAAATAAACTGGAACTCTTCCGCTGGGGAGGTCTGTCAGCAGATGACAAATATTATAGTGCGTACAGCCGACGAAAGCCTGGGCAGGGAAACAGTGTCACCCGCGAGAACCCGTAGTTGGGTACGGAATTAGGGAAATTGAAGAGCGTCTGCTATAAAACCAGACGCCAATGGCAGAGTCACAGAGGTAAAGGGGATGCCAGCGAACAGCTCGCACTTCGCAAATATCGCGAATCAAGAAATAGATACCGATGTGCTGTGCATAACGCACAGACGTCGTATTTCAAGAAAATAGCGGAAATGGGGAACTCTGATCCATGGGGTATAGGATACAAACAGAGGGTTGGTTCGGTACGCCCACCTAATAATATTATCTATGGGACTAGATTGGTTGATAAACATGCCGAGAATGTCGAGGAAGCTGCGAGAAACTTGCTCGTATCCTTGTGCCCGGATGACGATGTCAGTCTAGATTCGGTGTACCAACGTTAGGTGCGTATTGCGGCCGCATGCATCCCACCAGGTGAGGATTCCAAGCCTCTTGGATCAGAGAGCCTTGGAAAGATCATAAAAAGTCTCCCTAATAGGGCACCGGGCATAGACGGAATTATGGCTCGTATCATAAACGAGGTGTGGAAGGTGGCAAGCGTGGATATGACGAGGATGTACGCAAAATGCGTGGAGGAAGGTATTTTCCCACAGGTATGGAAAAGTGGACGATTAGCGGTCTTACCAAAGGGAAATGGAAAACCACTCACAGATCCGAAGGCCTATAGACCTATAACGTTGCTGCCGATCATGGGGAAAATAATGGAAAGGGTTATGATCGAATGTGCTCCATCTGTATTTAGGGAAATTTCTGTGCGACAGCACGGCTTTGTAAAAGGGAGGTCAACGGAGTCGGCTCTAATGGAGGTGTTAGATACGGCTCTGAAGACCGAGGCGAAGTATGTACAAGTGATACTAGACATCTCGGGGGCCTTTGACAACGCCTGGTGGCCGATAATCATGCTCAAGTTGAAGCAGCGAGGGTGCCCGCCAAACATCTATCGGATGCTGGCGAGCTACTTCGTGCAGAGACGGGTGGGCATGTTCGTCGGTGGCCATGCGGAGTGGAAAACCTCGACAATGGGTTGCCCGCAGGGTTCGGTCCTGGGACCGGCGCTGTGGAATGTGTTGGCTGACGACGTGTTCCGTTTGCTGATGCCCGGGGGTGTAACCCTAACTGGCTATGCGGACGTTCGCCGACTTGTGCCGGTTGGATGCATTTGCGCGCGCTCCGCAGTTAAAAATTGATAATCGCGGTTTTTCCGGAGTTTTCGCGAAATTTTCTTGTGTAGTTTGATTACAAAGATAGTGTGCTAATAAGTTGCTAAAATATTGCGTTAATTTGTTAATTTTAAATAGTGTTTTTCAAGGAAATGTTTGTGGACGACTGGATCGCCGGTTTCGTGAGATATTGACTGGATTCTTTATATTACTGTAGTTATTAAGCTTTATTTATGTGTCTTGGACTTTATTTTAATTGTAATTAATTAGATTAATCAGTAAAAACTGCATGTACAATATATTCGCCATGTGTCGTTTTAGGTTAGTTAATGGTGCTTTGCATAGGTTAGAACGCCATGTGCTTTCTTGACAATTGTGACCAATTGTGACGTTTGACAGCCAGTCAGTCGTATTACGACAGTGACGTTCACACATAAGTGACATCTACTAAGTGACTTTGACAGCTGACCTGACATAGACATTGGCATTGACGCTTCGGCTGTCAGTTTGTGTTGTGTCAGTTAAGCTTAGTGTTGTCCCATAAAATCTTCCTAACTACTTAGAGTCCCATAAAATCTTCCTAACTACTTAGACATTTGTGAAATCATCGATATATCAAGAGTCGTGAAATCGCTTGACGGCTTGAGCGTTATAAGGTATCGTGGAACGCGAACACCTTCTGAAATACGAAGTCACTACAGTATTAGGGCACCAGAAAAATGACAGACAGAGACCAGACACCAGGTCCTGGTAAAGGTCGCATGTCCAGGGAAATTGTAGAGATGCTGCGCAGGCGGAGTGAGGAGAGAATAGCAGAGGAGCAGGAGATGCTCCGCAGATTGGAGGAAGAAAGGGATGACGGAGAAGACGCTTTTCGTCCGAGGCTGTCATTGGCGCGAACACCGCCGGTACGTTTAAGCCCGGCCTTACCCGTGGAGGACTGGATCGAGGTGGGAGCAGGAAGTAATACAACAACCAGGACGGAAGCTAGAAAAACAAAAAAACCTCAAACATCGCCGGATGAATTGCAGGAGGCAAGGAGGAAGATTGTAAGAAGCGCGGCTTTGGAAGAGGTACCTCCCATAGGTGGTATCTTGACCAGAAACAGAGAAATGGAAGGGGATCAAGTTACCAAACAGGCCCCTGTGGTGGCGCAACCAGCGGCGGCTCCGTCAGCGATACCGGAAACCCAGGGAAGGAGCGATGAACATAGAGGAATCGCCAAAAATTCGAACGTCGAATTGTTGGAGTAGGTCCACGAGAGTGTAAAAGGTATCATGACGGTGGTAAAGGCAGCCAATAAGCTGAACAATGCTGACAAAATGACGGTGAGCACTCATGGGCAAGACATCATAGCGGTAGTGTCAGCTCTCGAGCTTCGGCTCTCGGAGATGGAGCACCAGCTACTGGATGCGAAGGCCAAGGTGGCGCATATGGAACTACAGCTGGAGAAGGGGACGTTTGCACCGCAATCAACTATGGCACAGCCTCAGGTGCCTATGCAGTACTCGGCAGTGCTAAGAACCAGAGCTGACTCCACCAAGCTGAAACCAACTAACAATGGTAAGGTGCTTACGGTCTACCCGGCGGGAACTGTAGAGGAAGCACAAAATAAAACAGCAGAGGAAACAAAGAAGGAACTGAAAACGGCGGTAAATCCGAAGATCCTGGGGGCAAAAATTGATAAAATGATAAATATAGGAAATGCAGGGGTTCTTATTCAGGTATCCACCAAGGAAGCAGCGGAAAAGATTAAGCGGGCTATACCGACAACCCTTAAGGTCATTGAACCGCGAGAAAAGCTACCACTGGTGGCTCTAATAAACGTGGACAACGAAATTAGTGATGAAAATCTGTTAGGGGCACTCTGGGAGCAAAACCTCAGTGAGGAGGTAACGGAGGAAAAGTTTAAAGAGGAGGTAGTGGTAGCTTTCAGGAAAAAGAGGTTTAACGGGAGGTCGTGCATAGCTGTGTTGCGGTGTTCACCACTGATGCGTGACAAAATTATATGTAAAGAGAGGGTATATGTACTGTGGGAGAGATACCCTGTAAGGGATTATATTGACGTAAGGTGTTGCCTCAAGTGCCAATTGTACGGACACATCGAGAAGTACTGTACTGCTACCAAGGTGACATGCTCCAAATGCGGTGAGGAAGGGCATGGGGCAAATGATTGCAAGAGCGAATTCTTCCGGTGTGCGACGTGTCGACACTTTAAGAAGCCGTCGGAAGGATATAAAACTGCCTCAATGGACTGCCCAGCCAGGAAATATGCAGAAGAGCGGGCTATTCAAAGGATAAACTATGGATAGGGAAAAGATAATGAAGATTGGGCAAATAAACCTCCAGGGGTCCGAGGCGGCCACTAAGGAAATGGGAATCGTAGCAAAAGAACTTGACCTTGACTTAGTCCTTATACAAGAACCGTATGAACCGGGACTGACCGATACCATTTATGTTGGGAAGAAAGCAAAGGCTGGGATTTCAGTTTATAATAAGCACATACCGGTGACAATTCTCTCGCATCTGAGCTCAGAACATCGCATGGTTGCTCACATAAAAGGAAACGGGATGGAGGCATACTTTGTCTCGGCCTACTTCCAATACCGAGATAACACAAGTGCACATTTAGAGGATCTACAGAAAGTTATGGATGCGGTGGCTGGGTGCAAGCTTATAATAGGAATGGACACAAATGCACATTCACCATTGTGGTTTTGCGACAGGGCGCAATATCTTGGTCGTGGACCAGATACGGAACACAGAAGGCGAGAAATGGAGGGATTTATTATGGAAAACTCCCTCAAGATCATCAACGAAGAGAACCAGCCGCATACCTTCTGTGGTCCGAATGGCAGATCCAACATTGATTTGACACTCACGACCCGTGGATTAAGTATAAGAGATTGGAGAGTACTGGAGGGTTATAGCATTATTGACCACCAACTCATAACGTTCACTTTTCATAATGGGGATGATGGAAACGAGGCAGGTGAGCAAATTGGAAGTGTAGAACCTATGAGATATAGACGGAAAGGGGTAGACTGGTCTCATTTCAGGTCCGACGTGCATGTTAGGATGGAACGCGTGTGTTGGAACAAATCTTCTGCCGGGGTATGTCAGCAAGTGACGGATATAATCAAGCGTACGGCGGATGAGACCATAGGTGCTGACAGACCAAAAGACCGGGTAAACCCATGGTGGTCTGATGAATTAAATAGTTTGCGTCGAAAAAATTGTAAACTGCGAAGGGAGTGGCAGCGGATCAGGGCTACTGGCAGTGTTGCTGAGGAGACGGCCTTGAGGAAGTTTCACGAAGTTCGATCTCTATACAGATCGAAAATTCGTGACGCACAAAAGGAATACCACAGAGAATTGGCCAATTCGGGTAACTATGATTCTTGGGGGATCGCATATAAGGAGGCTACGGTACGGTACATTGGTTTGACTGCCGAACAATGTAATATATGGGGTTAAATACTTAGACAGACATGCTGAAAACGTGGATGATGCTATGGGAGCGCTGGTCAAATCACTTTGTCCCGATGACTCCTTGGAAAAGGACTCACTATATCACAGGCAAGTGAGGGTAGCGGCAGCTTGTATTCCTATAGGTGAGGACTCCATGCCTCTTGATTTGTACAGCTTAGGTAAGATAATTAAAAGCCTTCCCAACAAGGCTCCGGGTATAGACGGATTATCGGATATAATCATAAAGGAGGCATGGAAGGCAGCAAGTATAGACATCACTAGGATGTATGCTAAATGTGTGACCGAGGGGGTTTTCCCAGAGGTCTGGAAGGATGGTAGACTTGTGGTGATACCTAAGGGGAATAGTAAACCTTTAAGCGACCCAAAGGCATATCGCTCGGTAACTTTGCTACCAGTAATGGGCAAGATACTGGAACGGGTCATGATTAAGTGCGCACCTATGGTTTTTAGGGATAGGACATCAAATAGGCAACATGGTTTCGTAAGGGGACGTTCCACATCGACGGCCCTAGAGGAAATACTGAGTTTGGCGAACACCACACAGGCGGAATATCTACAGCTGATTTTTCTAGATATATCAGGGGCCTTCGACAATGCCTGGTGGCCCATGATAATGCTCAAGGCCAAACAGCGGGACTGTCCGCCAAACATCTACCGGATGATGGCGGGATACTTCGCTCGCAGGCGCGTGGGTATGTTCGTGGGCGGGCGGGTGTTGTGGAAGGAGTCAACCATGGGATGCCCGCAGGGTTCCGTGGTGGGGCCGCCGATGTGGAATCTCCTCCTGGATGACCTTTCAGACTGGCCGATGCCAGAAGGAGTCACGCTTACAGCCTACGCTGACGACTTGACGTTGGCTATAGAGGCTAATTCGCGAAGCGAGGTAGAAAGGAAAGCTGAGGCAGCCATTAAAATTATACAGGAATGGGGGGAGAGATCTATTCCATCATCACTAAGGCGATGATGATCAAAGGAACTTCAATTGGTCATGTAGATCATATCAAGGTGCTCGCGGTAGTGCTGGATGCGCGGAAATCCTTTGTGCAGCATGCGGTAGACATTGGGGACAGAGCAGCAAAGTGTTTTGGCAAGGTAGCACGTGTGTCGACCACGTCATGGGGGATTAGATGCCCCGCGCTGCGAATCATATATACCGGTACCTTCGCTGCAACCTTAACGTACGCGGCGAGAGTATGGTATCATAGGGTAGGTTTTTATACGGTGCGTACTGCCCTACTCCGTGCGCAGCGTTCGTCACTAATTCTCCTTACTAAGGCATATAGGTCCACCAGTACATCTGCATTGCCAGTGCTTGCGGGTGTGCTTCCGGTGGACCTACTTGTTGAACTTTCTGGAGAAGAGGGGGCCGGCGCTGTACGGGGACAAGCATCTATGGATAGAAAAATAAGGAAGGGGGAACTAAGGAGGAAGATTTTAGCCAAGTGGCAAAAATTATGGAACTCCTCAGAAAATGGAAGGGATTTATATAGATTCTTCCCGGACCTCGGGGAAAGAGTGAGGGCGCGATGGGTGGAACCGGATCACGAAACGTCGCAGATCCTGACGGGACGGGTGTTTCAGGGGTAGACTCAAGGACCTGAACCTCAGTGACACGGCTGAGTGCTTTTGTGATGCGAGCAGAGTACCGGGATCATGTTCTGTGGGATTGTCCGTTGTACGCGGACTTGAGGACCCGAATGTTGGATAATTTGGAACGGAATGAAGTGGGGCCAGTCTATTACCGGGACCTAGTTAGTTCTCCAGCTAACTATCGAAAACTAGTCGCTTTTGCACATGAGTGGCATGCGCGCAGAAGATCCCTGGAGGTGAATTAACGGTCTTAAAGTTAATGGAATCTCGGCGAACGAGAGCCGTTACTTGTGTAGTCTGCCCCTTCAGGGGAGAGTGACATAGGGGCAAATGTTAAAGATGTAAATAACTTGTAGGGACAGAAGAAGTGCACGACGAAGAGAGCCTGAGAGCAGACGTCGTGCATTCTCTTAAAGATTCGGCCCGTAAAACCAGGAATGGTTGGGAGAGCCATGGGAGGTGGTGGGTTTGGCTATGCGGACGATATCACTTTGATAATTGAGACTGATTCCCGCAGTGAGATTGAGAGGAAGGCAGATGAGGCATTGAGATCCATAGTTGATTGGGGGCGTAGAAATCGTCTTAGTTTTTAGCAGGATAAGACTAAGACGATGACAATCAAAGGGAGTTTATGAGGCCTCCTACGATCAGGATGGCAGGAAATTCGATCGCCAACGTGGAACAGGCCAAAATTTTAGGCGTGGTGATTGATTCCCGTCGATCTTTTGCATAACATGCAATCGATATTGGTGATCGAGCTGCCAAATGTTTTGGCAAGGTGGTGCGCCTAACAGCCACCTCATGGGGTATGAGATACCCGGCACTGCGACTTATTTATGTGGGTACCTTCGTCGCTACATTAACGTATGCGGCGTCGGTCTGGTTTCACCGGACAGCAGTGTACCCAGTTCGTAGTGCGTTATTACGTGCCCAGCGTTCGTCACTTATTCTTCTGACGAAGGCATACAGGTCCGCAAGTACCACGGCTTTGCTTGTGCTGGCCGGAGTGCTGCCAGCGGACCTGCATGTTGAACTTGTCGGCGAAGAGGTGACGACCGCCGATATGGGGGAAGGGAGCAAAGAAAAAGGTTTGCGTAGAGCCAGGATTAGAAAGAAGATTTTAAATAAATGGCAGGAAAGGTGGGATAGCAGCGATATTGTAAATGAAACACGTGGCTTGATTTCGAATAATCAACTGGTTTATTGACAGCCTGGACAAGTACATCAATACAAATAGTTAGAACTAGATGGCGCTAGCATTTACATTTTGATATGCATTTTTAACACCCCCACTATATCAAAATGCCAAACAACACAAATACTATGACAAAATTAATATGGAACAATACCAAGAATTTGCATAAATTTATAATGTTTTACTTCTGACAATCCCTTAGTTAATAAGTCTGCAGGCATGTTGGCACTTGGCAAATATTTAGTTTCAACTAAACCACTATTAATTACATCTCTGATAAAATTGTACCTCACATCTATATGTTTTGAACGTTTATGAGATTGGTGGCTATTTGCCAGTTTTAATGCACTTTGGCTATCATTATACAATACTATGTTGTTAAGACAACCTGTTAATTCATACTCTAAATTTCTCAAATAAATGGCCTCACGACAAGCCTCTGACAAAGCCATATACTCAGCTTCACAACTACTAAGAGCTACAGTCCTCTGCTTTTTGCTCTCCCAAGAGATGGCAGACCCAGATTTAGTAAAACAGATGCCAGTATAAGAACGTCTATCAATGCTATCACTAGCCCAATCTGCATCTGCATACCCCTCTAGCTCTGTTCTCTCCTTAGAGTATCTTAAACAATAATGCTTTTTTTTAACAAATATTTTAAAATTCTTTTGGCGTAATTCCAGTGAATATTTCAATAGCAATTATTAAATTGACTAAGGTAACTGACCGAATAGGCAATGTCTGGTCGTGTCAGGACTGCCAGATACATTAAGCTACCTATTAATTTTTGATATGGCAAATGATCTTCACAAATATTAGATTTCTCAATATTTAATTTTGCCTCTATCGGAGTACTAACTGTATTACATTCGGACATATCAAACTTTTTAATCAATTGCTCAATATATTGCTCCTGATCTACTGTAATTACATTTGCATGTTTATCAATATTAATTCTCATGCCTAAATATAGCCTCACCTGACCCAAATTCTTAATCTTAAATTTTTGTTCCAAAGCTTCAATTAAAATATCAGTTTCTGACTTATTATTTGAAAATATTATGAAGTCATCAACATAAATTCCAACAAAGGTTTTCGTATCATTACTATGATTTTTTATAAAGACACAAGGTTCCAATTTACTTTTGCTAAACTCTAAATTATACAATGTCTCTTCAACTCGCTGATACCAGGCCAGTGAAGATTGTTTTAAACCGTAAACAGCCTTTTTTAATTTTAACACTTTACTGGGATCTTTAACAGGAAAACCTTCGGGTAAATGCATATAAATACTTTCTTTTAAATATCCATTTAGAAAAGCTGTTGTAACGTCTAAGTGAGTAATATCCATATTGAACTGAACACTTAATGTAAATAGTAAGCGCAAGGTTGAATGTCTAATGACTGGTGAGAAGGTCTCTTGATAGTCCACACCAGCTTTCTGTGTATAGCCTTTGGCCACTAACCTTGCCCGATACCTCACATTCCCATCACAATCATATTTTCTTTTTAGGACCCACTCGCACTGCACTACACTTGAACTATCTGGAGCATCGACAATCTCCCATACTTGGTTGTCTTCGAACGACTTCAACTCCTCTGCCATCGCCTGCAGCCACTGCTGCTTCTCTGGACCGTTGACAGCATCTTCATATGTCGGCTCGTCCTCCTGTGGATCTAGTGCAAATGTTAGCGAAACCGTACCTTGAAGGCTTTTTTCTCTGTCTTTTCTCTGTTACGCCAACTGGCTGAGGGACTTGTGGTGAATTATTGATTTCTTCTTGTAAGTCATCATTATCCTCTACATTCTCAATATCCAGAAATTCCAAGTCACTAGAACTTGATTCATCAAGACAATCTAACTTCACCACAGATTCCTCCACTGAATCCCCCACTGAATCTGTGTTTTCTATAGAAACTGTAACCGTTTCCTCTTTCTTTGGCTTTTCCATAATCACAACATCTCTACTTGTTTTAATCTGCCTTTTTACGGGATCATAAATTCTATATCCTTTTACATTCTCATCGAAACCAAGCAGTATATGTTTCTTTGATTTTTTATCCCATTTGGTTCTTTTCTCCTTTGGTATGTGAACTATCACAGTGCTTCCAAATATACGAATGTGTTCCAATTTTGGTTTAATTCCTGTCCATGCCTCATATGGAGTCTTTTCAATGCCTGAGGCTACTGACCGGTTTTTCAAATAGACAGCTGTGTTCGCAGCTTCTGCCCAAAACATTTTTTCCAAACCAGCATCAAAGAGAAGACATCTCGTTCTCTCAACAGCGGTTCTATTTGACCTCTCGCTTAGCCCATTCTGTTCGGGCGTGTAAGTATTTGTTTTTTGATGTATGATGCCCTCTGATTTCAAAAAATTCTCAAAATCATTGCTGCAATACTCACAACCATTGTCGGTTCTCAAGATTTTAATTTTTTACTATGAAAATTCTCCACCATGGACTTAAACTCTTTGAAATAGTTTAACACTTTACTTTTTGTTTTCAGAAAATAAATGAAGGTCATTCTGGTATAGTCATCAATTAATAATAGAAAATACCTTGCATCGCCAATCGACTTGGTCTCCATGGGTCCGCAAATGTCAGAATGAACAATTTGTAGTACATCTGTTGCTCTGGATCCAGTGGTGAATGGCAATCTTGACTGCTTGCCTTCACAGCATATCTCACATCTTGATTTGCTTGTTGTAAACGTGTCAGGATAATTCAGCCCATTCACTAATCCGCAACGCTTCATTTTGTTCATATCATTGCTATTTATATGGCCAAGACGCCTGTGCCATGTTTCCCCATTCACTATGGGAGATGACGATGACAATAAACAGTTGTGTGTTTGTAGATTCAATTTATAAACACCATTGGTTAAGTTCGCTTCAGCAACCAGCTCGCCCTTCTTGTTTTTAATTAAGCATTTATTCGGTTCAAAGACGACACTGTTTCCATTTTTTATCAACTCGCTAACTGATAAAAGGTTTGTTGTGAGACTTGGCACACACAACGCATTCTTTACTGTTATGTCAAAATTGTAACTTGTTGTTATTTCCACGTCACCGGAACATAAAACAGGCACCTTCATCTTGTTTGCGATTATAATTTCATGAAGATGAATACTGAGGATTTTTCAACCAACTTTCATTCGCGGTCATGTGCGCACTCGCACCTGAATCAATGTAAAAATCAGTTTTACTGAACTCGTCGGTCAGAAATACAACACTGAAAGCATTACTTTGGCTTTTGCTTTTGGATTTTTCTTTTAATAATGGGCACTGATTCCTGTAATGGCCAATATCTTTACAATGATAGCACGAAACAGTTTTCGTATTCTTCGTTTTGTTTACATTTGTGTTTGTGTCTATGCTCGAAGTCGGTCCTCCATTTTTACCAGTGTTGCCATTTTTATATTTCTTCTGCCAACCTTTAGCGATGAATGCGGAATTGCGTTCCGTTTCACTCACGCTGACTGATTCCATATCAAGCAATTTTGTCTTGATTGAGTCGGTAGATATTTGAATGCCAGAGTGTTCTATAGCCATAATCATAGGCATGAATTGCTTAGGTAAACCGGCTAGCAACAAAGAACCGATCCATTCTTCACTAATGGCGAATCCTGTTCCTCTTAAACGTTGAGACGTTTCCACTATTTGTCACATAATTCGTCATGTTGTCACTGTTTTCTAACCTTATAGATATAAGATGACGAATCAAACTGATTCTTCTTGAAAAACCTGAATCGTCGAACAAAACACGCAGCTTTTCCCACAATTCTTTCGTAGTCTTAGTTTCCTTTATGTGCACAAATAAAGATGAGTCAATCGTCAAAATCAGCTTGGCTCGTGCTTTTGTGTCTGCCGCAACCGCCGCTGCCTCGGTTCCTTCTTCTTTTATGTATTTATCTGCGCCTTCCAAAACTAACAAATTTTCTACAGCGAACGCCCAATCCTCGAAATTGTCGCGCCCTTTCAGCTTCGGCACATTTGCAAGGTAACTGGAACTCATTTTTCTGGCTTGCACAACACGAAACAATACAAATATCACTATTTTAGGGATTATTAGCCCATAACCTATTGTAAATGAAACACGTGGCTTGATTTCGAATAATCAACTGGTTTATTGACAGCCTGGACAAGTACATCAATACAAATAGTTAGAACTAGATGGCGCTAGCATTTACATTTTGATATGCATTTTTAACAAGCGAGCAAGGAAGAGACCTATACAGGTTCTTTCCTATAATTGAGAAAAGGATGAGGAGCAAGTGGATCGAGCCAGACCATTCGACTTCCCAGCTAATGATGGGGCACGGGTGCTTCAGTGGGCGCTTGCGAGACCTTGGGTTGAGCAACACGGGGTTATGTTTCTGTGACTCTGGAGCGGAGGAGTATCGTGACCATGTCCTGTGGGAATGTCCGCTTTATGCTGACATTCGCCAAGAATTGTTCAATAAACTAGAGCGTTTGGGAGTGGGGCCGGTTTTTTTTTCGGAGCTTGTAGGCTCATCGGTAAACTTCAAGGCGTTCCGGGAGTTCGCGCATAAGTGGCTGAAAAGGAGAGGATCCTTGGAGATATCAGAGCAATAGCGTTGAGACTCGGTGGACGAGTAACGTCTATGTGCAGTCCGCCCCTTCAGGGAAGAGGTGACATTAGGGACAAAGGATGAGAAATAAAAAACTTGTAGGGAGAGAAGAGTTGCGTGACTAAGAGAGTCTAAGAGCAGACGTCGCGCTACCTCCTAAAGATTCGGCCCGTTAAACCATGAAATGGTAGGTAGGGCCATGGGAGGTGGTGGGTTTGTCCCGGGATGGGACCAGATCAGCCACCGACTTTTCATAGTACTCAGGGAAGTTCTAACATCGACCTAACGCTGACGAGAGGTGTGAGAGCTCGAACGTGGAAGGTGCTGCCGGGTGTCAGCTGTAGTGATCACCAAATGATTTATTTTGAGATCAACGGTACCAACAATCACATTGACGATTCCTTAGAGTTGGCTGGGGAGCAGGCTACTTTCAGGACCCAAGGGGTGGACTGGCCCCACTTTCGATCCCTCGTACACGTAAGAGTAGGCAAGCTGTCAAATAACAGGTCAGCGCAAGAACGGTGTGCTGAACTGAATGCTGCGATTCAGTCCGCGGCTCAGGAAGTGGTGGGGACGGTTAAGGAAGCTGCGAAAGGTCACCCTTGGTGGAACGCTAAATTAGACTGGCTAAGGCGCGTACAAGGCAGAGATAGAAGAACCTGACAGCGGAAACGGGGTACAGGAGGTGAATCCGAAAGACTGGCATATTGCAATTATTGTAGGTCAAGGGCTAAATATCGCCAGGCAATTCGAGACGCACACAGGGCGTATGTAGAGGCTCTGGCGGATAGTGGAAACGCGGATCCTTGGGGAGCCGCGTATAAATCCACCGTAGGGACTGTGCGCCCCCCGAGGAATGTGGTAAATGCTACCAAATTACTCGAGGGTTGCACGAGTGACGTCCGGTCAACAGCGGAGAGTATGCTTAGAGTATTATGTCCAGATGACAACCCTGAGGCTGACACATTATACCATAGGACGTTAAGGTTGGTGGCGACTTGCATCCCCTCCGGTGAAGACAGTGCTTCCCCTGATGCCGATATGGTAGGTCGTATTATTAACAACCTACCCAACAAGGCACCTGGCCTTGACGGAATATCGGCTAAGATCTTAAAAGAAGTTTGGAAGGCGGCAGGGACAGAGATCACGGGCGTTTATGAGTCATGTTTTAGGGAGGGGATCTTCCCTAACGTTTGGAAACGGGGCAAATTGGTAGTTCTTCCGAAAGGAAACGGACGGCCTCTTACCGACCCGAAAGCGTACCGGCCGATCACTCTGTTGCCCATAATGGGTAAAGTACTAGAAAGGTTGATTAAAGAGAGCGCACCAAATGTGTTCAGGGGCAATTCCGACAGGCAGCATGGTTTCATCAGGGGTAGATCATTCACTACTGCGCTTAATACCATATTGGCCAAAGCATATAATACAGGAGCAACCCATGTCCACGCAATATTTTTGGACATTGCCGGGGCATTCGATAACGCTTGGTGGCCTATGATTCTATTAAAGGCTAAGCAGAGAGCCTGCCCGCCAAATATCTACAAGATGCTGGCTAGTTATTTTGCTTAACGCGAGGTTGGTCTGTTTGTTGGCAACCAAGTCGTTTGGAAGACCTCGAAATGGGCTGTGCACAAGGATCAGTATTAGGGCCGGCGGTGTGGAACCTGCATTTGGACAATCAGTTGGACTGGCCTATGCCGGAAGGGGTGGAGATGATAGCGTACGCAAACGACGTGACGTTGACCATTGAGGCCAACTCACGCCGAGAAATCGAATCCAAAGCTGCTAGCCCCTTGGAGGCAATTGAGAAATGGGGCAAATTAAACAAATTAAAATTCTCACTAACAAAAACCAAAGCTATCACACTAAAAGGCAGGTTCCAAAAACCACCGCTTATCAAAATGGGAGGTTACCTTAACTAACGTGGACCATGCTGTCGTGCTGGGGGTTACAGTGGACTCCAGGAAATCGTTCACGCAACATGCGACTGATATTGTGGAGAGAGCGGCCGGTTGTTTCCGCAAGGTATCGCGCATCACGTCGGCGACTGGAGGATTGAAATACGCTGCTTCAAAGACAATATATAAGGGCACCTTTGTGCCGACGGTTACGTACGCGGCGGCAGTGTGGCACGCTAGGGTGGGCATTTATCCAGTAAAAAGCGCACTGTTGAGGGGACAAAGGACGTCACTTATCTTAATGACAAAGACATATAGATCAGTAAGTACAGCGGCTCTCCCAGTGCTCGCGGATGTGCTCCCGGCTGATCTGCAGGTAAAATTGGCGGGAGATATAACCAATAGGACAGTGGGGATAGGGAGACTTGAGGTACGCGCACTGAAACGTGACATTTACAAGCAGGTGCTCACAGACTGGCAGGAGCACTGGGGAAATGGCGACGATGGTGAAGACCTGAGACGCTTCTTCCCCGACGTACGTAAGAGGGTGCAGGCGAAGTGGGTGAAGCCGGACCATGTGGTATTCCAGATATTAACTGGTCACGGCTGTTTTAGGGGCAGGTTAAGGGACAGGGGGCTTGAGTGAAGAGGTAAGTTGCTTCTGTGGAGCCGCGGAAGAATATCGTGACCACATACTGTGGAACTGTCAAATGTACGAGCAGGAGCGAGAAAATATGCTGAATGTGAAATAAGGGGTACGAGAGCGGGACCGGTCAACTTCGAGGAACTTGTGGGGACGTCTGCAAACTACTACACTGCTTTAAAGAAATTTGCCTACGAGTGGCATAAGAAGCGTAGACCGCTGGAACTTGGCGAATAAGGGAAAAAAAAAGTTGCAAAATCGGGAACAACACAACGGATATATACTTATCGGGCTGAACGGTGAACAGGTAGCGTAACTGTATCGTCCATCCCAATTGGGAAGTAACAAGTCCGCCCCTTCAGGGGAGAGGTGTCATGGGGACAGAGGTCGAGAATTAAATAACTTGTAGGGAGTCAAGAATTGCACAGAGAAGAGAGCCTCAGAGCAGACTCTGTGCATCTCCCGCGCTTAGGCCCGTATAACCATGACTGGTTGGTAGAGCCATGGGTTGGTGGTGGGTCTGTCCCGGGATGGGACTCGTTCGCCGACACTCGTGCCGGACGGACACGTTTTCGCGAGCTCCCCGTTTATAAATTTGCGTGATTGGGTTTTTCGCGATTTTCTTTAATTTTCTTTTTATATATACTTTGGTTATGTGTTGTGCTTTAGGATTATATACAATTTGTGTAAATTCGCTTGTTATTTGAACTTTTTATATCGTTAAAACTGTGGACCATGATGGCAAATTTTGTGATTATGCTTATGCGACAGGACGCCCTTATTCAGTTATAAGTATAGTTTTGAGTTTTGACAATTCTCACCGATTGTAGTGCTTAAGTAGAGATCCCGTCTGTCTCTGGAATCTTGAGTGGATCTGGAGCTGCTGCTGCGCGTGCTGAGATGAGGGAACTTCCTACAAATACACTGGAGACTACAACCAGTAGTGACCTTAGGAGCACCTCACACGAGGACTTGATAGCGATGACTGTGGCGGCCAGCAGTGGTATAAAGGGCGCCGTCATGTCGAAGTCGTCGAAGTTAAACAAGGAAGAAATTGTTACAATCGGGGTATTTACAGCTAAAATGTCATCTGTCGTGATGACTCTTGCCGCAAGGCTTGCTAAAGCGGAGGCTGATCTGGCGAAAGCGGAAGTAAGGCTGTCGGTTATGGAATGCGGTCAGCAGACAGGCGACCCTCAGACAGGAGTAAATTATGGTGTCTCAGGTGTGCCGCAGTATGCAGCTATTCTTAAAATGGGCAGGGATTTTACAAAGCCTAAGCCACTTAATCAAGGAAAAGTTATCACCGTGTACCCGGTGGCCACGGAAGGAGAGGAGGGCATAAAATCTACAGACGAGACTAAGACACTGCTCTAAAAATCGGTTAACCCGAGGGAATTGGGCGTAAAGATAAATAAAGTAATCAAAGTGGGAAATGCGGGAGTATTAATTCAGGCTACGGACTCCGACGCAGCAGACGCGATAAAAAGAGCAATGCCCCCAGCATTAAGGGTTGTAGAGCCTAAGGAAAGACTGCCCATGATAACTGTCGCGAATGTGGACGTGGACATGGGGAACGACGAATTCAAGAGTGCCCTTTGGGAACAAAATTTAAAAGAGGACATTACGGAGGATAAATTCAACAAAGATGCTAATGACGGAAGAGGAGAGGCAACGGTAGAAATTGTACCTTGATTTTAAGATGTACTCCGGATATAAGAGACATTTTGTTTGCTGAAGGGAGGGTGTACGTTCATTGGGAACGACATTCCGTATGGGATTACATAGATATCGTGTGTTGCCATAAGTGTCAGCTATATGGGCACATTGAGAAATACTGCACGGCAAAGAACAGGGTGTGTGGGAAATGTGGCGAGAAAGGTCATGAGGCGGGTTCATGCAAGAGTGAATTCTTCAAGTGTGCGACATGTGCTCACTTTAAAAAACCGGCGGAAGGGCACAAAACAATGTCATCAGAGTGCCCCGTGCGGAAATATGCCGAGGATAAAGTAATTTCACGCGTCAATTATGGCTGACAACTATATCCTAAGAATGGGGCAGTTAAATCTCCAAGGGTCGGAGGTAGCCACGAGGGAGGTTTTCGAGATTCTCAAAGAAGATAAGCTAGACTTGATCCTGGTACAAGAACAGTACAATACCTGTTCCAACAGAATCATTCAAACTGGAAAACATTCAAAATCGGGTATTATCGTAAACAACCCGAGTATCACGATCACTGTCCTGCATCACCTGAGCAATGATCACCGTATGGTGGTGCACACAACTGGTAGGAAGCTGGATACATACACAATATCTGCATACTTTCAATACGGGGACGACATCGCATTGCACTTGAGGGGATTGAAACTAGCTCTACGATCGCTGCAAGTTAAGCAGATACTCATTGGGGTCGACACGAATGCGCATAATAAATACACTAATGCGAAGGAGTTCAGAGAGTTCGCGCATAAGTGGCTGAAGAGAAGAGGACCCTTGGAGACAACAGAGCAATAGCGTTGTGACTCGGTGGACAAGCAACGTCTATGTGCAGGCCGCCCCTTCAGGGGAGAAGTGACATTAGGGACAAAGGATGAGAAATAAAAAACTTGTAGGGAGAGAAAAGTTGCGTGACGAAAAGAGCCTAAGAGCAGACGTCGCGCAACCTCCTAAAGATTCGGCCCGTTAAACTATGAAATGGTAGGTAGGGCCATGGGAGGTGGTGGGTTTGTCCCGGGAGACTTGTTCGCCGGACTTCGTTACGGTCGGACACGTTTCCGCGCGCTCCCGAATTGAAAATTTGTTTGACTGGGTTTTTTCGCGGTTTTCTCAATTTTCTTTATATATTAACGATGATTATGTGTTGTGCGTCGTTCTGATATACAATTTGTGTTGAATTTTTACTGTTATAATTAGTTTTACATAGCTAAGTATTATAGTCTAGTCAACAAGTTCAAAATCGTGTTAAATAGAAATAAAGCTCCTAAAAATATGTGCCATAGCTCATTCGATTCGGAATGACGTCTAGAAAAATGTTTTTTAAGGGTATATTAGCACATAAAAAATTGCGATTGTTATTAACAAAGTAAGATTTAAAAAAAAAGGTACTTAGTTTTTCGTTAATAACTTTTAAAATAATGATATTTAAGGAATTTTGGAAAAAGATCCTGAAAGAGGAGAAAATTTCCAATAAAAAAGTCCTGACTCCCGGAACTCTATCTATATTATTTATTTTTTTTTTTAACGCTGGAAATAGGGCTCCGCGAGGGCGTTACGGCATAGGCGCCCCGCCTAAAAAGCCGGTATATCACCTAAAATAATTTTTTAAAAATATTAAATAATAATTTAAAAATTTGAATAAATTATAGTGTAATCTAGATACTTGAACGAAAAAAACCTCGGTGAAAAAAAATTTTTTGACGATTTTTCAAAAAGTTACACCATTGTTAATTAACTAATTTTTTTCCAATCTCTGTTTTTATAAATTACGGTATAAAAGTTTAAATAATTGGTCTATAAATTTTTCGCTTCGTGGAGCTGTTTTTGTTTAGGTACTTAATAAAGTTATGAAAAAAAAAGTTATTAAAGTTAATTATTTTGTTAATTATAATTTTTTAAATTAACTAAAAATGCAATTTCTAAAAAATGTTATCAAAAAAAATTTTTTTGGTTATATATTATTATTGCTGTTTTCGCATCTGATATAGGTATTAATTAACATTGGAAAAAAATTTTTTACGTCATATGTTAAGAAATTGTTTACAAACAAATAGACTATTTTGGGATTAAAAAAAAAATACTGTCTTATAGCATAGGTGAAATAATGATTTTTTTTTTTAAATTTTCTTAAATAATTTTTTTATTGTTTATAATCGTTTTTTTATATTTCAATTGTTTAAATAATTAGTTAAGAAATTATTTTATTTAAAAAATCATCATTGACCCTTTTCAATAGAATAACAGAAAAATATATTTTTTTATAAATAATTTAATTGTTTATTAACTTAACAATTTGTTATAAACAAATAATATTAACCGTTATATTATTTTCGAAAACTTCAAAAAATTACAAAAACAATCATATATAACAAAGTTAAGAAAAAATTTTTTTTGTATTTTTTACAACACTAAATATTATATAATAATGAAATTATAGCCGTTACATAATTTGTCAAGTTAAAAATTGTTATAACTTTTAAAATATTAGAGATAGGGTAAAGAACATTCAAGTCATTTTTGTAAAGGATTTATTTATCTGTAAAATGAATTCAAAATCGATTCTGTAAATATTATTTATCACTTATTATAAGCATTTATTTATAAAAATTTTAGATTTTTTTTACATCTTTTGAAATTCCATACCTTATAAATTGTTAAATAATATAGATACAGTTACAGACCCACGAACTTTTTTATTCTATGATAAAATATCTTTCTAATTGCGCATAAATTAAAGCAATATCCATTTTTGTTTAAATAATATATTAATTGAAATTTATACTTACCCAATTTATATTCTGCTACAGATCATTTTTCATTTATTCATCGCTTGAATTATTAATATTCTGCAAAGTTTAATTATTAATTTATTAAAATAAGCCTTAATAACTTTCTACTGGAGCTCTATAAATTATTTATTTACAAGAAAATGACATCTTTTATTTAATAAATGATTTTTTTTCTAATTTTTTCTTCAGGTATATTTTCTAAAATATTTATTTTTTATTGTTAAAAACTTAAAATCTGTAATTTAAGAAGGAAAGGAAATTATTAATTATTACGTTTTTGAATTTTATCTATAGTAGCCCATCCTTTTTCAAGGACATTTTAGTACATCAAACTTCTGTATTATTTATAAAAATATATTTAAAAATGTTCTTTAAACAAAATAATGTGTAATTAATAATTTCCTTTCCTTCTTAAATTACAGACTTTAAGTTTTTAACAATAAAAAATAAATATTTTAGAAAATATACCTGAAGAAAAAAATTAGAAAAAAAATCATTTATTAAATAAAAGATGTCATTTTCTTGTAAATAAACAATTTATAGAGCTCCAGTAGAAAGTTATTAAGGCTTATTTTAATAAATAAATAATTAAACTTTGCAGAATATTAATAATTCAAGCGATGAATAAATGAAAAATGATCTGTAGCAGAATATAAATTGGGTAAGTATAAATTTCAATTAATATATTATTTAAACAAAAATGGATATTGCTTTAATTTATGCGCAATTAGAAAGATATTTTATCATAGAATAAAAAAGTTCGTGGGTCTGTAACTGTATCTATATTATTTAACAATTTATAAGGTATGGAATTTCAAAAGATGTAAAAAAAATCTAAAATTTTTATAAATAAATGCTTATAATAAGTGATAAATAATATTTACAGAATCGATTTTGAATTCATTTTACAGATAAATAAATCCTTTACAAAAATGACTTGAATGTTCTTTACCCTATCTCTAATATTTTAAAAGTTATAACAATTTTTAACTTGACAAATTATGTAACGGCTATAATTTCATTATTATATAATATTTAGTGTTGTAAAAAATACAAAAAAAATTTTTTCTTAACTTTGTTATATATGATTGTTTTTGTAATTTTTTGAAGTTTTCGAAAATAATATAACGGTTAATATTATTTGTTTATAACAAATTGTTAAGTTAATAAACAATTAAATTATTTATAAAAAAATATATTTTTCTGTTATTCTATTGAAAAGGGTCAATGATGATTTTTTAAATAAAATAATTTCTTAACTAATTATTTAAACAATTGAAATATAAAAAAACGATTATAAACAATAAAAAAATTATTTAAGAAAATTTAAAAAAAAAAATCATTATTTCACCTATGCTATAAGACAGTATTTTTTTTTTTAATCCCAAAATAGTCTATTTGTTTGTAAACAATTTCTTAACAAATGACGTAAAAAATTTTTTTCCAATGTTAATTAATACCTATATCAGATGCGAAAACAGCAATAATAATATATAACCAAAAAAAATTTTTTTTGATAACATTTTTTAGAAATTGCATTTTTAGTTAATTTAAAAAATTATAATTAACAAAATAATTAACTTTAATAACTTTTTTTTTCATAACTTTATTAAGTACCTAAACAAAAACAGCTCCACGAAGCGAAAAATTTATAGACCAATTATTTAAACTTTTATACCGTAATTTATAAAAACAGAGATTGGAAAAAAATTAGTTAATTAACAATGGTGTAACTTTTTGAAAAATCGTCAAAAAATTTTTTTTCACCGAGGTTTTTTTCGTTCAAGTATCTAGATTACACTATAATTTATTCAAATTTTTAAATTATTATTTAATATTTTTAAAAAATTATTTTAGGTGATATACCGGCTTTTTAGGCGGGGCGCCTATGCCGTAACGCCCTCGCGGAGCCCTATTTCCAGCGTTAAAAAAAAAAAAAATAATATAGATAGAGTTCCGGGAGTCCGGACTTTTTTATTGGAAATTTTCTCCTCTTTCAGGATCTTTTTCCAAAATTCCTTAAATATCATTATTTTAAAAGTTATTAACGAAAAACTAAGTACCTTTTTTTAAAATCTTATTTTGTTAATAACAATCGCAATTTTTTATGTGCTAATATACCCTTAAAAAACATTTTTCTAGACGTCATTCCGAATCGAATGAGCTATGGCACATATTTTTAGGAGCTTTATTTCTATTTAACACGATTTTGAACTTGTTGACTAGACTATTAGTTTTAAGTTGACAATCTTTTAGTTTTAGCTATTTGTAATTAGTATAGTGCGTAATTAGAACACTTATAGTGCTTATTAACACTTTTAGCTTTGTACAATTAACCTAGTTATAAGATGGCCGCTGGCCATGTTGTTGTAAGGTTAGGAATTGACCATGTGCTTTTTGACGTGAACATGTGCTTTTGTGACACTTGCTAGTGTGAAGTCTGACATTGAATATCACGTGATATTACAGTTGACATTGACTTTGACTGCATCAATCATCCGTCATCGGTGACGGTGACGGTGACGTGAAGTATGCCAGCTGTCAGTCGAGTGTCGAGCCGTTGCGCTGACGCTTGACAGTTCCGGCGCATGCTTCGCTGACGTCCCGGTTGTGACGTCACGCAAGCTGCGGCGGGCAGCGGCGGTGAGGCACTTTCGCGTCGCATCTGATGCGCGGGTGAGTTCGCGGCGACATTTTGGTCGCCCGTGTGAACGGGCCTTATTTCCAAAAAGTGTGCATTTTGGGACTTGCTTACGTGTATTGTAAGATGGCCTGAGACAGAAATTACGCGAACACCTCCAGCTAGTGAAATAGACTAGGATGTCTAAAGAGATTGCAGAGATGCTCCGCAAAAGGAGCGAAGAACGGATCGCGGAGGAGCAGGAGCTGCTCCGCAGGCTGGATGAGGAGGCAGCAGGTGAAGAGCTGGCTTTTTGGCCTAGGCTGTCATTGGCCAGGACCCCGCCGGACCGCTCGAGTCCGGCCCCAATGCTGGTCGATGAAGAGACGGAGGGTAGGTCAACTGGTGGAACCAGTGGAAGAACCGAGGCCAGAAAGACTAAGAAGCCACAGACCTCGAATTATGATTAATTGGAGGCGAGGAAAAAGATCGCAAGGAGTACGACTGTTGAGGAGGTGCCTCCGATGGGGGGCATCCTCACTAGGAACATGGACACCGAGGCTGGGTCAACTAGTAGACCCACTGAGATGGGGGAGAGGAGCGGCTCCAACAACACTAGTTTCCGATGTACAGGGTGGAAACCAAGAGCAAAGTAGCATGGCAAAGAAGTCCAAGATGGAGCTTTTGGAAGAAGTACATGAATGTATTAAGGGGATAATGGGGGTGGCTAAAGCTGCCAATAAATTAAACGTCGCAGACAAAATGGCCGTAAGTTCCTAGGGTCAGGACATCTTGGCTGTGGTGGCAACTCTCGAATTAGGTTAGCTGAGGCGGAGCACCAAGTGCTCGCGGGGAAGGCGAAAATGGCAGACCTGGAGATTGAGGTCCTCAGGGCATCATTGGACGGCAATAAGGAGACAAGGGCCACGACTATCTACGAGGGAAGGGCGACGGCTCCTTCTTACGCGGGCTGCTTGAAGCTGCCAAACAGCAGAATCCTGTCCAAGCCGGTGACTCCGCAAGGGGCTGTGTTGGCGGTATATCCTACTGATGAGGGAAAGGCGAAGATGATACCAAGGCCGCACTAAAACAATCGATAGATCCCGTCAAGATGGGAGTCTCAATCAGCAAAGTAAAAAAGATAGGAAACGAGGGGGTCGTACTTAAAACTACCAGTGTGGCTGCGGTAACGGCACTGAAAGAGATAATACCGGCTGGATTCAGAACGACGGAACCCTCAACAAGGAGACCCCTGGTTGCATTACGAAATATAAATGGTGACCCTGAGGTTGACTCGGTCATTACTGCACTGTATGAACAAAACCTTAGGAAAACGGGAAAATGGACCCTGCACGAAGTAAAGGGCAACTCGAAGTTAACGTTAAAAAAATTGAACAGGGGCCGGATTTACACGACGGTGGTGCTTGAGTGCTCCGCAAGGCTAAGGGATGCCATTATGGAATTGGACTTGCTGTACATAGGATGGGAAGCCATACAAGCAACGGACTATGTGAGCGTAATATGCTGCAGTAAGTGCCAAATATACGGCCACAAAGAAAGGTTTTGTAAAGCTCAGGAGTGCACCTGCGGCAAGTGTGCGGGATCGGGACACAAATCGAACGAATGCACGAAGAAAGAAAGGAAGTGTGCAACATGTACCAAATTTGGCAATGCCAGCGCAAGCAATCATCGCACGGCTGCGCCCGATTGCCCAGCGCGCAAATTCGCCGAGACCCTGGTAATAAACATGACTCAATATGGATTGGACTGAGGTAAGAGTTGGGCAGGTCAATCTACAGCGGTCCGAGCACGCATCAATGGAGCTCACCACCATCATCCAACAAGAGAAACTCGATATCGTGGCTGTACAAGAACAGTACCACGGTACTGGTCTACAAATTATTGAAAATGACGTAGGGAATGCAATGGCAGGAATGGTGGTGCTCAAAGAGTCTAGCAGTATGTGTGCTGCGTTACCTGTGCACTGAATACTGCGTCGTAGTTCAGGTGAAAGGCAGAAGGCTGGATGTATATGTGGTGTCGGCCTATTTTAAATATAACCAAGACATACGATTGCACCTGCAGCAGTTGGAGGTAGTGATGGCTGCACTTGCAGGCAAAAATATAATCATCTGTGCTGACACTAATGCGCAATCGCCCCTCTGGCACTGTGAGCGTAGATAATACGTGGGAAGAGGACCGGACACGGAGCATAGACGTAGAGAGATGAAGAGTTTTATCGCCAGCCATGGACTCGAAGTCGAAAATCTGGCAGACCAGCCGCCGACTTTTTGCAGCACATAGGGAAGCTCAAATATCGATGTAAGCTGTCCGTAGCGCGTTGTTGAGGGGACAGAGAGCCTCATTGATTCTGATCACCAAGGCCTATAGATCAGTCAGTACAGCTGCCTTGCCGGTGCTCGCGGGCGTGTTTCCGGCCGACCTGCAGGTCATACTGGCTGGGGAAGTATTTGACAGGGGTAAAGATATCGGCAAAACCGAGTTGAGCGCTCTGAAGCGAGACATCTTGGATCAAATGTTTTCTGACTGGCAGGAGCGCTGGGAAAATAGCGACGACGGTCGTAACCTGCATTGCTTTTTCCCTGATGTACGGAGGAGAATGAAGGCAACTTGGGTGGAACCTGACCACGTAGTGTCGCAGATGCTAACGGGTCATGGCTGCTTTAGAGAGGTAGGCTCAGGGACATGGGGTTGAGCGAGATAGGTAGATGTTTCTGCGGAGCTGCAGATGAATACCGCAATCATGTTCTTTGGGACTGCGCCATGTACGCTGATGAGCGGAAGGAGATGATGGACGGTTTGAGGGGCGCGCGAGCGGGGCCGGTTTGCTTCGAGGAGATTATTGGTACACCGGCAAACTATGTTTTGCTAAAGGGTTTCTCGTACAAATGGTTTAAGAAGCGTAGGCCGATGGAGCTTGGCGGTTAACCGGCAAAATTAAACAAAAACAAGTAACTGATAGCTTAAAATTGGCTATTCGGCGAACAAGAGCTGTGCTTATGGTATCGACCCCAATTGGGGAAGGCTGTGACCGCCCCTACAGGGGAGAGGAGTCATTAGGGACGGAGGACTGGACATAAACAATTTGTAGGGAGTCAAGAGTTGCACAGAAAAGAGAGGCTCAGAGCAGACTCTGTGAATCTCGCGCGTTTAGGCCCGTATAACCATGACTGGTTGGTAGGGCCATGGCTTGGTGGTGGGTATGTCCCGGGAGACTTGTTCGCCTGACTTCGTTACGGTCGGACACGTTTTCGCGAGCTCCCGAATTGAAAATTCGTTTCTGTGGGTTTTTCGCAGATTTTCTCAGTTTTCATTCTATATATACGATGGTTATGTGTTGTGCGTTGTACTGATATACAATTTGTGTTTAATTTTACTGTATTAATTAGTTTTACATCGTTTTAAATTGTGGACCATCATGGCATATTGTATGTGTGTGTTATTTGCGACAGGACGCCCTCGATCATAGCTAAGTATTAGTTTTAAATTGACAATCTTTTAGTTTTAGCTATTTGTAATTAGTACAGTGCGTACTTAGAACATCCTTAGTGCTTATTAACGCTTTTAGCTTTGTACAATTGAGGAGCGTCTGTTCAAAGGGAGCTATCTACGTATCGGATTGTTTATATGTTTTTATTGTGAATTTCACTTGCTATCCAAGATCTTATTATGCACTGTGGTCATTCTTTGTCAAAAGTGGCTATTTCCGCTTCAAACTTCTACCTTATTGTACGGTTCTGGTCAAAAGGTGCTAATTGTAATAGGTTCTAACTGGTTGGTAAACACCATTCAATAAATAAATAAATAAATTCTAATCAAAAAGGGCTATATTTCATAGTAATTTCGCTAATCATTTATAGTTTTGTTCAAAAGAACTGTTTACTTGCTACTACACAAACGAAGTGCCAGTTCTTCTGTTTCATTAAGGACGCGAATCCAGGCTATAAAAAAAGATATTTGAAGTTTCTAAACAAAAAATCATAATATTTTTCAACGAAATTTCAGTGTCCATTATTGTCTAGAAGCAGGCTGTAAACGCTCAAAATATTGGTCAAATTTTACGTGTTTGGCTAATTATTTGATAGTGTACGGTCATGTTTGACGTGTTTGTCAAGCAAACTACGTGTTTGGCTGTATGTTTGAAAGATTTGATTGACGGCGTGTTTGTCATGTTTTTTAAGGTACAGTCATGTTTGACAAACAAACTCGCCATTTTGGCGCGACCGCCGCCGAGACATGTTGTTAGTTGTTACTCATCTAAGTAGCTCAAGTCGCGGGCAGGGGGCTGGACGCGTACTTCGTGTCGGCATACTTTAAATATAGTGACAACATTAATATAAACCTGCAACAACTTGAAGTTGTCATGGCAGCACTGAGAGGAAAGAACATAATAGTTGGTGCCGATACGAATGCGCATTCGCCTCTGTGGCATTGCGAGCGCCGACAGTACACAGGAAGAGGGCCGGATACGGAGCATCGTCGGCGGAAGTTGGAGGGGTTCATCCACAGCCACGGTTTGAGAATAGAAAACCAGCCAAATCAACCGCCCACATACTGCACTAAACAAGGGCAATCAAACATAGATATCACCTTGACAAGGAGGGTGAAAATAAACTGTTGGAAAGTAAACCCAGAACTGAGCATCAGCGATCACCAGATGATCACATTCGTCGCCACAGGACAAGATGGTACACCAAGAGAAGATGAAACGCAGGAGATAGCTGAGGAGCAGGACATTTTCAGGAATCGCGGATTGGATTGGTCTCGTTTCCGCACTCTCCTGCACATTAGGGTAGGAAAGCTAAACCTTTAGAGACTCGTTGCAAGGAGCTGAATGGCTTAATACAGTCTGTAGCTCAGGAAGCTTTTGGGACGCTACAGGAGAGGAAGTTTGGCCACCCGTGGTGGTCTGCAAAACTCGATTGGTATAGGAGATGTCAAGGAAAGCTCCGTAGGTCCTGGCAGAAGCTGAGGCACATGGACGGGAAGGTTACGAGGGTAGCGTACGAAAAATATTGCGTAGCTAGAAATAAATATTATCAAGAAATGAGGGAGGCGAGAGAGCGGTACCTCAAAACTATTGCGGAGAGCGGTAACCGTGACCCGTGGGGAGTGGCATATAAATCAACTAAGGGTACAATTCGTCCGCCCAGAAATGTAGTAAACGGGGTAAAATTGATGGAGGGGTATACGGGCGATGTCAGGTCGACGATGAAAATTCTTTTGGAGGTGTTGTGCCCAGACGACGACCAGACTAAAAATAACGAATACCATAAGATGGTGAGGGTCGCAGCAGCGTTCGCTCCGCCCAGTAGTGACAGAAGCCCACCAAGCACGGATGTATTTAACGCGATAATTAAAGACCTGCCAAACAAGGCACCGGGCCTTGATGGCTTAACCGCGCGAATCATAAAGGAGGCATGGAAAGCAGCCGGGACCGAAATCATGGGGTTATACGAGTCCTGTTTTAAGGAAGGCTTATTTCCGGAAGCGTGGAAAAAAGGGAAATTAGTAGTGCTCCCGAAAGGGAATGATAGACCCTTGTCCGATCCAAAAGCGTATCGCCCGCTTATTACCAGTGTTGGGCAAGGTGTTGGAAAAGGCAATCATAGCCAGCCAGCCAAATATATTTGCCAGTGTCTCGGAGAGACAACACGGCTTTGTGAAAGGCATATCAACAACGTCTGCGTTGGCCTCAATATTGGACAGGGCGCGAAATACGAAAGCGACCTATGTTCATGCTATCTTTTTGGATATCTCCGGGGCTTTCGACAACGCCTGGTGGCCGATGATAATGCTAAAGGTGAAGCAGAAAGGCTGCCCACCCAATATTTATAAAATGCTGGCCAGTTACTTCTCACGACGCGAAGTTGGTATGTTTGTTTCCGGCCACGAGGTGTGGAAGACCTCAACAATGGAATGTCCGCAGGGCTCGGTCTTAGGTCCGGCGGTGTGGAATTTACATATTAATGACTTACTTGAATGGCCTATGCCACCGGGAGTCGAGCTATTTGCCTATGCGGACGACGTCACTGTCGTTATTGAGGCCAACTCCAGGAAAGAAATTGAAAGCAAGGCAGCAGCTGCCCTGCGTGAAATAGAGAAATGGGGGGAACGCAACAGGCTGTCTTTTTCGACAATTAAGACAAAGGCAATGACATTAAAAGGTAGATTGCAGAGGCCACCAGTAGTGAGAAGAAAAGCCACCAGAAGAAACCCCCCCCGGGTTAGCATTAAAAACGTGGACCATTCTGTCGTTCTGGGTGTAATCTTAGACTCTAGAGCATCGTTTGCGCAGCATGCAATAGACATGGAAGAGAAGGCGACACGATGTTTCGGCAAGGTTGCTAGAATTACATCGGCTACCTGGGGGGTAAGATACAGGACACTACTAACACTGTACAAGGGGACATATGTGGCCACATTGAACTATGCGGCCGCAGTGTGGTACAAAAGGGTGGTTTACCCTGTCAAAAGCGCCCTGCTTTGAACACAAAGAGCATCTCTAATACTTATGACCAAGGCATACAAGTCGGTCAGCACAATGGCTCTCCCGGTAATAGAGGGGATACTACCGGCTGACCTGCAAGTTAGAGTTGCGGGTGAAACGACGTACAAATCAACGGGCATAGGTAAGGTAGAGGCTAAAGCTGTGAAATGCAGCATATTCGACAGGGCGATGGCCAATTGGCAAGAACGTTGGGAGGGAAGCGACGACGGTCGAGACATATATTGCTTCTTTCCTGATGTTCGCGGAAGGCTACGGGCAAAATGGATCCGGCCGGATCACGTAACATCACAGGTGTTGACCGGTCACGGCTGCTTAAGAGGAAGACTGAGAGATATGTCTCTCAGCGAATCGGGACTGTGCTACTGTGGCGAAGCGGACGAGTATAGAAACCACGTCTTGTGGGAATGTAGGTTGTATACTAGAGAGCGAGAGACAATGTTAAGAGGACTTGAGAGGGCGGAGGAGGGGCCGATCTACTTTGGGGATCTTGTCAGGACACCGGCGAACTACCGGCTTCTCGCAGAATTTGCGGCTCATTGGTACACCAAGAGAAGACAGCTGGAGATTATCCTCGTATGAGACGAAGAAAAATTTGGGTCATGCTAAATGGCAATACACAAATCGTCGGCTACAAGGCGAAGAAGTACCGTGCTTGTGCTGTTCTCCCCAATTGGGGAAGGCTATCGACTGCCCCTACGGGGGAGAGTGTCAAAGGGACTAGAGGTCAGGAGATAAATGACTTGTAGGGAGTCAAGAAATGCGCAGAGAAGAGAGCCTTAGAGCAGACTTTGGGCATCTCCCGCGTTTTGGCCCGTATAACCATGAAGGTTGATAGGGCCATGGGTTGGTGGTCGGTCTGTCCTGGGATAAATTGCTAAAAAAGTTGGAGAGATTAGAAGCGGTGCCGGTCTATTTTTCAAGTCTTGTTAGTACGCCAGCGAACTTCGGAGCGTTCCGGGAGTACGCGCACGAATGGTTCGAACGAAGGAGACCCTTGGAGATAACAGAGGAGCAATAACGTTGGGACTCGGTGGACGAGCAACGTTTATGCGCAGTCCGCTTCTGAAGGGGAGAGGAACACTGGGACAAAGGGTTTGGATTCAAATAATTTGTAGGGAGAGAAGAGTTGCGTGACGAAGAGAGCCTAAGAGCAGACGTCGCGCAACCTGCTTAAGATTCGGCCCGTTAAACCAGAAAATGGTAGGTAAGGCCATGGGAGGTGGTGGATTTGTTCCGGGATCATTCGCCTTCATTCGTGTTGGTCGGATGTGTTTGCGCGCGTTCCCGCTTTGAAAATTCATTTACCTGGGATTTTCGGGACTTTTTAATCCATTTATCTGATTAAAGTTTTGCGCTAGTGCTAATCTTCATTTATATGTACAATTATTTTAATATTATTTAGATTTAATAAGTTTTTCAGTGCTTTAAAGTGTGGACCAGAATGGCAAATTTTATGGTGCTTCAAACTGCGAGAGGACGCTATAACTTGGGCTGAGTATTTTAGTTTATTTTTTATTTCTCTTGGTTATATTTTGCTTTTTCGTTTATTTTAATAGCGTAGTAAGTAGATATTAGACACTATTAGTAATAACCTTTAGCCACGTGCTTGCGACCACGTGCGCTTAGTGACATTTGACAGGGACGTTGACGCGGACATTGACAATTGAGACGTGTGACGTGTGCATTGTGTTGCCATTACAATGATATACTTTCGTATAAACACGAACTCCGTTTTAGATTAGGTACTTATAGTTTTGATTAGACTATTATTTTTTATTATTGTGTATTATAACTTAGCGTGTATTATACGTGAACTCCATTAGTGAAGTTATAAACATTTTATTTCTACGTGAACACCTCGCGTGTTAGCGTCAGCTGTGGCAGACAGGAGTGATACTTTTGCACAGGGGAGGGGTAGGATGTCGCGGGAGATAGTCGACATGTTGCGTAAAAGGAGCGAGGAGAGGATCGCCGAAGAGCAAGCGATGCTGCGGCGCCTCGAGGAGGAGGTTGAAGATTCGGACATGGCGTTTCAGCCAAGGCTTTCCTTGGGCAGAACCCCACCGAGTGGTATTGGACCGGCGCCCCAATCCCTGCTGGAGGAGGAAACAGGAAATGTCAGTGACTCGGCAGTAGGGGAACCTGCCGATGCTTCTGTGGGTGCTGGATGGACTGATGCTGGAAGAAAAGGGAGAACCAAGCGTCCGCTCACTTCTCCGAATGAGATACAGGAAGCGGTACGGCCGAGGCTTATGAGGAGTAAGACGGTGGAAGAAGTTCCGCCCTTGGCAGGAATCAGGGTTGCGATATCTTCGTCGGCCCAGGTGCGATCAGGAGTGGATAGCGAGGGTCCTGTTGCTACCGAACAAGAGGTACAACCCATGTGTAGCGAGCTGAGGTTTGCCACACAAGAAGATCTCGTGTGCATGTTGGCGGCTGCCAGTGGCGAAATTATGAAGGCAGTCAGACCTAAGGCGTCCAAGCTAAATAAGGACGAGATCATTACAATAGGAATGTATACAGATAGGATGACTTCGGTGGTCATGAATTTGGCGGCCAGGTTGGCCAGGGCGGAATCTGCCTTAATAAAGGCTGCGGCGAAGAATGCCACGGGAATTGGCTAAACACTACAACAAGGACATCATGTGGTACCGGCAGCTGTGGCGACGCAGTATGCTGCTGTTCTGAAAATGGGGAGGGGAAAGAAGAAGCCGAAGCCTCAAAATCAGGGTAAGACGATCGCAGTCTACCCAGCCGCAACAGGATATGAGTTGGGTGCCAAGACCGCGGACGACACCAAGGCGCTGCTCCAGAAAGAAATTAATCCGCAAGCCCTCGGAGTCAAGATTAACAAGATTATTAAGGTAGGAAACGCCGGTGTTGTTATTGAGGCAGCAAACGCTGAAGCGGCGGAGACCATCAAAAAGGCGATCCCTCCTGCACTCCGTATGGTGGAACCCAAAGAAAGGCTGCCTATGGTGGCAGTCACAAACGTTGACAACCTGAGATCGGCTGACTTAATGACTGCGCTCTGGACTCAAAACCTCAGGGATGGAGGACAGATTTAAGAAGGATGTGTCGGTGGCATTCAGGAAGCGTAGAGGAAACGGGATCGTCAGCATCGTTGTTTTAAGGTGCTCTGCGGAGGCGAGGGACTTACTTATTGGTAGGGAGCGTGTCTACGTGGACTGGGAGCGGCATTTGATGCGCGACTATATCAACGTGGTGTGCTGCTACAAATGCCAGCTCTACGGACACGTAGAGAAAAACTGCACTTCGAAGACACAGACATGCGGCAAGTGTGCGGGTGAAGGACACTCTGCAGCCGAGTGCAAATCTATGGAGACGAAGTGTGCGACGTGTATCAAGTTTAAAAAGCCCGCGGAAGGACACAAAACTATGTCGCCGGAGTGTTCTGCGAGAAGATACGTGGAGGACAGAGTGATCTCCCGCGTTAACTATGGATTGGCGCAGCAACATTCGCTTGGGACAGATCAACCTCCAAGGGTCTGTGGCAGCCACCAGGGAAATATTTGAAGTAGTAGCCGAAATGGACTTGGACCTAGTACTCATCCAAGAACAATATAACGTTGGCGTAGGCAGTGTAATCCAGTCTGGGAACCTCCCAAAGGCTGGGATAATAGTTAACAGCTCGGACATCGCAATAACCGTCCTACAACACCTAAGTGACGAGTGCCGCGCGGTAGCGTACATCACCGGGAGGGGACATGACTTCTGATTTCGGCCTACTTCAAATATAACGAGGACATTGCACAACATCTCCACAGGTTGCAAATAGCTATTGGGGAACTAAGGGGCAATCATATTATAATTGGGACTGACACCCACGCACACTTTCCGCTGTGGTTTTGTGAGAGGAACCAATATATTGGAAGAAGGCCTGACACTGAACATCGGAGAAGACACATGGAGGACTTCATCATGGAAAATTGTTTGGCTATACACAATCAAGAAAGCCAGCCTCCAACATTTTGTAGTCCGAATGGACAATCTAATATTGATGTGACACTATCCAGCAGAGGTATAGCGGTAGCGGAGTGGAGGGTGCGAGTTGGGGCCAGTGTTAGTGACCACCAACTGATCACCTTCAGTGTGGAAGGGAGAGGAGTGAGAGAGATGCTTGGCAGGGTACGTACGCTTGAACCAATTGAGGAGCCGGTGGCCTATAGGACGCGGGGGGTCGATTGGTCTCACTTCCGATCTGGAATCCACGTGCGGGTGGGCCGAGTAAACGGGTACTCCTGCGGTAGATGTTTGTCAGCAAATTACATCGATTATGACCCGTACAGCGGAGGAATGCCTGGGGGTGGAGAAGGCAAATTGTAAGAACAGAGTTAATTCATGGTAGACACCTGAGCTGACGCAACTCAGGAAAGAATGTCAGAAGTTGAGACGTCTATGGCAGGGCCGCAGGGGTAAAGGAGATGATAGAGAAATAATATCGTTGAACAATTTGAGATCCTCGCGTGCGAGGTACAGGAAGGCGATGCGTGACGCCCAGATGATATATCTGAAGGGCATTGCCGATGCTGGGAATTCGGACCCGTGGGGGGTGGGCTATAAGTTGGTTGAAGGCAAAGTATGCCCGCCAAATAACATAATTTATGGGGCTAAACTTATAGAGGGGTACTCTGATAATGCAAGTGTGGCATCCAGGGCTATATTAACAACTTTGTGCCCGGATGACAATCTGGATGTAGATACAGCGTATCATAGACAGGTGCGAATTGCTGCAGCGTGTATCCCACCAGGGGAGGACTCCATGCCTCTTGGATTAGAATGTCTTGGTAAAATTATAAAGAGTCTCCCTTACAAAGCCCCAGGAATTGATGGTATCACGGCAAAGATCGTAAAGGAGGCATGGAAGGTGGCCAGCGTGGATATTACTAGAATGTACGCTAAGTGCGTCAGGGAAGGTATCTTCCCGCAAGGTTGGAAAAGTGGTCGTTTGGCTGTAATCCCGAAAGGAAATGACAAACCACTGACAGACCCGAAGGCGTATAGGCCGATCACACTGTTGCCAATCCTGGGAAAAATCTTAGAAAGAATAATTATAGAGTGTGCACCATCGGTATGTAGGGATATATCCGTGACGCAGCACGGTTTTTTCGAGGACGCTCAACGGAAACGGCTCTAACTGAGCTATTGGATACGTCTTCCGGGACTAGGGCCAAGTATGTACAGGTTGTAATGTTGGACATATCGGGGGCCTTCGACAATGCGTGGTGGCCGATGATCATGCTCAAGTTGAAGCAGCGAGGTTGCCCGCCAAACATCTATAGGATGTTGGCGGGCTACTTCGTGCAGAGGTGCGTGAGTATGTTCGTTGGCAGCCATGTTGAGTGGAAGGTCTCCACGATGGGATGCCCCCAGGGTTCCGTTCTGGGGCCGGTTCTGTGGAACGCCCTCTCGGACGATTTACTCCGCTTGCCGATGCCGGACGGAGTCTCTCTGACGGCGTACGCGGACGACATTACACTCATCATTGAGGCTGAGACTCGCAGCAAGATTAAGAGGAAGGCAGATGTGGCATTAAAAGCTATAGTAGAATGGGGAGTCGAAATCGTCTTAGTTTTTAGCAGAAGACTAAGACAATAAGGCTGTCCGGGAAATCGATTGGATCACGCTAAGGTGTTAGGTGTGACAATTGACGCCCGTAGGACTTTCACTCAGCACGCGGTCGACATTGGCGACCATGCTGCTAAATGTTTTGGTAAGGTGGCGTGTTTGACGTCCACCTCTTGGGAATAAGGTATGCAGCCCTGTGCCTTATCTACGTGGGTACATTCGTCGCTACGCTTACGTATGCGGTGTCTGTCTAGTATAACCGGGCATCTATATACCCAGTGCGCAGTGCCTTACTGCGCGCCCAGCGGTCCTCGTTAATTCTCCTGACGAAGGCGTACAGATCCGCGAGCACTACGGCTCTGCCTGAGCTGGCCGGGGTGCTGCCCGCGGATCTGCATGTTGAACTCGTGGGTGAGGGACCGGCAACTGCGGACCGCAGCGAAGGGCGTGAAGAAAGAGTAAGGCGAAAGAACAGAATAAAAACTGAAATCTTGACCAAATGGCAGGATAGGTGGGATACCTCGGAGCAAGGTAGGGATCTATACAAATTTTTACCGGATATTAGGCGTAGACTCAGGTTCAAGTGGATCGAGCCTGATCACGAGACGGCTCAAATGATGATGGGACATGGGTGCTTTAGGGGATGTCTGAGGGATCTGGGGTTGTCCGACACGGGGCTTTGCTTCTTCGGCACTGGCGTAGACGAGTACCGGGACCAAGTGTTGTGGGAGTGCCCGCTGTATGCGGACATAAGAGACGACATGTTAGGAAAGATGGAGAGATTGTAAGTGGGGCTGGTTTATTTGCCGGACATGGTAGGTTCAGCGGGGAATTTCAGAGCGTTCAAGGAGTACGCGCATCGACGGCATTCAAGAAGGAGACCCTTGGAGCTAGAAGTGACGCATAGCGCGGAGCTTGGTGAATGAGTCGCGTTCATGTGTAGTCTGCCCCTTTAGGGGAGAGTGACAAAGAGACAAAGGCAGAGAGAATAAATAACTTGTAGGGAGAGAAGAGTTGCGTGACGAAGAGAGCCTAAGAGCAGACGTCGCGCAACCTCCTAAAGACTCGGCCCGTTAAATCATGAAATGGGAGGTGGTGGGTTTGTCCCGGGATCATCGTCCGCCCGCACTCGAGTAGGTCGGATGTGTTTGCGCGCGCTCCCGAAATAAAAATTATTTTCATTGGGACATTCGGGAATTATTGTTGTTTCGAGTCGATTCTCATATCGTGAGCTAACTCTAATATTTAGTTTTAATCAATTTAACTGTATTTTCGATAGTTTTTAAGTGTTTTTAGTGTGGACCAAGAAGGCAAATTTTTAAGTGGTGGAATTGCGAAAGGGCGCTCAAATATACAGCTAAGTATCATAGTTTTAGTTTTTATTCCATTATTATTTGCCTTTTTCAAAACTTTAAAGTACTTTTTTGTGTAGTTTTAAATATCTGGTTGACCGAGCTTCGGTTTTTCACATCACATATTTTTAGAATCGATCTTTTCTTGGACCTGGGACCTTGATAAATCGATTCCTTGACCCGAAAAACCCCTAATTTGTGACTCATGAAAATCGTTGGAGCCGATATATATATATATATATATATATATATATATATATATATATATATATATATATAGTTTAAAGGTATTAGATAACAATTTTCACTAAAATCATAACCTATTAACACGTGCTCGATACCATGTGCTTTTTAATGACAATCATATGACGTGCTGTCGTTTGACGGTTAACAGTTTGACAGTTGACAATTGACACTGATTATTACGATGACAGTTTGTGACGTGTGCTGTCGCTTGACGTTGACGTGCGTGACGTACGACATTGACAGTTTGACAATTGTTACGTGTGTTGCTATTACAATGTCTTATTGGTATAAATACAAGAACGACTTCGGACATTCGTAATACTGAACTATTTCGTGACTTTTATTCATTATATTTATTCGTTTTATTTATTCGTTTTATTATTCGTTTTATTTATTCGTTTTATTTATTCGTTTTATTTATTCGTTTTATTTATTCGTTTTATTTATTCGTTTTATTTATTTTTCTATCACTTTACTACGTAAGCAACCAATTACTTTAGAAGTTTATTGTGCGAACATCTACGGGTGTTATAAACTTTAAATATGAATAATAAAAAAAATACGGGTGATAAAGACGAAACCCCCATACAGGGTAAAGGAACAATGAACAAGGAGTTGGTGGAGATCTTGAGGAAGCGGAGTGAAGAGAGGATCGCCGAGGAGCAGGCGATGCTGCGTCGGCTTGACGAGGAAATGGCGGACTATGAGTCAGCTTTCCGCCCGCGACTCTCTTTAGCGCGAACAATACCTGGTGGCCTGGGACCAGCAACACCTTTGGTGTCAGAAGAGCATATATTTTGCGAAACCCCGTTGGAACCTGAATCGCCGACTGATGCTGGTGAATGGTCCGGAATTGGGAGGAAAGGGAGGACTAAGCGGCCTTTGACGTCCTCTGATGAGATCCAGGAGGCGACCCGGCCGAGGTTAATGAGGAGCTCGGAAAGCTCGGAGCATGGAAGATTCCACCAGTTTCCGGAATTCTGTCGACTCAACCCCGTCCGTGTCCTACCGCAGGAAAGGAGGGAACAATTGTGGAGGCTGCAGAGGAATGTATGGAGGTTGCAAATGATTTAAAGCGGGCTACACAGGAGGATCTTATCTATATGTCAGCAAAAGCCACTCAGGGTATTATGCACGCGGTTCGTGCCAAAACATCTAAACGGATAAGCTCTCTTCTATTGTGATGGCGCTGTCAGCGAGGCTCGCTAAAGCGGAATCCAATTTGGTGAAGGCTGAGCTGAGAGAGCTGAGAACCTGGGGCTGTAGAAGCCATCAAGAACGCAATACCTGCGGAACTGCGTGTTGTAGAGCTCAAGGAAAGGCTCCTCACGGTATTTATATCTAACGTGGACAACGAGCTGAAGGCAGAGGAATTCTCAAGTGCTCTTTGGCAACAAAATCTAAACGGTAAAATAATCGAAGACCAATATAATAAAGGGGTAACCGTTACCTTTAGGAAAAGGAGAGGAACAAACAGGACCGGAACAGTAGTACTACGATGCACACCGGGAATAAGGGATCTACTCATTGTTAAGGAATATGTATACGTTCTCTGGGAACGACATGTAGTAAGGGACTACATAGACGTGGTTTATTGCCATAAATGTCAGCTTTATGGCCACGTAGAGGAGTATTGCACATGGAAAGTCAGGGTTTGTGGCAAGTGTGGAGAAGAAGGCCATTCGGGTGATGAGTGCAAGGCAACGTTTCTGAGGTGTTCAACTTGCACACATTTTAAGAAGCCGGCTGATAGCCATAGGACGATGTCCCGCGAGTGCCCAGCCAGAAGGTACCCTGAGGACAAAGTTATAAATAGGATTAACTATGGATAGACGCCCATCACTAACAATAGGGCAAATTAATCTCCTGGGGTCGGAGATAGCTACCAGGGAAGCTTTCCAGATAGCGAGAGAGCTCAAATTGGATATTCTTCTAGTTCAAGAGCAATACCACCTAGAAAAGGGTACAATCATCCAAACTGGCAATAACTCTAAAGCTGGGATAATTATCAACAACAACACCTTGGCAATAACTATCCTTGAGCAACTATGCAACGGATATAGAACTGTGGTGCACGTATCCAATAGAAGTCAGGATATCTACCTAGTATCTGCGTACTTTAAATACAACGAAGATATTGCAATACATCTGCAAGGTCTACAGAATGTCATTTATAAATTGCATGGCAGGAACGTTATAATTGGGGCTGACACTAACGCGCACTACCCATTGTGGTACTGCGATAGGGCCTATACGGAATAGGATATAGGGATAGGGATATACGGAAAGAGGACCTGTCAATTAGCACGTTGTCTAACCTAAAAAGCACATGGCCGGCGGTCATCGTATAAACTAGGTTATTACATTTTAAAAGCGTTAATTAATGCACTAAAAGCGTCTAGAAATGCGCACTACAGCTACCTAAAGCACTAACATCGGTAATTATCAAAACTTAAAACTATACTTAGCTCTGAATATCGCCCATATTCCTGTCCTATCCTGTCGCATAAACACTAACACAAAATTTGCCATTATGGTCCACAGTAATAACGATATAAATAGTACAAATAACAAGCGAATTTACACAAATTGTATATAAACATAAAGCTCAACACATAACCAAAGTATATATAGAAAGAAAATTAAAGAAAATCGAGAAAAACCCACTCACACAAATGATCCCGAGACAAACCCACCATCTCCTATGGCGCAGGGGTTCTAATCCGGACGGCTGAGCCCGAGGCAGCAGAAGCGATTAAAAAGGCCAAACCACCAACGCTCCATGTTGTGAAGCCCAAAGAACGGTTGCCTCTGGTGTCGGTATCAAATGTGGACAACGAACTGAAAGTGGAAAAATTTCTGGGTGCATTATGGCAACAAAAACATAATGGCAATATTGAAGAGGATGACTTTAACAAAGGTGTGATTGTCGCATTCAGGAAGCGACGACATCAGGGAACAATCGATTTGGTACCTTTGTGCTCAGATGTATCCCGGATATCAGGGATTACCTGATTGGGACGGAGTATATACATATACGTACACTGGGAGAGGTACATGGTAAGAGATTTCATCGGCGTTATCTGTTGTCACAAATGTCAACTGTACGGACATATTGAAAGGAAAAAGGAAGGCTCTTTAATGCACCTTCCAATGGGCACTCTATCACCAGTCTATGACGATTAATGAGCATAGACTATACCACAGGCTAATTTGAGTACTACGACTGTTAGGAATTCCCCGTATTTGGAAGAAATACTAAAATGGTTCTAATTTGAGTGGTGTAAACACAGGTTAATTTTAAGTAAAATTACGATATTTTCATTAACTTACATTGCATTTTGATTTTAGTTCGATGTCAGTTAGGTTAACTTTTTATAGCTTTTTTGTTAAATTGTTCATCGTGGTTGTTTCACACTCAATAATGGATGAAAGTGACTTTAATTCTTAATCCGAAGTTGAGCACCGGAAAAAAGAAAACATTATAAAGAAAAGTTTCGAGAGGAATGACTTATAAAACCACTAGCGACCTACCCGCGGTTTCACCCGCGTTGCTTTTGTTCCCGTGAGAATATCGGAAAGTTTTATATACGAAAACCTTCCTCAAGAATCAATCTATCTATTAAAACAAACCGCATCAAAATCCGTTGCGTAGTTTTAAAGATAAAGCATACATAGGGACAGGGATATAGGGACAGACAGAGAAAGCGACTTTGTTTTATACTATGTAGTGATAGTTTTGCGAATGGTTAAAAAAATGACAATAAAGACGGGTATGTTACATCATATGTGTACTAGCAAAGAATGTCAGCTGAAAGAGCTTATTAAATAGGCAAAGCAACAAATTCGTACATAAAAAAATCCAAAAGATTTAGTTGAACCTCTAAAGATACTGCAATCAATGGATATTATATTTAAAATATCTGAAAAGGAGCAGATAAAATTTTCAACTATAAAAATTGGCAGCTTTTGTTGCGGAGCGTAATATTTCTTCAAAATCTAAGGATGATTTAAGCGATTTATTGCCCCAACTGTGTCTTGATTCAATTATCGCTAAAGGGATAAAACTAAAAAGAACTAAAGTTCAAGCAGCGGTTAACAAATGGTTAAATGAGGAATCACGACATTCGTTTACAGTAAGGGATAATTTAAAATCTCATGTCAAAAGTTTTTATTCAGAGCTTTCATTTTCATTACATAATATTGAGTTTGATCTGTTAGACCAAAAAGCGAGAAATTTTGCGTCACAAGAAGCTCACCGTAAATACTTGATTCAGCTTAGAAAACTTAATTCTCTTACTCGTTATGCGTCGCGTAATAAAAATTATAATAATGCATACAATATACCCAATTCTCAAAATTTTGACAATCGTGTTAATAATCTTACCGAATTTTCGCGTAATAATAGTGATAATAGTTCAAATAATACAATTAATACTCATAATTTTCATCCGCGGGTAAAAAATCTTTCCGATATCCGTTTTACTCAGTCCGAAATGTCAATTTTAGAAAAAGGACTTAAGTATAGCCCAACTCTAAACTTGACCAAAAAATTATTAGAAACCTTAGCGGTTGACGCGGAAATGGCAATAGTGTTAAATAAAAAAGGATAATACAATTAAGGGTGTTGTTGCCCACCAAATAAAAAATATTCCCCTTTCACAAAACTTTAATGCAGAAATAGCTACAATTAAATCTTTAAAAAATAAAATAGCAGATAAGCATTTAGTAATATCAAAAGCAGATAAAGGTAATACTGTTGTTGTTTTAGATCGCGATTATTATAATAATAAAGTTAACGACGTAATCTCAGGTGAGAATTTCACTCGGTTATCGTACGACCCTACAAATAAGTTTTCTAAACAAATTCCTAATACAAGAGTAATCGAAATGAATCCTCGTTCACCATTATTATACGGTTTACCGAAAATTCACAAAGATGGTTGTCCAATACGTCCAATCGTTTCGTATGTTAGGGCCCCAATATACTAGTTATCCAAGTCATTAAATGTAATTATTAAAGCAAAAACAAATTTCAAACTAACTTATAGTTTAAAAAACAGTCTTCAACTGGTTAATAAAATTAAGGACATAGTTCTTCCTCACAATGCTAGACTATTGTTGTTAGACGTAGAAAGTTTATTCACAAATGTTCCCTCTGACGAAAGTATAATATAATGTCAAAAATGCTAGAAAAACAACGTTTAATTCCAGCGGAAATAAATGAGGTGGTAGAATTAACTAGGATATGTATGAGTCAAAATTATTTTAAATTTAACGAAGAAATATATATCCAGAAAGAAGGTCTAGCTATGGGTTCCCCTTTAAGTCCATTAATGGCAGAATTTTTTATGGATAATTTTGAAAAACTAAATATTGTAGGTCATCAGTATATATTATATTATTATCGATATGTTGACGATATTATTATGTGTTGGACCGGTACCGACAGACAACTAGATCTTTTTGTAAATAATTTAAATAAAAACACCCAAAAATAAAGTTTAAACTAGAATTAGAAAAGGAAAATTCAATAAATTTCTTAGAGTTAACAATAACAAAACAAAATAATAAACACCACTTTGGGATTTTCCGTAAGCCGACATACACAGATACTACAATACCCGCGTCATCCTGTCACCCATGGCAACACAAAATAGCCGCGTTTAATAGTTACATACACAGATTAACAACTTTACCACTTAGTAGGGAGAGTTATAACGAAGAGCTAAATACAATTTTTAAAATGGCGGTTTCAAGCGGATATAGTTGTAATTTAATTAAGAGTTTAATAAAAAAGAAAGAAACACAAAAAATTAGAACATTATGCGGTACCACCCCAAAAAGAGTTTAGGTTTAAATCTAGTCTAACGTATTTCGGTCGCGATTCGGAAAAAATACATAAATGTTTAAAATGTAATAATATAAACGTAGCATTTAAAACACATAATTCCTTACGAAACATATTATGTAATGGAAAGGACAAAACACATAATAATAATAAATCTGGAGTTTATAAATTACGTTGTTCCGAATGTAGTAGCGTATATATTGACCAAACCGGTCGAAATTTCGAGTCACGTTATAAAGAACACATATCCGCCTTAAAAATAAACATTCTGATAAGTCTCATTTTGCTAAACACCTTTTAGAAACCGGTCATAGTTTAACAGCGAATCATACTTTTGAAGTATTACATACGAGTGATAAGGGTTTAAAGTTAAATATATTAGAGCAGTTAGAGATCATAAAACATAATAACGATTCAATCAAATTGTTAAATGAACAAACAAATCTTTCAAATACACCCTTGTTACAAAAAGCGTTTGGGCCGGCCACACATTGCGAATAGAATAAAAAGCGTGTCAAACATCGGCGCGAATCATTATTACTTACACTCGCGTAGAGTGAGGTAATGTCCGTTTCTCCTGAAGATGCTTCGGTTTCGAAGTGAAACGTGCGTTGAGTATGTACATGAATTTTGTGCTTTTGTGATTGGTGCCGGCGTGGTCGTGGTTGTAAAAGTGTGGTGGATGTGGGCGGATAAGTGTGCCGCTGGGGTCTTCGTTTGATCCGAACCATCGGTGAGTTTTATCCATTATTAATCTCTCTTTTCGGTACCATCACGGAGGATTTGCGGATAATAGCAAAATTAATTAATTTCACCTTTGTATAGGATCATTCGAAAAACAACATTTAATAAAAAAATCCAAAGTTTTTTTTATATTAAATATTGATGAAAGTACAGATATCAGTGTTACCAACTGTTGCTGTTGTAGTGAGATATTTTGATTCAAAACAAATTATTTGAGGAAAATATAACTGAACACTCAGCTATTGCAGAACAAATAATAACAATAAAGAATCTATCCAGAAGTAATCCATCCCTTTCGGGGTTCGGTCTGATGGTGCAAATACCATGATGGGATGCCATATTTTGAGTCTAGTCAATTACTCCAGCTTTACCAAGGAATAACTATGCTGAAATTAGTTTGTTATTATTTGCATATTTGTGTCAAGTTCTGTGTCCCCACAGAACTTCTCTACAACTGCGAAAAAAATGGCTAAAACAAGAGACAAAGCGAATTTGAGGAATTCCAGTACTTTGCTAAGACAGAAGTTACGTCTACGATCTACGCAAACGCGGTCGCTTTCACTGCACGCTGTCTTTAATAGAATACTAGAACAGTGGGAAGCACTGCGTCTCTAATTTGATGATAAACGGCTAACAGATGCAGAATGCCAAGAAATCCACTCAATCCTTACCGACCTTGTAATAAAAGCGTTTTTTTGGGTGGATATTGCCAAAATTCAATATAGTAAATACTTACTTTCAAACTCAATATATTGTGATCAAACTTACTTTGAACATTGAATATCGTCGGCCCTTGGTAAAACTCCCATGTTAATTTATACAGTATTAAAAGCACTTGTAATGTTTTACTTTGTTTTTATTTACAAACACTCACTGCTTTCAACTTTAAAACTGACAGCGTTTTACACAGAATTGATGATACTAATTTTTCTTATGCGGTATATAAATTCAACTTCAATAGTAATCCGGCTGACAACAGAAATCCCACAGATTTAAAGGATCCCACAGATTTATCTCTGTGTTAAAGGATATTTATCTGGATAAATATCTTCTAATCTGTGACTTGGTGTGTAAAAGCAATTAACGAAGCATTGCATTTTAATAGTTTGTGTAAAAAATATAACATTTATTCTGAAATATATTGAAAACAACCTCCAGTGTAATAGTGACAAGAGTTATATCAAAAATTACTTGCAAGAGAGTAGGCGAAGATGGTTAAATCAAGAAATTAAACATCTGTATTGCAAGCGTAATAACGTGAGTACCCATATAATGGAATGCAATTACATGAGTACCCATATAATGGAATGCAATTACATACTAGGCTAACTAATATGGAAATTGATAAACTGTTAGGGGTGGTTTATGAAAACAATAAAATTTTAGCAGCAAAAATACATTCTACCCATCTTAGGTAACTCGAACACCTGAGCAGTAAATACCATACCCAAACACAGAAGCGTCCGGAATTTTATTTTCATAGGCAGGTAAGTCGGTACAACACAATAAATATTTAATTCACTAACAAAGAATTAACATTGTTAAGAAAAGGGCTTAAGTATTTTCCCCCTTTTAAAAACAGCTATAAGGAACTAGAAAATTTAGCTATTTAATTTATTTAAATCGCTACAACGGTTAGTACAACGAAATACCTGACAAAATAAATAGAGAGGTAGATAAACACAGAAATAGTAATACACTTAAAAAATGAATGGAAAACAGTGTGATCAAGGCTGATAAAGGCTATATACTATTGTGATAATAATGAAACATTACTACGTAGATACGATCAATATTTTTTTAATCCGGGTCCTTCCCTGTCTTGAACATGATCCTACAATAAGTACTTGAAAATAGTAACCAATACAATCCACACATCAAACAGCATTTTGAAACTAACAGATACTTTTAAATCCAATGTCATGAAGGCGCAAATACCTACTCTGTATGGGTATTATAAATTACACAAACCAAACGTACCGATACGTCCAGTGGTTTCTTATACAGAAGCCTCTGCTCACATTTTGCTGTTGTGGTAAATAATATATTTAAGGATCTAAAGAAATTTAACCCAAACTAATGTAACTTAAACAGAAGCCACTTTATAAGAGCCCCTCAGCTCTTATAAATGTTTAGGTTAGGTTAGTTTGGGTTAGATCCTCGCAAGAGGTGGTCGGACTTTGTCTGTAAGTGTGGAGCCACATATCGCAATACCGCAAGCACCACAATATGCTGTCATTTTAAAAGTTGGAAAAGGGAACACAAAGCTGAAACCCTTGAATCGGGGGTAAACGATTGCAGTCTACCCGGTGGAGACCACAACTCTCCTTCAAAAGTCGATAAATCCGCAGACTTTGGGTGTAAAAATTGATAAAGTTATCAAAGTGAGCAATGCTAAAGTTCTGATTCGAACAGCAGAGCCTGGAGTAGATGAGGCTATAAAACGGGCTATCCACCGGCGTTGTGGCGTTACCCTGAGATGTAGTCCTAAAATGCGGGACAATGTGCGAGACTATATAGATGTCGTGTGTTGTCTGAAGTGCTAACTGTACTGGCAAGTGAATAAATATATTGTTCAGCAAAGGAGAGAACCATAGACGGCCCACGAAAATAAGAATGGGACAAAAATAAACCTCCGAGGGTCTGAGGTGGCTACGCAAGAGGTGTTCGATATAAATAATGAAAATCGTCTAGATTAAATTTTATTCCAAGAACAGTATCCAATTACTTTAAGCAACACACTTAGGAGACTCCGAGAGCCAGGATCATTGACAACCCGGAGCAGGCAATTACCATCCTTGAACATCTCAGCAAGAGTACAGAGCTGTGGCGCACGTGACCGATACAAGACTTGATTTGTACATAATTTTCTATATTCTATATCTATTAATTACTGCGACGACATTACCATTTATTTGCATGGGCTCCAAACGGAGATGAGTAGGCAACGCGGTAAATGAATCTTAATTGGGGCAGACACTATCCACTATGGAACTGTGAATGGACATAAAACTTTAATACTTTGGTAAGGGAACTGAGACCGAACACACGAGGAGGCAGATGGAGGGATTTATTATGAAGGATGTTCCATTATAAATCCCTCCATCTCTCTTCTCTTGTAAAAAACAACGTAGACGAGCAGCCTCCTAATTTTTGTGACCTTATGGGCAATCGAACATAGACGTAACGTTAACAACTAAGGGTTTAGCAGATTTGGAATAAAGATTGCAGGTTGGTGCTAGCTTTGATGAGCACCAGCTGATTATTACTGTGTAAATGGCCACTTCGATAGGTATACGTGCGAAAGGCCTGTGTGTATATGTAAGAATACTACAGAACTGATAGAAGAACCAGTGGCCTATTGGGCGCAGGGGTTGACTGGTTTTTGTTCCGGTCCGACTTCCATATTCGAGTAATAGTTTGCATAAGCTTCATAATAAGATTGGTTTTAAATAAAAATTTAAGAATTACTTACTAAATCTACTAAAGTTACACCAACAAATATACAATGAAATATGTAAATTCTATTTGCCGCTACATTTTTATTTTTATCTTTTTATTTTATTTATATCCTCACATTCAAAATTTACCAAAAAATCATTGGTCGACGCGGAGTTTACAAAATATTCATCTTCATCTCAACTAAGAATAGTGGAAATGAATGCTTACCCGCCATCACTATACGGCATGCCGAAAATTCATCAAGATAGTTGCCCAATACGTCCAGTCGTTTTTTATACTGGTGCCCGAGTATATGAGTTATCTTTTAGATATTAAATTTAATTATTAAAGAAAAAACAAAATTTAAATCACTGTATAGATTAAAGAAGAGCCTTCAACTAGTCAATAAAATCAAGGACATCGTTTTACCTTTTACTTCACTCTATGAAGGGTGAAGCATCAAAGCACTAATGCTTCACCCTTCTTAGAGTGAAGTGCTATTCGATTCTCCTGAAGACGCTTCGGTTGCGAAGTGGAACGTGCGTTGAGTACATAATTTGCGTGTTACCTTTGCTTCTGACGTGGAAGAAAGTGTGGTGGTAGTGGGTGGCCTATTGTGCCGCTGTGGTCTTTTCCAATTTCAGACCTTTGATAAGTTTACCCCATTCCTTACACTACCTTTCATTTCTGTTGCATCACAGCAGTTCCATATAACATTTCACGGAAAATTTGCCAATTAAATATCATAGTTGCTTCTTTAAATTATGGATTTCCGCAAAGTAACGCCTGAATCTATTAAACACACCACGGAATCTTTGTATATATGTATAGATAAGTGCTTTTAGCTATTGCGGGAGCGGACAAGAGCGCACCTGTAGTAGTTGGTAGAGGGGTGCGTCAAGGGGACCCACTGTCCCCGGTACAACATGGTTATAGATATAGTCCTTGCGTCCTTTCCTAGATCTGTCGGCTACAGGCTGGAAGGTGAGCTAGTCTCTGCTCTGGCATACGCTGACGATCTTGTCCTGCTTGCAGGTTCCAAGGTGATGCAGGACTCAATCGAACGTGTTGCCAGCGTCGGTGAGATGATGGGTCTCAAGCTGAACCACGGCAAATGTGCTGTCCTATCGATGGTGCCGGACGGCCACCGAAAGAAACACCACTACCTTAAGGAACGCACGTTCCGGGTAGGTCATAGAAAACTCAGGCAAATTTCTTGTGTGGAAAGATGGCGCTATCTTGGAGTCGACTTTAAGTCTGCTGGATGCGAGGTGTTAAAGCATGACATCGCAGCGGCTCTGTTAAACATCACGAAGGCCCCACTGAAGCCGCAACAGCGGCTAGAGTTAGTGCGTGGCCATCTGGTGCCTAAATTCCTACACGGCTTCGTGCTGGGTATGATTTCGGATGACAGGCTGAGAATGCTCGACATCCAGATCCGGGGCGCTGTGAGGCGCTGGTTGAGGCTTCCGCATGATGTACCTACCGGGTACTTCCACGCGGCAGTTAAAAACGGTGGCTTGGGGCTGCCCTCATTGCAAACCGCTATTCTGAATCTCATCTTACGGAGGTTCGGGGCGCTCCCGACGTCGGGTTGGCCAGTAGCCAATGCCGCCGCCAAATCCGCAAGGATTCATAACAAACTGCGGTGGGCCGGTAAATAGGTACAGAAGTTCTCGAAGGAGGACCCCCGAACACACTTACCAAGTGTGAGGCACTATTGGAGCGTCTCGCTGCTCGTCGTCACGTCGTCGTCGTCGTCGCACGATCGCTGTACTCTTCGGTGGACGGATTCGAACTCCGCGAATCCGGAAGCACCCCGGAATCCACTAGTTTGTTACCGGAACGGAATGGGCAGTGCAGTGGCCGGGACTTCGTGCAGTTCGTGCATATGCACATTAACAGCTTACCTTCTCGTGTGAGAACGAGTAGGGGTAGAAGGAATGAAAGGGAGAAGGGGATCGGATGCCGTGCATGTTGTGCGGTTAACGAGACCACGACTCACATCATCCAGCAATGCTTTCGAACGCACAGTGGCCGCATTCAGCGTCACAATTGTGTCGTCGATGTTGTTGTCAAGGCGATGACGGATTCGGGGTGGACCGTCGAGATGGAGCTCAGAACTTCACACGGGCTCAGAAAGCCAGACATCATTGCTAGGAGGGAGGGCAAAGGTGTCATTGTCGACGCAGAGGTGGTCTCGGGCCAGCGCTCGCTCGATGAGGCTCATCGGAACAAACGTCGCAAGTACGGGAGTGACGATGAACTCGTTGAGCTTGTCGCCGGTAGACTGAGGGTACCCGCTAGTAGCGTCGCGTGCACTTCTTGCACGATCTCTTGGCGTTGGTGTATGGAGTGGCGCGTCCGTAAAGGATCTGAAATTCCTCCTTGGGCTAAAGAGCCCAACATTGTGTTCGATTACATCTATAGTCCTCCGTGGGTCGCACATGAATTGGACCAGGTACAACCAGATGACCGCCGTTGCGGGGCGGTCGCTAGAAGCTGCAGCCGGGGCCTGTGGCTAAGGGTTATGCAGTACCCGACGGGCTGGCGACCAGCGACGGCCGTTCTGGCCATCGCGGAACGAATTCCCCGTGGATTCACCCAAACAGTTCGTCCTTCCATCAAACTGCACAATTTCTCTGCAGATACGAGAGATGGGGACTTCGGGTCTATCTTGTATGTTGCCATAATGGTTAATACCGGTCCCACAGGGCCGGGTCACTAAGATCGAAGGCATTATGGTGCAACCATCCGATGCAGCGATGCGAAACTAGCCAAATGCCTCGTCATGTAATTAGTGACGCGCATGAATGGATTAACGAGATTCCCGCTGTCTCTATCTACTTGACAAACCTGGAAGAAACGCGCTCAAGAAGAGCGCACTGGACCGGATACAAACCGAATGGCAGGACCGTTGCGAGGGCAGCGATAAAGGCCGAGACCTGTATCGCTTCTTTCCCAACATGTGAAATCGAATGTGGGCTAAATGGGTTGAGCCTGATCATGTCACGTCACAGATACTGACTGGTCATGGCTGTTTTCGTGGAAGGCTGCGTGACGTGACGCTCTGTGTAACCGGACTCTGTTTATGCGGGCACTCGGACGAATATAGGGACCACATTTTGTGGCATTGTCCATTGTATGACGAGGAGAGGAGGAATATGCTCGATGGGCTGCAGAGGGTGGGAACGGGGCCTGTCCACTTCGAGGAGCTTGTTAAGACGCAGGCGAACTTTAGGCTGCTCGCGGGATTTGCGCACGCGTGGTATGAGGCGTTGGCCACTGGAGATTGGCCAATAAGTGAAATCGCAGCCTACAAGGTGAACGAGAAGCCGTGATTGTGCCGTCCATTCCCAATTGGGATAGCTGCTGAGACCGCCCCTTCAGGGGAGAGGTGTCATGGGGACAGAGGTCTAGAACTAAATAACTTGTAGGGAGTCAAGAATTGCACAGAGAAGAGAGCCTAAGAGCAGACTCTGTGCACCTCCCGCGCTTAGGCCCGTATAACCGCGAGGTTGGTAGGGCCATGGGTTGGTGGTGGGTCTGTCCCTATCTACTTTATTTATTTTATTTGATTTTAATATATGTATTTTGTCGCTGAAAATAATCTTTTAGTTTCTTAGCTGCTAAGAATCTTATTACTAATGCTGTTGGGCATGTAGTAAAAATTGTGCTTTGATTGATTGGCAATTGTTGCTTAACTATTATAATTGTTATGTTTCGTATTTTTACAAAGATATAAACAGTTTTTACTATATTTTTTTCACTGACAGTTGATATTATATAAGGTTTTACGCAATTTACAGTTTGAAATGAATTATTGTTAGCATATGTTCGATTTGTCATGGATGATAAAATTCATGAAGAGCTACTATTAGCGAAGATTTTGGAGACGAATACTAAAAGTAAATCAATCAATTTTTAATGTTCTGAATATTTTTTTAAGGATTAATCGATTTCATTAACAAACGTCATTTACGTGGCAACAGATGAAGCTCCTGCTATGGTCGAGCGATATCGTGGGTTTTTAAGCCATCTTAAAAGAAATATAATGGAGGCAACTGCAATTATCATGTCATCCACCGACAACACCTAGTCGCGAAAAATTTGAGTAAAAGATTGCACCAATCGCTGCAATTTGTGATTAATGCAGGTAACAAAATAAAAAGTAATACATTGAATACGCATTGATTTGTACAACTGTACGACGAAAATTATGAAGACTTAACGACTGTTTTTACATACTGAAGTACGCTGGTTATCAAAAGGTGTATGTTTAACAAGATTTTACTCACGTTTTGAATCAGTTTTAGAGTTTGTGGAAAGTAAACATCCCGATTTAAAAGAAAAGCTGATTAATTTGAAATAAGACATCGCGTATTTGACAGATTTGTTTAAGAAATTTAATGTCATTAACTTACACGGGAACGCAACGCCTTAATTTAATAAAAACAAAGGGTATAATTTCAGCTTTTCTTGAAAAATTGAAATTTATTAATATTAGTAAGCGCGAACTTTCCCAGTTTTAAAACTTATCACACGTAGAATGCCTTGATGAGGAAACGTTTATCATTTGATTTCCCCGCATGATGATTTCAAAATCAGATTTGGAGATATTCTGACGATAGAAATACCACCAAGGAGCATAAATCCATTTGATGAAACGGAAGTGGACAATGTAGTATTACAAGAGGAGCTACTCAAGCTTAGCACTTATAAGGAGCTGAAGGTAAAATTTAAAAGAGGGTATCAAACATTTTGGCTGCAGGCAGCTATACCCGGAAAATATCCTGGTCTGTGGGGAATTGCGAATAAGGTTTTGATCGTTTACCACTTTATATCTTGTCGAAAAATTTTAGTAACAAAAAAAAAAAGAGGAGATTAAATATCACAGAACGGGGAGACTTCCGGCTATTTGTAACAAAACCAAAGCTAATTTTTTTATAATTTGCTGTCAATCCATCAGTACATCCCTCCCATTGAAATTATAACTATTTTGTGATTGTCATTGTAGAAGTTACTTTATTAATGTTTTCTTTTATGTTACGACTGTTAATAGTTAGTCAGAATAATGAATAGTGTAATAATTACATATTTAAATATGTACAACAACATAAGAAAATATAATATTTTCTTTTTGTTTCTTTCACTCCTAATAGGAAGTTTTCTAAATAAAATTAGTGAGAATTGATTGACTTTTTTGTGCTACGAGTAGATGACAAAAAGTATACTTGGTTGAAATCGCTTTTATGATTGACCAGCTTTACTTTTTTGACATCCATTTTAACCAATCAATCCTCACTTTTTTCGAAAACTGTTAATGTTCCCAGATGGAACTTAGCCACAACGCAAATAGGTAATCGTCACATTTTATATTTTGTTTTGAGAATATGATATAAATGTAGCTGAAAGGAGTCCACCGGAACTAGAAAAATTTGGAAAGTGGTCTATAAGAAAAAAGTTTGGGAACCTCTGCTCTATTTTATTATTTTCTTCTTCAAAGATGAAGGTTTCAAGAGTTTTCAATATACCATGGCCCATCATTATATTGTTTCGTTTATTTTATATGACTATAATTTCACAATTTTATTTATTTTTACAATTTGAATTATACAGCAACAGCGGAGAGCAAAGTAAATTCAATCAAGCGACTGATTTATTGCTTGATATATCAAAAACACAAACAGCGGTCTGAATATGCACAGTACAGTCTAAGAAGAAAACACTGATTGCGAGTCTTTCAAAAATTACTTGAAACTCATTTCATTGACACACTATCCCAGGAGTGGATTGAAGTGAGAACAGTAGAGGATTCTGACATAAGATTATTTTTACTAATAGATATAAGTAAAACTAAACCATAGAAAATATTTAATTCTTGCGGCTTACCAATACATGTAACACATTGAAGTTAAAAACACAAACAATATGTTATGCTAATGTGTTATGCCTATTGAAATATATTTCTATCTGAAGGATTGCTCGTGAAATTCCCATAGCAAAGATTTCCATTAAGTTCCGATTTCTAGGGTCATAATTATAAAAATACCTAAATAAACTTTGGTAAAAAAATACAATTCTTAAAATGTATATATATATATATATATATATATATATATATATATATATATATATATATATATATATATATATATATATATATATATATATATATATATATATATATATATATATATATATATATATATATGTTGTCTTAGCGAAGGTGCGATATATTTTGTGCTAAATGTGTGTTTTAAGGCCAGGTTGTTAAAAATTGTTAAAAATGGTCGATTTTAACAGTTATAAATAAAATCTTTCACTCATCAAAAAAATAAAACTGATGGTGATATAAAGATGAGTTACGCAATAAGCTTACAGGTCAATGCATAAATATACAATATTGTCTAAATTATGCATATAAACCCTTAAATCTGTACGCATACAAATATATAAAAGCAACACAAATAGAAATGTTGCTAATTTCTGATATACGCCGATCGGCGTTTTCCGCAATTTATCAATAATATTTGAATTCCGAAGAGATGATTTCACGGAAACGGCACTCAGCATTTCGTAGGTATTGGAAGAATAAACTTCTATTTTGCCGACATTCTTAAAAAATAATAATTATTGTTGAAAATAAACTCATTAAGAATTTGACGCCGATCGGCGTCCAGTGCATCTGTTAAGAAACAAAAAAACGCCCATCGGCGTCGGCCGCAATGAATGGGTTAAATATTTGTCAGACCACCTTTCAGAATTGTTAATAATTTGGCAATTATTTCTAAAAATCATAGAAGCGATGAAATATTTAGATAAAATCTTACGTGCATGTTCTAGCTGCCGACATGACACGACAGTGGCGCTACCGGCGTAGACTTAATACTCAATACTCAATCATTTATTGCATTATATGTTACAAACAATTTTAAGTATTACAATAATAATTAGTAGATAGTGAACATATACACCCTATTAGGGTATTGCAATGTAGGACTGGACCGATCCATTTCATGAAAGATTTATGTGATTGTCATTAAGGAAGTCGTTAACGGTGTAGTAACATTTTTCTATCAGGAGATTTTTCACAAGTTTTATAAATATACGGTCATTTTCTTCTGATTTAATTTTATCTGGTAATTTGTTATATATTTTTACACACATTATATTTGGTCCGGAACTATGCATTCTTAATTTTGATTGTGGCAATTCTAAATTATATTTAAATCTACTTTCAAAGCGTCGTGGATTATCCATTTGATTTTTAAAAAATTGAGGATATTTTCTTATAAATTTAATTGCTTCCATAATGTACATTGACGATAACGTTAATATTTCCAGGCTTTTAAAATATGGTTTGCAGCTTTCAGTGTCTTTGATATTCTTGAGAATACGTATACATTTCTTTTGGGAAATAAATATATCTTGTACTTTCACACTATTTCCCCATAGTAGAATGCCATATGTAAACCATGAGTTTGCATATGCATAATATGCAGACAATGCGGTGTTAAGATTCGTTGCTTTGCGAAGTTCTCTTAAAGCATAGGTAAAGCTCGACATTTTTGTTTTAATTTTTTTTGTGACCAGTTTGGGATTATCGTTACATTGTCTTATTTTTTATTTCATATAAATGACGAATGGAGAAAGTGTAACCAATATAATAAATAAACATTGGTTGACAAGCTATACTGCCCTGCTAAGCGCAAAAGCGGTATCTCAAAAAAAATCGTAAAATTGATTTTTATGCCATCGGATAGCTTTAAAAAATACGCATCTACTGGACTAAGCCATTTAGCACTATCTTGTTCAAAACGTATGAAAAAACCTTAAGAAAGATTTTTCTATCTCAGTTTTACCATATATCACTAAGGGTGTTAGAGGTATATTAATATTACGTAGGCAACCAGCCGCAAATTTAAATATCGCTAAAATTCTTAAATAAATACACAACTTTTGCTTAGCCGATAAGCGGTAAGTAGGATGAGTAAAATCAGTAATGAGTTACCGCTATAATGCTTAGTATTTTAATGCTTGCATAATACGCAAATTGTTTTGAATTAGTGAGATACGGTTGCAATAGCAAAATTAAATTAGCCCTTATGGTTTTACTGGATAAGATCGAATTTCTAATACATTTTACAGTGATTTATCCCTGCCCTTGGTAAATTCGTTCGCAAATTCGTGTCATAACTTGTTTGTTTTTGTTGTGAAGAGGTCATGATATTTGTGCAAAATTAAGAAAAAAACTGTAAATTAAGGTGCTTAATGGGGTAACTTCATACATTGACATTCAGGTAAGTCCTATTAAATATTATTTTAGCATTTTGTAACCATAATCATTGCAAAATTAGAAATTTTGTGTTAAACTTTCTTGCGGTTGGCGTGCGCGCCCTCGTACGCATTCGTACTTAGCAAAATTGACCTTGATCTACCAGAACATAAAGTACATTATTTTTAATCATATTTTCCCAGCCATACGGTTATTGTTGTTCCGATGATAATAAGTTGATTTGCACTTTACATTACGTAAGTGCAATATTTTAATTTATTTCCCAAATATATAATTTGTATTATGTTTGTTAAAGATAACTAAACGTTTTTGATGAATAAAATAATTCAGTTATACTTATTAAATATTGTTACAGATAAACCATGTCGCAAAGAAATACGAAAATGATGATGCTTTTAGCACAAAAAAATAAGGCGTTGAGGGAAAAGTTTAAGGAATCCAAACAATTACAACGTAATATTAAAACGATCGATCCCGACTTTTTTCCTACTAGTGATTCAGATGATGATCCCGCATTTTCAAGATTCAACAGTGCTGATCAATTACTAGCTCCGATTCTTCCTTCCTCAAATGGTTTCGACTTTGAAGATTCACATTTTTTATCGGGTCCGTGTACATCAAACGTTGATTATTTCGCTATGCATCAGGATGATCAAAACACAGAAATCGGGAATAACAACAAATCCCCTAACTCGTTGATCACATTGACAACTGTGCCAATTATTGAACATAATGATTTAAGTGACATATCATCGCCAGGCTTTTGTTTTAATACACACAACATACACAATGTTTACGATTCCGATAATACTATTTGCACTTCTGAATCTCTTAGGAATAATTCAAATGTGATAAGTGTTCAATACGAAAAATCTGTTGAGAATTCATCTCAAGGACACGAAGTGACACCAAATGATAATCTTAGGGACACCGAGAATCTGACACAAAACGAGATAGCTGATGGAAATACACATAATCTTACAACTTATACTAAGGCCGGTACAATTAGGAAAAGAAAAAAACACGACCAACCTCTCAAAGTCAGAAATGAAGTGAAAAAAAGTGAGATTAGAGAGAAACATAACGTTAAACCACCCTGTCCTGCTTCATGCAAAAAGCAGTGTATCCAAAATATATCGGAAGAGCAGCGAAAAATTATAAATGAGAGCTTCTGGAGTTTGAATGACAAAGAGAGGAAGGCTTATATGCTGCATCACACCTCAGCTAAATCTGTGAAACAAAGAACAGTAACAAGATTTGAATCAGAGGAGTACAGAAAAAAGTAAGCTACAGTTATTCACTTAAGGACGTGCTCGGTACAAAGTATGGAGTATGTAAAACCTTCTTTTTGACAACTTTGGGCTACAAATCATCTAATGACAAACCTTTACATACGGCTTTGGCCAATTCTAACGACACGGTTGCACCACCAGTAGACAAAAGACTGGGAGCTACTCCTCACAATAAAATTGAATCTACTCCTATTAAGGAACATATAATGAGCTTTGAGCCGAGTATATCTCATTACAGGCGTGAACACGCTCCCAATCGCTTATACTTACCCAGTGATTTGACAATCAGTGCGATGCATAAAGACTTTTTAGAAAAAAATCCGTCTTGCAAAGTATCTTACGATAAATATCGAGAAGTAGTCGCAGAATTAAATATTTCTTTTGTAAAGCTTGGCCACGAAGAGTGTGAGGACTGTGAAGAGTTCCGTTTACACGATGATACACATACCAAAGAAAACCTTAAAGAAGACTGTCTAGGTTGCACGAAGTGGAAAAGTCATAACAAACGGGCATACATGTCCAGAGAGCAGTATAAATTAGACAGTGAGCTAAATGAAACTGATACTGTTGTATATTCTGCTGATTTACAAAAAGTTATCATGCTGCCCAGGATAGACATGTTCAAAACTGCTATTTTTACTCATAGGATAGTGGTTTACAACGAAAGTTTCGTGCCAACTGGTCAAGGCCGAAAAGATTTGAGTGTTTTTCCTGTACTATGGTATGAAGGGTTGTTTGGACGTTCCAAAGCCGAAATTATAAGTGCATACTATCAATTTTTTATTTTTCATCGGGATAAAAAAAATATCATACTATGGGTTGATAATTGTTCCTCCCAGAACAAAAAACTGGACGTTTTTTTCTTTCTTAATTTATATTATAAATTCTAAGGATATCAACGCCGACAAGATTGTCATCAAATATTTTGAATCCGGCCACACCTTTATGTCAGCTGATAGTTTCCATCATAGGGTAGAGCTGTCCATAAAACGCATGAAAAACAAAATTTATGATTTCGCAGATTTTTCTCAGGCAGTTAGCACTGCAGGAAAAAATGTAAAACTTAAAGAGATGAACATGCAAGACTTTTATGACTGGGATGATTATACCACACAATATGCACTGTCTCGAATTAAACCGCGTCCATATGTCAGCGAAATGGTTGAAGTTGAAGTTAAAAGAGGCAGTTTTGATATCACCTACAAAACAGGATTCGATCAAAATGCAATTACTGCTAGCATTATAGGAAAAAAAATTTTAAAAAGTCATGTCTTGCCTCCACCAAAAAAGAAAACTGCTCCGGAAGGAATTTCAAGAAACAAAAAAGAAAATATTTTGAAATCTTTTCAAAATATAATACCACAAAATAGAATGTCCTTTTGGAGAGAACTCCCTACTTTTGACTACTAAAATTCCTTCCAAAAACCGTTTGTTTTTAAATATTTTTTTATGTAATTTCAAATTTTAATAATAAAAAAACGTTATATATATACTTTAATTGTTTTTTTTTTTCAAATAATACATATTTTATTCGATAGAAAATACATTCCTTTTTGTATACACACATGTTTGAGAAGAGCTAACGAAAAAGCGGTATCTCAATTTTAATTCTATAGTTTACTAAGCGGTGTAACCGTATCTCATGAATAAAGTACATTATTATACATTTTTGATAATTTAACTAATGTGATAACAAATACACCCTATATAATATATAAATAATATTTAACAAATAAAAAAAACTATACATAAAGTATATATATAACTATTTTTACATAACTTCAATTATCTCAAAACTCGCTTTCTTTGAGTTACCGCTTTTGCGCTTAGTTGGGCAGTATAGGCGATAAAAATACAGCGAAAATATAAAAATTGCATTAATAGTTTTATTTTTGCATAATGTTTGTGTCGGCATTACCCGACCTTGGCTTTTGAACGTCCAAATAATTTGTCGGGTATAGCCGACTGTGGCTATGAAAAGGTTAATGATCTCGTCATTATCTTTCAGCCAATAAAACATCTTTATATTATTTTTATCTTATCTTCATCAAAGGAAATATTCATTTTTCAAGAGTTTTCAATAAACCAAGCCCCATCGTTCTATTCATTCTGGTGTTTTTTATGACCGTGATTACTATTTTGGTGAATTTTACAGCAACAGCGACGGAGAACTAAGAGAATTTGTTCAACTGATTTATAGTTTGATAAACCGAAAACAGAAACAAGGAACTACAGACTAAATATGTCGAGTATAGTCTAGGAAGAATTATGAGTCAATATTATTTCAAACACAATATATTGATCAAGTATCTCAGCAGTGGATCGAAGTAAGAACAGTAGAGGATTCAGACTTAAGAAGATTCTTTTCATTCATTTCGAGTATTAACGATTTTTTTTTAAATTAAACACGTTACTCGTACACCTACTTTTCAAGTGGGTGTACGAGTAACGTGTTTGCTCCGTCCAACATCCTTATCAGTGAACCAGAAATTCTACACTATCCGAACCATGAATTATATTCCGTTCAACTTCAATGCATAGATCGCCTCTGATTGTACCGGGTGGGGGATCAGCTGGGTTTATAGCACCAAGTATTTGACGTCCAGTCTTGACAACATTGAGTCCTTCCCAAACTATAGGTACGATTGCTCCAATTCACTCATTCATTTTATTAAACATATTCATCGATAATTATTACACTTAATTTGGAATTTTTAATATTAGATTTTGACTGATATGTTATTTTGTAATCTCTAAATCTAATGTTTTAGTTCACGAGAAAAACCTTATGAATCTTTCACCAAATACTTCAAACTCATTTCATTGGCCAACTATTCCAGCAGTGGATCGAAATGAGGACACTAGATGATTCTAATATAAGATTATTTCACCCATAGATAGAACATTCTAGCAGTGGATCGAAGTGAGAACACTAGACGATTCTAAGATTATTTCACTCATAGATAGAACATTCCAGCAGTGAACCGAAGCGAGAACACTAGATAATTCTAATTTAAGATTATTTCACCCATAGATAGAACAAAAAGCAAATCATGAAAAATATTTGACTGTGACACGCAGACATCAAAACACTTTTTTTAAAACCAGTTCAAATACGTGTTAGACTCGCATACCGAGGGTTCGTACAAAATTGTAGGTAACCTTAGCTACACGTACATTTCATAATTCTTGGACAACGGGAGTCAGGAAGTACCCTATAGGTTTCGATTCCCATTTTAAATGCAAAATATGCAATATAAATGGTCATATTTTTTGATCGCGTTGACTTTGAAAAGATTGTTTTTTTCACATCTGAGAAGGACCGTAGACCAGAGTATATATTATACATTTCAACTTGACACCTCTACGCATTTTTGAGAAAAAGGATCTTGACAGACGGACAACGAAGTGATACAAGGGTTCCGTTTTTTTCTTAGAAGGAGAGAACCCTAAAAATTAATCGTTAAAGAACTATGGAAATATACAGGTGTAAAGAAAACCCTGTCTGATCCGAAAAAGGTATACAGGTAGGGCAATGGCATTGTCAAAAAAATATATAATTTTATTCAAATAAGAAGAATATCGTAGTTTAAAGTGCCTCATTTTAGTACTAAAATTGAGCAACTTTCGCTTAAATCAAGCAAATATTTTGAAAATTTATCATCAATATTCATAAAATATTGACACAAACAAATTGATGCCTTTGACGATCGGATAGGATTTTCTTTACACACCGTATATTTATGGATATACAGTGAGTCACAAAAACCATGTCCGCTCGTCAAAAGCATTACTGGATAGCTAATACGACCATACAATATGTTCTATTATTTTTTATATATCTCTTCTCTGGATACTCAAAATGTGACAAATTATATAGTCGTAGTAAAAACGCTGACACACGCTGCAGACACGACTTGGAGATGTCCAACTTAAAATATTTCATAAATAAGGGAATTACATACTAATATTTTATTTAAACGATTCATTTTTTTGATATTTTAACCAAGAATTATTATTGCGCTTAACTTACGCTTATTTGTTGATTAATATATTATTTAATAATATCCGGTGTTCTATATTATAGATTTGATTGGAACTATATTGTGTTTTAATAATTCACGCCGTGTGCGGTTAAACTTGAAAACTTAACAAGGAAAATAGCACAAAACAGATGCAACAACCAGGGTTTTAGAGGACAAACCATTCCTTGACAACTTAAATCAAATTAAAATATTTTGTGTATTTAAATATTTTCTATTAATAATAGAAGTAAAAAATAGTTTTATGTTGTTATTGTTGGTATTATTATTATTGCTATTGTTCAATGGGTGAATTCAAATTCTTATTTTTTGTCCAGGTTGACTTGGGTTTTATTTTATTTTGTTTATATACTTACGTAGGTAGTTTGTTTTACTTATTTTTTAATATTATTATAGCTTTTTCTTTATTTTATACAATTAATTACGTAGGTCGTTATATGTCTTACTTACTTTTTGTTCTTGCTGAAGCGGTTTTTATATCATTTCAAAATATTTATTTAATTAATAATTATTATTAACTACTTATTTTTGCCCTTAACTACATGCCCTTAATGACTGCGTCATAATCTTTAAACCAATATACAGCGTTTAATTATGTTCTTCTCTTCGTAAGATTTTATATTAAGTTCTCAAAAGGTTTGTATATTTACAATTACTATTATAATTTTACAAGAAATTAAAGCAATAAGCCACTGCAAGTAAATAAAACTTGGTGAAGCAATTGATTGTTTGTAAATCGAAAACAAAAGAGAAGCCATAGACTAAAAACATCCAACTTAGAAAGAAACACTGATTATCCGTTTTTTACCAAATATTCCAAACCCATTTTATTCAGCATTCAACTATCACAGTCTAAATAGATCTAAGAATCACCAACATTCTAGAAGATTCTGATCACTACAAGATTTTTGTTTTCCCAACACAGCGACAAAAGGAAGTTAAAGTAGCCAAAACAACACAGAAACCTAAAAAATACTTTACAAAGAAACATGGAAACAATTATTCAAATGAAAACAAAACAGACAAACGAGTTAAGGACCTTAAGAATTACTTAACTGCTTATAGTAAGAAAAATTCATACGACTGCGATAGTTGGATTCAGTCATGCTCAGACATACATACAAAACAAAATACCAAGAACGAACTGAGGACTTTAGCAATGACTGAACGCCTCAAGTGAAAATTATAAAACTAAAATAGTATGAACATGCTCATGCGCAGAAGAAAATCGAAGAGGTTAGGAGCTGACAGATTTTTGTTATTTAACATCTGGAATATTTTGAAGGCAGAAGACAATTCAACAGACAATCAAGACCCACATTGACTGTCTGTTCAATTGCCTTCTCCCTCCATTTTGTTGCGAATATTAATTTGTTGTAAATACTGTTTTTACATTGTATCATTTTGAAATTCCTCTACCATTTTACTTTGTTATATTATTTTGTGAATTATTTATAGTATTTCAAATGGACCAAAATACATGTTTGGGACAGTAAGTTGCAGTAGCAAAGCGTTAAGAAATTATAATTATTTTATATATGTTATATATTTGTTAGTAATCTTTTCGCAATGCATGATGATCACTATTATAAATCTACACATACGGTGTAGATTTATAATAGTGATTATAGTTTATATATATATATATATATATATATATATATATATATATATATATATATATATATATATATATATATATAAGTATTTATAATTTTCATATTGAACATATTCGTATATTTCGTGGATTTAGTAATAGCGAGTCGTTTACATAATCGAAAATTTGAAGAGCTGGTTTAGGGCCTTTTTTCGATATAATTTAAAAACAGTTTAAGCTTGGTACCACCACGTCGCGTCAGGCGGCGTATTGATGATATAGCCGCCGCAACGACTACATGTGATTCTAAAAACGCCAACATTTCTTGTTGCCAAAGAGATCACTAAACTTTATATTGTAGATTAATTATTTTGGTCAGGGACAATTGACTTATCACTAAATAATGACATGACTGTATTACAGTAACAGCACTAAATGCCTTTCACGATCAGACAACGTGTTGCTATCTCACTGCACAATACTAAAAAATCCGACAAATTTACGACGGTGTTCTTATTTTTTGGTCAACAGGACATTTTTTGTAAACTTCAACACAACTGTAAAAATAACCTATTTTTAACAATTAATTGAAATCAAACTACTTGTGTACACAATGTATATTTCTGTAAACACACGGTATATTACTTATAAATGAAATACATCCAAACGCACCGACCACACAGCCCATAGAAACCTATTAACAGGCGAACCCAACACGACTTATAGGTCCGATGTAAATGTCCACGCGCCAATACTCAATTAATGTCGACCAATCAAATGCTCTGTACATCACTATATTTAACTTTGGCCGTGAGTTAGCCAATCACGGCGTTGCAACCCCGCTTCGCCTTACCTCAGCTAGTTGCTAGAATATTATACAATACGGAAAATCACACATTAGGCATCTATGAGCAGTGTGGTATGTGTCCAAACTGTTTTTATTTTACTCGTCACTGGAACTAAAACTTATTAACATTTTTATCTTCGTAAACATACATTATTCTTCCCAAAACTAAACAATAATTAATAACAACATAATATACATAACTGTTTAATAAATGTTACTTAACATATAAATAAATCCAAATTTAACGAATAACATCTGGGATAGAAAGTTAAAAATATGTTACATTTGGTTTAAATCAAATATTAACAACAAATTAAACTATTCTAAATTAAGTCAATAAATAGTCCGTTTTAAGGAACTTTGTTCTCATAAGATTAATTCTTATCTTAATAAATTCACTTACATGTAAATTATCACAATAATAATTCGCGAATTACAAAATCCATACTAATATTATAAATGTGAAAGTCTGTCTGTCTGTCACGCTTTCACAGCTAAACCGCTGGACCGATTTTCATGAAATTTGGCATGAAAGTAGTTGAAGAGCCGGGGTCAAACATAGGCTATTTTTTTTCAAAAATCAACCCTTAAAGGGTTGAAATAGGGGATGAAATTTGTACGAAAAGCTATCTTGACATGTCAATCTACTCGTGGGCGAAGCTGCGTTCGTCAGCTAGTAGTTACATCAAGGTTGAAACATAAAAGTTTAATTAAAAAACCGAATGATTTATTATAACTAACTAGCCATCGCCTGTGTCCGAAATTCGACCATAAACTACATAATAAAATCGCTTTTAAGTTTGACGACTGACTTTAGCCGTAAAGGAAATATAATTCACTAGCTGCACGAGCAGCCCGCTAGTAAAATTTGTGGCGAATGCCGCGGGATCACCTAATTTTTCCGGGATAAAAGCCTATGTGCTATTCCAGGTCATCATCTACCTGTGTGCCAAATTTCATTCAAATCCGTTCAGTAGTTTTTGCGTAATTGAGTACCAAACATCCATCCATCCAAACTTTTGCTTTTGTGATTTTAATATAAACTATCTGACCCGGTAAACGTTGTTCTGCCTTTTTAACTACTCTTATTTTTTTCTATATTTTCTCACCTTTTGAACCTTCCCTGGACTTCAACAATTAATTTAAAACCAAAATTATCCAAATCGGTTCAGCCGTTCTCGAGTGTTAGCGAGACTAACGAACAGTAATTTATATATATATATATATATATATATATATATATATATATATATATATATATATATATATATATATATATAGATGTGTGTATATCATCATACATGTCACATGGATGTAGTGAGTGTAATGTTTAATTGTATTGGAACGAAGTTCCTTATCGCGGAACGGACGGAAAAAAATCTTACGAAAAGTTGTCACGACACTTTTTGTCTCTTTAGTTCAGCAACTCGCCTTTAGGTGGCATTGGTTGTATTGGAAAACTACCGTAATCAGATGTATGTGAGAAAGTATATAGGTGTATAGGTATTTATCATCTACGTACAACAGTGAATATCTGTACTCGTATAATTTGTGCACAAAGTGTTTTAAATATGAATAAACAAAGAAAAAAAAATACTGCATAAATAAAATAAATATATAATTGTAATTGCATAAGTTGATAAAAAATGCTATGCAATAGCTTTACCGCGGCAGTCTCCGAGTGCCACACGTCTTTTTTCTTTCACATATTATCTACTATTATACGTGATAGAAAACTTTGGATCCCTTTGTGAAACAATTGCGTGAACAGTGGAGTATAAAATTTTGCACAGTTAAAGTTTTCATTGCGGAGGACTGCAGAAACTTAATATTTTTAAATAAAATACATTAGAAATACATTTAATAAAAATAAACATCACACACACTACATTCATGAGACATACATGATACATGAGTACTATTTTCTTTGTGGCTAAAATTAGTTTCTTGAAAAAGTCGAAAATCAAACTCAAAGCAGATTTTAAGTTGGAGTTTTAAATGTAATATTATAATACTATATAGCGATAATTTTCAAATATTTGCACACCATATAATGGTAGAATATGTTGGTAACTTAATAATTATTAATAATTTTTAACACACATATTCTTGCAAATAAATAATTTCATTTCATTTCTCTGTCTCCGGTGGACATAGGTCTGATAAATATGCTAGTAAGATTTTATTTAACCACTAGCTGTTGTTAGCTACTTCACTCATTGATTTGATTTAGTCCTCACAGCTCCTCCCCCGTAGATGATAGCGTGATAATATGTAGCCTATGTGTTGACCCGACCTGTTAGAATATTCATGCAAGATTTGAAGTAAATCCATGCAGTACTTTTTAAGTTTATCCCGGACATACATACAGACAAACAGACAAATATAATTTATACTTTCCATCGTCGGCACTTGGTGAAACTCCGTCATAATTATTGTTTTAAATTTTACACTTTTTCAATTGTGAAACAGACAAATAGACAAACATTTTAAAAACCATATTTTTGGCTTCAATATCGATTGCATTGTAGATCACGAACCAAGTATTTTTTTTTTTAAATATTCAATGTACAGTTTAAACTTTCCTACGATTTTATTATATGTATAGATTCCCAATTTCTGAGTCCCAAAAAGCTGGACTTGCACGCGTTTTCTGTTAGTCCCAGTACTGTAATTATTGCTTACGAGTAACTGACCATCGGGGAAACTGCCACCTGAAGTTCAGTCTCTCCCACTAATATCATTTATATCAGATTGATAGAAATTTAATATGAAGTGAGTCGTATTATATATAGTTTGTCACGCGACTTCTCTCTTCCAATGCACTCTCCACTGTTTATGTAAGTTATCATTTAGTTCCAACCTTTGTTATAATCGCGTCTTCAGTTCAACCTGGAAATTGCAATATTATTAAATTAATTTAACTTATGTGCCTCATGGTTAGCCTAAATAGCTCAGATTATAAGGTCCTGGATTCATACCTCATGTCCAATTTTTTATATCATAAGATAGCAAACACGCATATGGCTTTCATGATGAAATAAAAACAGCCTACAGACACCAAAGATGTTATTATTGCAATACTATCCATGTGGCGGGATAGCAATGCCACTACTAGGTAGCAGAGTACTGCATTGTCTCGCCTAGGTCTAGTACCACCGAATTACCTATTCCTGTCACAATAGCGTCAGTGCTTGTCACTGTCGTGTTCCGGTTTGGATAGTAAGATAGCTAGCCGGTAAACTTATACATGTGATATTAGAGCTCGCCACAAGATAGTAACGCATCATTAATATCTTTGGTGTCTATAGACGATGGTTGATTCTTTCCATCAGGAGACCCATCTGCTTGTTTGCTACCTTATGATATCAAAAAAAAAACAGTAGCAGTCGTGGGACTGCCGATAGAAGTGAAAACGGAACTATTAAGTTGAGAGTAATTAAAACTATATGCAAAACATAGCTATAGATATACTATTATCATTAGCATGTCGGTGACGCGAACCGAGGATTTTACCCTCTACCAAAACGCTCAACGCGCCTAAAGAAGTTTTCACTTCAAAAAACGCATCTTTACCAATTCTATGACACCCTTTAAAATCACTTATATCTAGGCAGATGCTACATTAAAATTAATTAAATACACCGCCATCTAGCGCCAATTTTACGTACTAAAATGTAAAAAATCCTTACTGTACAAGTAACTCGGATTAATAATTATTATTACTAACACATTTTTGATCTGAACCGCAAGGGACTTGAATATGCTTCCCGAGTCTGTGTTCCCCGACGAATACAACCTGGGGATCTTCAAGAGAAGAGTGAACACGTACCTTCTAGGGAAGCGCGTTCCATCTTAGGCCGCATCTCAGCTTATCATCAGGCGAGATCGTGGTCAAGCGCTTCCCTATCGATAATAAAAAAACTCGAATAACTGTTTAATTGTTTGCCTATTTTCACTGGATTGTTAAGGTCGATAAGAAAATCTAAGAAACTGCCTAGATAACAATGGTTAAATAATTTTATACTCTGCCATCTGGCGGCGGTTTTACGAAATTATTTTTGTAACCAAGTTCAAAATCATTGTTTTTCTATTGTGTTTACCAATTCTTTATTTTAGCTGCTGCTAAATGACAGATTGACATTACTTTAATCATTTGTTTTGTTGCTCAGACCAATGATTTGTAAATCATAAAAGAAGAAACAAGTCGGTGGCTCTCCTTATTGAATAGAATAATAGAATAGAATAGAAAGTGACAACCCTCATCTATAGACACCAAAGATGTGAATGATGCGTTACTGTTCATGGGGCAGCAGAATCGCTCTCTTCCCCCCATCCGTGACAAGTAGCGATCCTATTGCAGCAAGAATAAACAAGGTGGTGGTACCAGACTCAGACGAGACGTTGCGGAAGTCTACCACCCAGTAGCCATGGTGGTAGTGACACATATAGCCAGTTCGCCTTTTACATAACGCTTGGAAAATGGCTAACGGTCTATTTATCAAAAGGGCCCATACCATAGAATACTGGTGACTCGTAAGTCTCCAGTATTCTGTGCCCACACCGACATGAGCAAAACTAAAGCCGAGTCTCCACCAAATAAATGTTCCCAAATTTTGTGTTGTCGACACATGGTGGTGACAAAAATTTCTCTGATTTCCTTGAGTTGGCAACAAAAATTGTAAACGAATGTTGGAAACAGTGTTTCCGTTTTTGACGGTAAACATCAAAAGAATACACATATTGCATATAATAATGGCTCTGTGGAAACGCTTAGTTGGCAACTAAAAGAAACAATCGTGTCTGACGCGTGTTAATTGATCCATATCGCATACAAACCGTACTATATGGCTCAAGTGATGAAAATTATAAAAAAAAATATGAAAAAGGATGCATGGAAAGATATTAGTGATGGTATGTGATGGGGCTGCACAAACTAGAAATATATGTTACTGATTTGTTTACCATTATCGCGGCCTGTTAATAAATCATCTCTTCTCAAAGAATTTAATAGTTTAATCCCTACATGTTTTTTTCTACCTTTCAGGCTTGGTAGTGCCCAATACGTATGCTTCCGTTTCTTTTTGCATAAAATAATAAATACTGCGGCTGCCTGCAATGTCATTGTCGTTCAAAGACATTTTGCCGTGGAGACAGTTTGTAGTCAACTAAAATGTTTTTCAAATTGTTGGCAACTCTGTAGACACATTGGATTTAAAAGTTGGCGATTTTCTGAAGAGTTGCTAACAGTTGGAAACTCTGAAATTGCCAACATTTTTGGTGGAAACGCGCCTTAACCAATCACACAACATGGCTGCCCAGAAACGTATGTACTTAGGATATGTCAACATATTCCACACATTAAACTAATTGTGCTTGCAACTTCGTTCATGTGGACAACCAAGTTTCATTTTTTTCAAGTCCAAAATCATTTTATGAAATAAAAGCACCCTAAATTACTCCTTATTACATCAGCCATCTGCTGATGGAAGTCCCATCAAAATCAGTCAAGTCGGTTCAGAGGTTAACCGGAACACACTGACAGATGGTCAAATATAGTGAAAAATTTTATTTTGGTACTAGCTGTTGCCCGCGACTTCGTCCGCGCGGACTTCGTTTACTCCGCACAGCTCCTCCCCCGTAGAAAATAGCGTGATAATATGTAGACTATATGTTGACCCGACCTATTAATAATATTCATGCAAAATTTGAAGTAAATCCATGCAATACATTTTGAGTTTACCCCGGCCATACATACAGACAAACAGACAAAAATTCTAAAAACCATATTTTTGGCTTCGATATCAATTGTAGAGCATGTCCCAAGTATTCTTTTAAAAAAATATTCAATGTAAAGTTTCGACTTTCCTACGATTTTATTTTATGTATAGACATGTACTGTTTATACATCCATATGCTTTTAATTAAAAGTGGCTATTTTAGTATTACAAACAGACACTCCAAATTTATTTATTTGTATGTCAACATAATCTACAATCTACATAATATATGTTACATTAAACTAGCATTACTTGGGTCGAGTGAATAAAAATCATTACTTCCCTTTGGTCAGTAGAGTAAAAGAGTAGCCTAGTCGCTCCAGGATAATGTAGATTTCTAAAGGTAACAAAATTTTTTAAAACGGTCAAGAAGTTTTTAAGTTAAATTGTTGCAAACAAACAAACAAATCTTTCCTCTTTATAACGTTAATATAGATAAGGATGGGAGCACACTGGATATCTGAAGTAAGGGAGTGAGTACAGAAGATAAAAAATATTTAAATCAACATAACATACTTGTTTGAATAACCTTTTTGTCATAAACCACACCTTGTAAAGTTCTTCCAACTGCCATCCAAGTTTAGAAATAATACGGAGACTAAGCGACGTTCACTTCGAATAAAACCTGCAAGTAATATGTCAACAGCTAGAAGCATTTATCTATACATATGTACAAAGGTTCCATAGTCTAACGGAAAAGGTGGAACCTTTATATATATAAAGAGACCACGGAATAAATGGTCAGATGATATAACCGCAATAGCTGGACAGAAGTGGGATGTAGCCCAAAGCATGGAGCATATCCAAGAGAATGCATTAAAATTAAACATTAAAAATAGTAATTTAAGTCATAAAATATTAAAAATTGTAATACTTTATGCAGACAAATAAAGCTTTAATATTATTATTATATACAAAGGTTATTTAACTCAAGGGAATTTTATCCGAGTCAACCTCCAGCAACATGAGAACATTTTTGGGTGCGTGTGAAGCAAGCAACATTATTGTGATCACAGTTTTAAAATTAAATTGCGATGTGAGCATTAAACATAAGCTTATATGCAGAACTTAAAATCAAAAAAGATTATACATTGGTGTCAAATGAGAAAGCATGTTTGGACACACAAGCATACAAACAGGTATCTAAAGTACAGCAAATTAATTATGCACTCATACACAGGTCATGCATTTTCATACAAATCATGCTATGTGTAATATCCTGTACAGAGTTGACTGAACTCTGCCAGCCGCGTCTCACAGTTCACACACCACCTCGAGGAGATGACCTTCTTCCTGTAACATCAACTTCTACTAGAAAATTATTTTTGACTAGCTGTTGCCTACGACTTTGTTCATGCTCATTTGACCTGTTAGTAATATTCATCCTGCATTCATAAATCCATGCAGTACTTTTCGGGTTTACCCCGGACATACATACAGACAAACAGACAAACAGACAAAAATTCTAAAAACTATATTTTTGGCTTCGGTATCGATTGCAGATCACGCCCCAAGTATTTTTTTAAAAAAATATTCAATGTACAGTTTTGACTTTCCTACGATTTTATTATATCTATAGATATGGATGTCAAAGATAACATAGCTAACAGAAATTCATAGATAAATATTGGAATATATTCATATGATCTAAAAGTATTACTTCCTTTTGCTCTTTCGGGCAAAAAGTAGCACATTTCCAGCCCTATCAATTCCTCTATCTCTCAGTTAAAGTATCATTACAATCAGTCCAACCGTTTCAGAAATTACCTCATACAAACAGATAGGCAGAGACTCTAGATTTTAAAAATAGTTGTTAATGTATTTGACTCTAGATTTTAAAAATAGTTGTTAATGTATTAGTATCATAAAAAAAAGACGTGTGGCACTCGGAGACTGCCGCGGTAAAGCTATTGCATAGCATTTTTTATCAACTTATGCAATTACAATTATATATTTATTTTATTTATGCAGTATTTTTTTTCTTTGTTTATTCATATTTAAAACACTTTGTACATAAATTATACGAGTACAGATATTCACTGTTGTACACCTATATACTTTCTCAGAAACAGCTGATTACGGTAGTTTTCCAATACAATCAATGCCACCTAAAGGCGGGTTGCTGAACTAAAGAGACAAGCGTGATATTTCAAAAAGTCATTAAATGCTCTGGTATTTATCGGTAGATGGAAAAACTAAAAAGTATCACCGCTGTGCCGGTCGGAGTGGGGAGTGTTAGGTTTTTTTCGTTACGAAATTTCTGGATTCGGTCTCCACGCTCAAGGCCCGCGATAGAAGCTATGCAATAGCTTAACAAACCACTGCTGCACTGCACATCAAAAACAAATGTGTCACTGAAGCGAAACAAATAGTTGAAAAATGGTTAAGAACGCTGTCATATGATGATACAGAGGACATTTTTAAAAATAAAAAGATTTAATAAATACATTAAGACTAGCCCTAGAGTGATAATTAATTATAAAATATGCATATTACCCTTCTGCAGTCGTGTAAATATATCTTAAACACTAACTACAATTTAAAAAGATGTCTTGAGGTAAATTCCAATATTGTAAACGGGAGTAAAGGTTGCCTCGATACAGACTTGTATCGAGTGACTAGTGAGGCAACCAACAATAACATGGTGTTGACTAATGTTAATTAGAAATGAAGTATAAAGATATTTTTCATTTTTTTCATTTTTTATTTTGCTCTTGAAACATCCTAGTTATTTTGAAATTACAGACAGACAATTCTATTTATATGTATAGAGTAGTACATAAATACTGAAGTATATTTAGTAAGCAACTAAACCCAGAAATACAAAACATTTCACTTTGTTTTTCATTTTATTTCATCAGGTAGAAAACAAATAGATAGTTATCTTGATGAAAAATGACACCATCATCCATAGACACCAAGGATGTTAATGGTGTTATAGCCTTTGGTGTGATGGGGTTGGAATGCTACATTTATATGACAATGACAAGCATTGACACTATTGCATGAACTGAAGCAATAACATCAGTACTTGTCACTATTGTGTTCTGGTTTAGAGAGTAAAGTAGCCGGTTAACTTATGCATGTGGCAGATTTGGTTTGTTACTGTTTTATTATATGTATAGATTACCCACACTTTATTCATATGACATAAACATTAATATACATACATGAATACTATTTTCTTTACAGCTGAAATCAGTTGTCAAACTTAAGAGATTTTTATTGTTTATGGTCGAATTTCAGCCACAGGCGATCGCTAGTCAATTTAATCATTTAATATAGGTATCAGTGAAAGGTGGAAACCTGATAAAATGAAATGGTGCTAACTTTGTCATCTCTCCACCACCGTCACAAATTTTTTTTTTGGTGAATATAGGCCCACCTTCACCACATTATATTATGAATTACTAGCTGCATACTGCAGCCCACTGCTTAAAAGTTATGGGGAATCCTACGGGAACAATTTATTTTGCCTGGACAAAGTATCTTATATGTATTCCAAGTAACCAATATATATTGATGAAACTTTCACTGAAAGATAAAGTAGTTTATAGGGCAGGACATTTTTAACTTGAGTGAGGAAAAGAAAGTAATGACTTGATCACACCATTGAAAACACAAGTAATACCTAGTATATTAACAATAGCTGACCCATAGAGCTTTGCCTGTGAGTAGATTAGCTGGTTGTCGCTTCTAGATTTCATATAAAATACTAGCAACTCTTTACATTACTATAGTAGCTATGCAAGTAACAACCAAGTTATATGTACACTATGTTAAATGCTTCAATTGTTATAGATAACTTAAAAATAAGTGTTGTCTTGAGAAAAATCACCCATCGGTTCGTAGTCGGCACGGAGGATGGAAAATTCATCCTCTAAGTCAAACACATACCAATGTGTCCTTTTTGTTAGGAATTTAACCCTCTTTTAATAATCCATGCACATGTCTAGTTTATTCAGTTTTTAAGCTAAATCAGACAAAAACTTATTTTACATTCCAACCCTGCCACATGGCAATATACAATGGCTAGCAGGGTATCCTTAATGTCTAAGGCAGCGTATCTTAACCTTCTTATTCTTAAATCTTAACTTTCAAGGTTAAGATACGCTGCCTTTTCAAGATTTTTCAAGGACTCCTTAATAAAAAACATCGGCATTTATTTATAAATTCAAATGTTCCTAGATAAGACTGTGGACCCCTATACACATACTCGCGGACCCCCACAGGTCCGCGGATCACAGGTTAAGAAACATTGGTCTAAGGTGTATATAGGTGGTTGTTATATCTTTCCATCACAAGATCTATATGCTTCTATGCTATTCTATGAAATAAATAAGGAACTTCGTACCAAAAATACTAAATTATCGTCACAGCATGAGAAACATCATGCGAAGTTTTTTTTTAGTGGAGGGTATTCACGGAAAAAAGCCTCTTCAAGCGTGCTCTCCAAGGCGATCGCCGCATTATATATCAATTTAAATACCTATTAAATCCTTTATTAAACTGGCACCTTGATATCTTAGGGATCAAGTATATTCAACCCAGATTGACGCCAGGACAGCGAAGATTTTAAACAGAACATGAAGGTGTCTGAAGGTGTCTATCCTCAAAAAAATTAAAAATTATATTTTACAAAAACTAACTGAAACTTCTAAATTATTAAACACACAATACCTACTTACCATTTCACTGAACGTTCAAGTATATTGAATGGCCTAATAACCAAACTAATAACATCAATAATTATAATTATTATGGATAAGTTGGAACAGTAACTTTTCTTGGTAACATGCAAGGAACTTATATACGATATCTGGAATTACTACGAAGCAATATTTGAAAAATAAAATTGTACTTTATATCGTTAGCAATAAAGTTGACATTTGCTTCTTACTTAACAGAGGGGAAAAACGTTCTGAGCGAGACAACGACATGAGTGGATGTTATCCCTTTCTTGCAATTGCCAGTGTAAATAAAACTTTCGGATGGTAGATTTTTTATATATCCGGTAACCGTTAAATCCCTTTTATTCATACACGTTTATAGATAAATTAGCATAAAATGTATTGTAATTAACATATTGAGTTCTTAAATGTGCTTATTTTAATTATTACGTAATTATTTATGCAATGTAAAAACTGTTTTCTCAAATCAGTAGAATTAGTAGTAATTTGTAAACTATGCACGGCCACACTCAGGTGGCCGTACGCTTTGGCGCGCTTTATTTAAAAATATAGCTGATACTTTTTGCTTACTGCTATAAGTTTTTTCTGTTGTAAAATGGTGGAAAATTGTAGCGTTAAGTGCTGTAATAGTAAAGCGTATGCTGGTTGCGGAATTTCATTTTTTGAGTAAGTTTTTTATTGTATTTACAAGTTTCTTAAGTAGGGTAGCAATAATAACACAAAAATTCGGACATGTGAATACAAAGAAATTACAATTCAATCTAACATTTCATAATACGTCCCTAAGGAATGTCATCGTAATCAAATAAGAACCTACTTTACGTAATTTTGTTATTTAATACTAAAATCATTGTGTTGTAGTAACTAAATACATTACCTACATACTTTTTGGTAGTAACTGTTAACTAGTAGTAGATACTTAACTTCTTGTTCATTATTTTCTTGCAGGTTCCCAAGAAATGAGATTCTTCGACAACGGTGGATTGAAGTTGTTCCATTTAAGAAAAAAAATTCATATTACAGTTTAATTTGCCGCCGTCATTTTAAATCCGAGGATTTAATAATCCATAAGATAAGATCAACACTGAAACCAAATGCTATTCCATCTATATTCCCTGTTGTAAGCTTAATCATTTAGTGTTATTTAAGATATTTTTTAATTAAACATACAAACGTAATATAGGGTCATTGCGTCGGTAACGCGACCGCCTCTAGTATGCGACCACTTGAGGGCTTAGGTTTCTTAATTAAAGATAATAGCATTTTTTCATGAGAAAACAATGAACAGTAAGCATTGAATATTCAATGAATAATTATGTAACAAGAAAATCATAAATTTAAACCTATCTGCTAAAGCTGAAAATAGTGCCCGAGTTCGGGTGATGACTTAATGGTATGTTTATGTGTCGCGTATTGCAATAAAAATACCACACCGGGTGGCGAACAAAGTTACCTTTTGTTACCTTATACTAATGTTACACTCAAACAAGAAGCGTTATTATTTCAATTATAGAACATTGTTTGTTGGAAAGTTGTAGTGACATCATTTTTTAGCTTATATTTCTTTTTAAATCCAGTGGTCGCAAACTGAAGTATATAAATATCTAATACGCTCGAAAGCGGCCATGTGGTCACATTGGGACACTTAAACCTATAAAATATTTTGCTTATTATGATCTCAATGATGGTTTCATGATTATATAATTTAGAATCTGATGTTGTAGAAGCATAAAGATGCATCTCATCAGTTTACGATCACACGTTTTCTTGATAGAATTTTGTTTAATTCACTTGCTAAAATAGGTGATCTCAAACCCACCCTGGTCGAATATTATGATGTTAGTTTATAACCGCCCTGTTTTAATACGAAAGAAAGTAAACTAAAATAAGTAAATAAATAAAATATTGCTTTCTTTAGATGACAACAGGCCCGCAAGATAAAAAAAAAACAAAATGAAAAATACTGGTTTTTTAGGATTACTTAAAGGAAATTTACTCAGGTGTACTGGGGTGTATATTAGCGCACAAGACAATAAAACACAAAATGAAAAATACTAGTTTTTTAGGATTACTTTAAGGAAAATTTACTCCTTGTATAATAGAAAATTTACTCGGGTGTATAATAGAGAGGAAAATGACGTTATCAAATATTGCTTGACTATTATGTAGTTGTCAACCACAACAAATTTAGTAGAGTAATATTCAGAAAATACGGTCACTTTTATTTCTTCGAATCCCACGAATCCCGTGACAGCGAGTGATAGCTCCGTTATCATCCGCGCGGTGACTAATAGCTAATGAGTCTAGTCACGAGTTCAGCAAATCACTGTTTGTAAATAATGAACTTCAATAGTGCCTATAAAGGATAATTTGAATAAAAATGATATCTATGCGTGGGCGTCCGTATGACTATAAACATGTTATAGGATAATTAGCTCAATATTTAAGTACCTAATTGTTTTACATATTTGGTATTAAAATCAACTACTGAACACTCTCCTTTAGTATGTACGGTTTTTATCAGCCAAATTCAATATAATTTACAGATGTGAAACGAAAAAACTACTTGTTATTAGTCTAGATGGTTAGTGTTTAAAATGAATATTTGTTTTTTATATTATAAGATAGCAAACAAGTTGACGGCTCTCCTGATGGAAAGAGAAACCATCGCGTTTAGACATCAAAGATATAAATGGTGCGTTCCCATCCGTGTGGCGGGTTTGCAATGCCACATGCACAAGTCTGCCAGCTACCTTACCCTCCAAACAGGAGCACGACAATGACAACTAGGTGGTAGATTTCTGCATTATCTCGCCCGGGTCTGGTACCACCTTATTTATTCCTGCCGCAATAGCGTAACTGCTTGTCAAAAAGTTTACTTAACTCTTGACAAGAAATAATTTCACAACCATCGTGACTACTAGGTGGTTCCGCAACATCTCGCACTGGTATTTGGCACCACCGCCTTACCTATTTGCGCCGCAATAGAGTCAATGCTTGTCATCGTCGTGATCCGGTTTGGATTGTAAGGTAGCCGGTAAACTTATGCATGTGGCCTTAGACCTCGTCAATACATAACAACGCACCATTAACATCTTTGGTGTTTATAGGTAATGGTTGTCTCTTTCCATCAGGAGACCCATCTGCTTGTTTGCTATCTTATGATATAAAATTGACATTATTGCTGCAGGAATAGCTTCTGCGATGGTAGCAAATACCCGGGCGAGACGTTGCGGAACTCTACCACCAAGTAGTCACGATGGTAGTGACAGTTATAGCCAATAAGTCGCCTTTTACGACCTGCCTGGCAGAACGGCAGTTGGCCTATTCTTCAAAGGAGCACGAGACCAACATGGAGAAAAATGGACCATTTTAGGAAATAGGCATTTTTGAGTGTTTTATATTTTGGGAATTGGACATTTTGAACTTGAACGTTGGAACCGGAATCGAAGTGTTTTATCCAGGACCCTGTCAGTAGACTGGCATTAAGACTTTGCAATATTTCTCACCGTATCTAGGTTTTATTGATTCTTCAGTATCGCTGGACTGCTGCACTCGAACAAATTTTAAAGCAATGTAATGTAATTGTCATCTGTCCGTAATTAATGCATACATTTTCTAGAAGAGTATTTTGATCTTTTATCTGTATGTATAATGCTCAATTCGGCAGAAAGATCACACTTGCAAAGATTTTTTTACCACACTTTTTACCCGCGAAACAGTTCAGTATGAAAACAAATTTAGCTATTTATTTCAGTTACATATCAAGTAAAATTATTCTAACTTTTATTATTTTTAATAATCCTATTTTACGCTCTAACACATTAAGATGGGCCGCAGCTGGTCAGGGTGCTTCGCAAAAATTCGCCTAGATCACTTTGATACATTTTATATAAACTCTCGTACACTATGCCGGGCCAAAGTGCGGCAGATTTGCAGAGCGGAATTGAGCGCGCACAATTTTCTCCGTGTTTTAAGTATGCATTTACAAAATCAGAAATTATGGGTTAAGAACGATTAAAGGCCACAAAGAACTAGCCTTAACATGCAGTTCGGCAGTTAACTGTACACAAAACTAGTTAATGTGTTGCGGCCCGGCACGTTACTAATATGTTAGCATTTATAGTTGCAATCCGGCCCCCTCCACCTCACTACAGCCTGTCGTAATAATACGATATCATTAGACAAATCACACGAATTGATCTAACTCTAAAGTTAGCAAATTATGGGTGTGAGTCAAAACAACATATTATGAATGTCAATAAGAGCGATAACAGACATTGTTAACCTACACGACTTTCAAAAATTAATAGCTGTGGGTGCTATCCAGGACTTATCGTAGCTGTCCATGTCAGTTCTATTCCGCTTTTTTAGAATGAAATTGTCCTGTTGCACAAATATGTATGGACACCCTAGTAGAAAGAGACACACTCCACTCATGTCGTGGTACTCTTCGGAACGATTTTGAGGTACATGTGGACCTTCCAGGTAGAATATAACTTCCTTGGTAACATGACAACCATAGATAAATATGTGTATTAATGACAACTAGTCATGAATAGTCGTGTGTAGTTCGCGAATGAATCCTTCAATTGGACTACTTCAGTTGCGTTTAGTTCATCCTTCACTAGTTCAGTTTCAATTTATCTATATCTCTAGTTCGCGTAGTTCACCGCGAACGAAACGATAACGAGAGTCGAAGATTGCCGATCACGCGCCGATGGGAGTGACATAGCAGACACAATCTCGGCCCGGCTGAACTTGATACCGGTTAACTATATCATATCACTCGTGCTCGTACTTTCTTGTATAATGTACATACATACTTGCGAAAAGCGATAAAATGAATTCTTTAATTATAAGCGTTCATTGCTTATTGCGCATGAAGGTAGTTCTGATCTTCAATTAGTATAAACGCAATGCATAAAATGTCGTAATGTTTGTTTGAATTTATCTAAAATCAAAAATTACAGTGAAAAATAAAAGTTTAGAAAAATCAGCTTAAAGTTAAGGCCATAAGAAACATTTTGCTGTATTCGGCAATTGTAAACACTATTTTAGTAAGAACTTTTAATCTTTCATTAGTAAAAGTACGAATAAAAAAACGAAAAAATAGTACAAATAAAAAATATACTTTATTTTAAAATTGTTTTACTATCGCTTCAACGTTTATCTCGTTCGCAGAAATCATAAGATTCATTACACACTACTTAGTTCGATTAACAAACGAAGGAAAATCAATGTACTGAGAAATGATAGCGACTCAAGCCATTGGACTAGATGAACTACTGAACTAAAAGAGTGATATACTTCGCAGTGATCAAAAGATATGTTCATATCTTTTCATTTCAGTGACACATATTGCGCACCTCTAGTCATGAAGATGATGCGTGTAATATCACAAAAGTAATATCCAGTGGGATGAAGCTTAATGTCAGTCGGCCATCTTGAATACAATGTATGGAAACTAGCGACAGCTAGGAAACTACCCCTAATTACTTTGTCACTACGTAGTTCTTTGTGTAAAACTAGATGTCACTGATAGTATCAACACATAATGTTACCAGTATTTTAATGAAATTTATATTTCTCAAAGTAAAATATATGTTTCTAAAAGAAAACCTACAGAAGTTTATTATAATGTACCGTAAATATATAATAAAAACAAAAAATTATAGAACATTTAATGAATATTATGTACTGTAAACACCGGTTCTAAAATTCTTAGACTAATAGGTATTTCTTGTCTGTGCTTACAGGGCTACCAGATGTGGAATTTCATTTTCGTATTTGTATGATTTTTTGGCGTTATGCCATATACGATCGCTAGAGCAAGATCTTACGGAAAATGTACAAATTAGCATAACTTATTGCTTAGACAACCTCTTTTGGTTGTTCAGTGTCTAATTTTATTGCTCGATATTAGAATATATAACGCTGCATTTATGTAGTTTACGTTAATATCATATCTAAAGAACTATTTTGTATTTAAACATGTGTTCAATGTCATGACATTGATATACAGAAGGAACAGTATCGGTGATAGCATGCAGTCTTGTGAAACACCAGCATTGACAGATTTAAGGTCAGAGCACGCATGGTTGACTACGGCCTTGATGTTCCGATTAGCCAAAAAACTGGTGATCCAGTTACATAATTTCACGGGAATTCTATAGGAGGGCAGCAGATAGGCATGTCAATACTGGCGCCAGTTCTAGAGCACATGCTTTAAATACACTCGGAGGGATGCCATCCGGCCCACTTGACTTATGGACGTCCAAAGAAAAAAGAGCTTTACGCATGGAAGACATCAGTAATTTTAATTCCGTCATAGAACTATAGCACTGCGGGATTTTAGCCAGAGCATTTCCTTGGTCATCCAGAATCGAGTTGGCCGCAAAGAACGAGCCCTGAAGATCGGCCTTTTCCTTTGCAGTGTGGGCCAGAGAACCATCATCTGCGTGTAAGGATGGAATAGAGGACAATGAGAGATTCCCCAAGGCGAGAAACCAAAATGCACAGGTTCCCGAAAGAAGACGAACTAATTTCTCACCATTTCTGCCAATGTGTTTAGATTTTGCCGTGGCGATAGCTCTTTTGAAGAACCTTTTGAGGAAGAAGAAACTTTTGAGGCGGAATTATACTCCTTACGTAATGCGCTGGTTTTTTCATCACGAGGTGTTGACGCTGCAGCCAAGCCCGGTAGCATTCCCGCTTTTGGCGTGAAGCCATTTTGCAGAAGCGACCAAAACAATACTGCAGAAAATGGAATGAAAAGTTCCAAACCATGCAGCACCACATTAGTATTAGAGTCAGCGATGACACTCGTATCATCTAGCGAGATGCACATCCGCCCCCATGAGTAGAATGCAAAAAAAGGCCACATCTCGTCCCATTCTGCTGACCTATAATGCTAAACGCGACGACAGCCTGCAAAAGGAGGCCGTGATAGGCACGTAACCAGTATTTTACTCCAGATCAGGCAGTGGTCTGGCGTAACAAGAAGGACGTCCACAGATACCTGGTAATGATCCGGATGAGAGGTCGGCAGAAGGTCCAGCGGTGAAGGCTTATGATTGTCCACATCGGGAACTCGCGTTGGCGAAATGCCCAAATGTGTTAGACCATACGCCAAGGCAAAATCTTGAACAGACTTCCCCACATGATCGGTAGCGAATGAACATAGCCATTCGGCGTGGCGGGCATTAAAATCGCTAAAGATCACGATCTCAGCGGAAGGGGTCTTTTGTAACACGGAATTCACAGCCGTTTAAAGAGCTCACAACTCTTTGAATATAATTCTATGAATTTGTGTATCATATAACTGTGAACGAACTAATTTTTCAGCCTGTTAATAATATTTTTTTTCATAAAGATACTGTTTTTTTTATAAAGATAGTGGCCTAATAGGCCTTTTCATCATCAGATGAGCGCAAGCGTAGCCGCCATGTTGAAACGGCGGTAATTCAAAAAATTCGTACTGTTTTAATCAACAATGGCTGGACAAGGACTATTATCTCCACAAAGAAATAAATTATTGGAAAAAACCATCGATGGTGCTTCACTTATTTATGATTCAGTTGAAGCTCATAATTGTGAACAATTGAAAAGGTGGCTAAAATGTCATGGGTTTGAGGTTATAACTCCGAAAATTGTATTTCTGTATAATTTATTTTATACCTTACCTTATTAATTGATTTATCAATATGTTGAAACTCTTGATAGCTTAAAGGATCAGGGTTTTGTTCAGTTGGACCACTTTCTCCAAGAAAATGTAGTGAGCAAATATAAGTATCCTTAGTAACATTATCAATAGATCTAAAACCTCGGTCACTTCTGCCACATTTTTTCATCCATAACTCACATTTCGCACATTTTACACATGCTTTAATGTGTAATTTGCTTGATGATTTGATTATTTTTTTTCGATATTCAAGACAAGGCTTTGGAAAATTTATAAAATAGAATCTATTGGTTTTAAATGATTTGTATCGTGTATCACTTTTACACACTCCATAACAACACCGTTTTGTTGTTCCTTTTCGTACAGACAACATAATTATAATGGAGTACAAAAATTTTTTTCCGATTATTTTGACTTACTACTTTTTTTTTTCACTTTTTTTACAATTAATCAACTTTGATTTATATTTTAATTTTTGATACACGGATAGCGGACAATTTAGCATGGTTGTTTACAAAAAACAGTACGAAAAAGATGGCTGATTCTGACGCATGCGCACAAAAAATTTTTGTGATGAAAAGGCCTATATTAATGACAGCGAAGTAGGTAACAAAAATAAACGAAAATTGTACGAATGTTAAGCCAACAGAAGTACTAAACATAATAACCACAGCAAATATTATAATAATTATTAAATAGTCAGAAGTATATTAAACAGTTTTATTGCAATATTCTTTCTAAAATTAAACAAAAGTTTATTTTGGTAAAAACTTCTAGAAAGTATACTATATTTCAAAATTTCGTTTTCGTATAACTTTTTTTGTACTTCTTGTGATGGTATACGATCAAATCTTTTTTGCACCTGGTAACGCTGGACTATGACAAAGAGAAAAGAAATTTGTGTTTGGCTTTGGCATTTTCAGCCATTTTTAATTTGTATTTTTAATAATTGTCAGAAGCGGTTTTTAAAATTTACAATCTCTTATAATTTAAGTTTTTACATATTTTTTGTTTTCCTTTCTGTTTTGTGTGCGGTGTTTATTAACAGGTATGACATTTGTTCATTCGTACATCCTAAATTATGAGTTAGCATAATCACGAAATGACGACTAATAAGTTCAAAAAGGTCCTTCGGCTCCTTTGAATCATTTGCTATAAAGGAAAATATCATTCGGACGTTTCACTACCATCGGGACTTAGGACTACTTGGCGGTGGAATTCTAGAAGTCTCACCCGGGTTTGGTACCACTGTCATACTTATTCCAGTCGCAATATCGTTAATACTTGTCACTGGCATATTTTGATATGAATAAAGTAGCCAGTAAACTTAAGCATATGCCTGCTACACGCATAGCGGCTCACCATTAACATCCTTATTGTCTAGGCAGTAGTTGTTTCTTTCTATCAGGATAGCCATCTGTTTGTTGTTGTTCTATAATAAAATGTTTAATTTCACATAAAACATTTTTTTATAGTAGAGGGCGCAAACGAGCAGGGGGTGCACCTGATGGGGCTAAACTGTACTTTAGCATCCCACGAATTTCAGTGTTTTCGGGGGTGAGGGTGGAAGGGGGGAGATTACTAGACCATCCTACAAAGGGGGATAATCACCCCTGATATTTTTTTAATAATAGAAGGGGTGGCAATATATGATGTAGTACCTGAAAACAGTAAACTTTTAAAGTTTTTTGGGGTTGTATTGTGTGGGAGGTGGGGGGAGTTCAAATGGCCGACGTACAAGGCCACCCTGTACGGGTGGTATATTGTTTCTAACAGAAAAGGAACCCACCAACCTGATGTAAATGTTTTGTGAGTCACAAGGTTAGTGCTCATTTTTTTTTGTAAATAGGCTTATTCTATCTTATTCTATTCGCCAAATTTCAAGTTGTGGAAATTCATAATTTTCCAGAAAAAAATTATTATAATATGAGAATAAGATGTTTAAACAATATAGCTAAATTGATGACAAATCCGAATCAGAGCACACCGACTCCCACGTGGTCTTGTTTGCCCTACCCCTAGTGTTTTTAGAAATTGCGAAGGCGGGGAGGGAGAAGAATTGCGATGGCAAACATTGGTGCCAATGCTTTGTTACGCAAGGACAGAGGGGCTGCACTTCCCGCAGTGCCAAAGCACACACAAATCGACTACAATCTATAGTAGAAATTTAATTTAAAAAATTACTTAAACAAACTACTCTATAAAATATATATACTGCATCAGAACTTAATGTGTTTTAGGTTGCTCTTTTTCCATAAGAAAAAAATACTCACTAAATAGTGTGGGCTTGTACATTGTTTGAACCTTAAACAAACAGACTAAAATTCTAAAAACTATATTTTTGGCTTCGATATCGATGTAGATGACTCCCCAAGTATTCTTTTAAAAAAATATTCAATGTACAGTTTTGACTTTCCTATGATTTTATTATATGTATAGATATGTATAGATTTTTAGTTATATCCCAACCCAATCTAAACAGGTATTTTACTTTTTGTTTGCTATATTTCTGTAGTCCCATTATAATAAAAGTTATCAAATAGACAACTTTTTTTATTATTATTATAATTATAAATCTATATTAATTAATATTATAAATGTGAAAGTATGGATTTTTGGATGGATGGATGTTTATTACTCAATCATGCAAAACTACTCAAAGGATTTGAATTAAATTTGGCACACAGGTAGATAATGACCTGGCATAGTACATAGGCTACTTTTTATCCCAGAAAAATTAGGCGATCCTGCAGGATTCGTCAAAAACTTATAATTCATCGGGCTGCATGCTGCAGCTGCCTAGGAAAATGTTGAGTATATATGAATGGTAAATTTGGTGGCAAATGAAATCAGAAGTACTTCATTACACAGTATAAAACAAAGTCGCTTTCTCTGTCTGTCCCTATGTCCCTATGTATGCTTAAATCTTTAAAACTACGCAACAGATTTTGATGCGGTTTTTTAATAGATAGATTGATTCTTGAGGAAGGTTTAAGTGTATAAACCTTTCCGATATTCCCACAGGATCAAAAGCTGCACGGGTGAAACCCTGAGCAGGTCGCTAGTTATTCAATAAACTTCTTACAAGTTATTTTGACACGTCAACATATATTTTTTTAAACTATTACCGGATCGGAAATGCAGCCACACAAATTGAAGTGACATTGATATGTTTACATTTTTGATCTCGAATTCCATTTCAGATTGTATACCATACTTTTGTGTTGTGAGTCTATTTGACATTCTATTCTGGATAGCAATGTATCGTTGGTACAGACACCAATGACTTGGAGACCAGATGTTAACTATTGTTTTTGTCCTTTGTTGTCTCCTTTCATGTCGGGGTCTCCATGTGTTTTTGTTATCTTTTACTATAAAAATTTAAATTAATGATTTTATTGTTCTTGCTCTGCATGTATCATGTATCCACAGAATAAGTAACACTGGGGGCAGTCTACCAATACAGAAAAATTATATAAAATCAAAACTCTGTACAAAAATCTGAATAGTTGGAAGATAATAAAGTGACACAGCCTGGTAAATTATTTATGGCTATGCAGTATTACTAAACTCCCAAAAAACCTTCTGGGAGACGTTTTACTGTAGAAAATAAAATTCTTTCCCTTTCTCTTTTCAAACGAAGGCCTAAAAGTTATACATTGCTTTCAAAACTGTTTATACTTCCATCTTCAAGAACTCTCAGAAAGTTTTTAGGTAAAATGGAATTGGGGACTGGTATAAATAAAAATATATTCAAAAATTTAAGAAAAACTGTTAGTAAACTAAATATAGAAGACTGTCTTAGTATTTTAATTTTTGATGAAATGTCATTAACACCACAAATTCACTATGATGTGCATAAAGATGAGCTAAAGGGTTTTGCGTGTAATGATCCCAAAAAAATCGCAAATCATGCATTGGTTTTTATGATAAAAGGTGTCAAAAAAAGTTTTAAACAACCACTCGCTTTTTATTTTACGAATAATTTAACAAAAATTCAATTAAAACATTTCATCAAAGATGTAATTGAGCACATATAAAGTACAGGGCTACACTTACTATGTATGGTATGTGATCAAGTCCAATAAATGTAAGTGCTATTAATGAAATGGTGCAAGAAACTAAATGCAACAATTTGAAAAATGATTCTGAATACAAATTTCAATGTAATATGATTGAAGTTTCACAAAAACAAATCATTTGCATTTATGATGTTCCTCATTTAATGAAAGGTATCCCTAATAATCTTATAGGAAAAGACCTTATATATTGTGAACCCAATAAAGACGAATTTTTTTGAATAATTATATGAAGCAGATAAAAGTTTTGGTGAATTAAGATGCCTTCAAAAATTAACTGAGGAACATGTTAATAAAGACAAAATTAAAAAGATGCGCGCCTAAACTGCTACGCAATTATTAAGCCACAGTGCCGCAGTTGCAACTGAATATTTATCTGCACATGGCCTTTTACCACAAGAATGCAAGCAAATGATTTTTTTTTGTGAAATTACTTGATAATTTATTTGATTCGTTAAATTCTAGTAGCTGTTATCCCAAAAATGGAAAATATACAGATGTGGTGTTAAAAGAAATTCCCCACACCATCAGTTGTGGAATAACGCCTTATAAGTATTTAAAACTGTTAAATTTATCAAGCAGATAAAAAATTGGAATAAGATTAGATTTGTAGAATCTGTAACACCAACTGTAAAGAATATGCAAATCACTATTGAAGGTATAAAATGATTATGGAATATTGTGTTACAAAAGTGTTCTTTGGACTGTTATTCACCAGAAATCTTAATCAGGATCCATTAGAAAATTTCTTTGGTAATATTCGAAGTTATGGTACAAGAAATGTTGCACCAAACACAATAGCTTTCGAAGGAGCATACAAAGCCCTTCTAATAAATAATTTTAACTCTATGCATGCAGTTAATGCAAATTGTGAAGAATATCATAATTCTTGTTTGCAAAATTTTAGTACTTTTATAACAGAATGTGATAACGTTTCCAATATTCCCAAAGAAAAAGATAATGATATCATAAATTTTAGTGAAGAAGTTTTAAATCTTTGTAATAATTATGATAATGATGTAGGCCAAAGGAATTATGTTTGCGGATGGGTCCTGACTAAAAGCTTTAAAAAAATTAAAGGTTGCAAAATGTGTAAAAAAACATTAGTTGAGTTGAATGATACGAATGCTAATGAGTATACTAGGGCCAAAGAATATACTAAAAATAAAAAGTGGCTAGCATATCCGTCAAAAGAATTGGAATTATATTTTTCAGAAATTCAAAATATTACACAGTCTTTTTTACAAAAAGATGGTCCTAAATTTAAAATTAAAAACAATATAAAAATGTTGGCAGATATGCTACTAGAATTTCCATGCGATTGTCCTACACACAAAAGTGATTTAAAAATATTTTTCGAAAATTATACAATAAATGTTTTAATATTCAGTTGGTGTCGTTCTATAGATAGGATTTTATCCGGAAAATTAAATTATGATGGTGTGGATGAAGTCAAAAAAGCAGCACAAGTATATTATAACACTCATAAAATAAAATAGATCTTTTGTATAATAAGTTTCTCGCGAGGTTGACATCCACGCGGGAAACTTGCTATAAATTATAGATTTCTACTAGTGAAAGAATTTAAAAATGGGTTCAATAGTTCCTAGACATTACAAACAAACTCGCAAACTTATAACACTAAAACTCATCAGAGATGTTAACAAGGACGAAAAATGTATTATTATTAAAACAACAAAACGTTAAAAAGGAAACGTTTATTCATAAGTATTGGAAAAGATCTACTTTTGCTGCTGTTAACATGGACATCTGCATGGGGGATACCGCATGGGGGATAAGCATGAAATCGTACTGCTTGTGGATAGCGCTTCTAGTTCTATTGTGACTTGACACAGTTAAATGACCAGCTGGTTTCAAAAGTTGTACACTTGGTCCATTACAAATAATTTTTTATTAAATGGCAATAGGAACTAAACGTGTTAAATTTTCACTGCCTATGTAAGGCATGTAGACACCAGTGTACAATTTAATAGAAACAAACTGGATCAGGTGGTACCTAAAAACACTGGGAAATGTATTTATTTATTCATTTAAGAGAAGTAATACATATACTTATTAACAACAGACTGTACAATGGGCGAGCTTATCCCCAATAAAAGAGATTTCTTCTGTGTTTTTAGGTATAACTCTAAATAAAAAATGCAATCGGGACCGCATTTTAATAAGTTATCAGTCAGAATTATTAACTGATGAACGAAAATATTAACGAATATGTTAGTTACTTTGAGTAATGGGATTCTTCTCTAAGGAATTCTCACTGAAATAAGTACTATATTTTGCAAAAAGAGCTGCAATTATTTTATCCGGATGGTTTCCTTAGAGAAAAATTTAAGGAAATCAATATTTAAACTCTAATTTCCTAATGTTTGAGAATTTAATGTATATTCTTAAAATATTTGCTTGTTATGTGCACTGCTAAACACAAGGAACAAAAGCAATCTAGAGCATGCATCTTGTCTACAGAATTATTACTGCTTTTTGTGGCTTATATCTATACGCTTTAAATACAAACTTTCCAAGCTATAAAAATCTACTGGTAAACACGTTAAAAATGTGTTACAAAACTATTAAAATGGGAGGTGTTATAAAATCTTAGATTATTTATATGACAAAAACTTGGGATTTGATTGCATTAAGTAGCAATCAAATTCTTAATTTTTTTATATAAAATAATTTTGATAATCAATTCAAAGTAGTACCTAAAGTTTTCTTATCGGTGTCCTTTTGCGTGTCAATATTTTTCTGATATTGCTTAACAAAAAAAAGCAGACCTTTAATGCTGTGGAACAATCACTACCTATTTCAAACGACGAAAAGACGAAGGTCATCAGTTCATGTATGTGTGTGTATGTAATATTATTGAAATTTAGTTTAGTATAGTTAATCAATAGACTTAAATGGGACTGCCCTTTTTAAATTGGCTAAACAAACTATTAATATTAGCACGAAATCTTGACACTCAGCGAAATAGAATTTGTCGAAAAATATGTCGGTAGGTACAATCAAAATTCTCTGAGAGTTTTTGCGGATTGTGGTCTGCCGGTTTTTGCGGCAAAACGTGCAGAGTGCGAGATTGCTTTTGTTTTTTAACTAAAAGGGTGGTGGTGGTGTGTGGAGCTGGACGGGCTACGGCAGCGGGACTTTCCATTGCAAACTAACCACTTTCACTAATTTAGTTCACGTACAGTAGCAACAATATGCACGTAATACAGATGATTTGTTTATTATCTATATTTAATATTATAAATGCGTATGTGGATGAATGGATATTTGTTACTCAATCACGCAAAACTAAGCGGATTTGGATGAAATTTGACACACAGGTAGATGATAACCTAAAATAGCACATAGGCTGCTTTTTATCCTGAAAAAAAATTAGTTGTTTTAGTGGGATTCACATTTATTACAATAAACGGTGTAGCTAGTTTTAAATAAAAAAAACTGTTAAGTTTTCTAAGTAATAAAGATTATATTTTTTTATTATCTATAGGGAAGCACTTGACCACAATCTCGCCTGATGGTAAGCTAAGATGCGGCCTAAGATGGAACGCGCTTCCTTAGAAGGTGTCAGTTCACTCTTCTCTTGAAGATCCCCAGGTTGTACTCTTCGGGGAACACAGACTCAGGAAGCATGTTCTGGTCATTTGCGGTTCGAATGAAGAATGTGGAGTCGAACCGCTTTGTCAGAGTGGAACGTCCACTATATGGCTTATATACAGATATCGCCATCATCTTATTTTTCTTCTGTTCTGCGTTTTATTGTGTTGAAATGAAGCAAAAATATAGTCAATTGATAATTTTAGTCTATTTATGTATCAGTTTTGTCTACTTATTTACATACACAATCTTTTCCCCAAATTTCTTACAGAATAAAACAGAGAACAGAATGCCAAGAATCATGCACACACATTACGGAGCTTTTATATGTTCTTCACTAGATTGTCAGTGCATTTTAAATCTGGTAGTAATTAAGAAATTGTCAACCGGTCAAAAGAAACTCGAGTAAAATTATAATGTATCCAAATAAAAAAAGAAATATGTATATATATTGTATTTTTTCTGAACCCATCCAGTATAGCCTATCAAAGTTGCGTTTTTGCGATAATCCTAGAAAGATTGTAAAAAATTGGATAGTTGAAATTAATTGCATATATTACTTTCAACTAAATTATATCAATAAACTTGATTGATTCCGGTTTTTTGCAATTATCCTGGAACCACCGCAAAGACCGTATTTTTTCCTTTTTTAAATGGAAAAGATATATATACTGGATGATTATAAAAGGCTTTAGGGAAAAAAATGAGTATAATCAGTAAGTGAAATGCCCTTTCTGTGATTATTATGAGTTTTCCAATCTCCCACCAAAGTAGTATTCTGTAACATTTGTACGTGTAGTAGCTACAAAATTATTTTGTTGGGATTTTTGTGCCTTATAAAAACAAAATAATCATGGAAACGATTTTCATTTCACTTACTGCTTCTGCTCATTTTTTTCCCTTAGAGCCTTTAATAATCATCCATATGTATATATGGATGTGTATATATATATACACACGCACACATACTCGTCTACTACTAACGCCATCTCGTTTTCTGCCCCTAAACTATTATACTCAAGTGACATTTATGGGGGACAAAAAATCGCCAGAAGGTACATTTCTCTTCCGTTAGTTATATTGTTCTGTGGTAATATCACACGGAAAGGTGATGCAACATCACACATCACACTAGCGTTTCAACAATCACACATTACTTCATTCATCATTCGGTACAGTTCGGTTAGTGTCGTTTCTGGCCGTATCACATATTATACTACCAGGAGAAGAGTGTGGTGCGCAACGTGCGGGAGATATGCAACTGGCAGTATAACTCAAATAAATCGAATAATACCGAGATCGTTGGTTGAGCCTGGGAGACCGGGTATACGAGTACGTTAAGTATGTTAGAATGATTTGAATTGGAAACGTTTGGTGATAACAGTTCGGTTCATATTTGTTATTGGTAAAATGTACAATCTTACTAATAATAAAAATGCCACTTATCACATTTGTGGGAAGTATCTTCGGCTAATCGTGGGTACACTTGTTGTACCTCTGCCTACCCCTTCGAAAATACGGGCGTGAAAATACTTTACTTGAAAATCTAAAATCTCAGTAGCAGCTCGGAGTGTGGCGGAATAGTGTGCCAACCAAGAAACTAGTGAATCGTGGAGAACTGAAAGTCTATAGACATTTGATTCATTCAGCTTTCCCCACATAGGTACCGGCGTGATGATACTGTTACGAATAATCTAGAAACGTGTAGAGTTGGAGCGCTGGAGAGATCTAGAAATAAAAGAAAGAGATAGCTACTCCTATATTGACAAATAAATAGTTGACCTGGGCTATTTGTGAGATACGGCATAAGGTTGAAAGTAGCGTGTACTAGGATTTATGACTCATAACATGTTTACGATAAGAAGTGATTCATTGTTTCCTGATACATTTAGATTTTTCTCGATCCAGGTAGAACTTTACCCTGGCTATAAATAGAGATTTGTTGACAAATACGAGGCAGTTTTTATCAAGCGATCGAGAGCGATATTTAAAGTGAACAGGGCGAAGCGAGAAGTGTTTTATTGTGTAGTTCAGTGATAGTAGAGTGAGTGACTAGTGTGTACAGTGTATTTTAGTATTACATTGCGTTGTCTGGTGTATTTGTATACTAAATACACGGATTTAATATAAGTGGTGTTTTCTTACAATTACGAACCCGAGTACGTAACAACTGGTGTCGGAAGTGAAATTGCGAAATGCCACTTATTCCGAAGGTAGGTGTTACCACCAGGTCTCAGTCGGAGACACAGAGGGTGTCAGCGCCTACTGATCTATCTGTTATACTGTATTAATAATAACATGTAATTTGACATTTTTTTTTATATAGATTCTATGAGTTTAATTAATTGTAAGATAATTCATGACCTTAAATTTATAAAATACGAACATTAATTATGGTTAAGTAGATTATAGTATGTATTTGCACACCGGCATTGCCGGTAGATTATGGCGATCTGAAAAAATGTAAGACCTATTTATTGTAACCCATATTCATGCAAATAAAATATATTCTATTCTATTCTATTCTATTCTATTCTGGCAGCTATTCAGCAACAGTGACAGGAACTTCAGCAGCATCAGCAGCAACAGGAAATACAACAACAAAAGCTTCAAGAACAACTTAGAGAACAACAACAGCAGCTACAGGAACAGCAACAGCAGAAGCTACAGGAACAGCTCAAGGAACATTTATCTGGCTTTGATGGTAAATTGACGGTTATCCTGGCGCAACAAGACCAGCTTTAAAGCGATGTGAGCCTCGTCAAGCGCGACATGAAGGGTGTTGAGAAGAGGGTTGACCACTTGGAGGCCAGCTGCGACAAAATAATTGAAAACGTGGACCAACTGGAAAGGGAGGTCATGAAAATGAAGATCACGGGAGTTAAGTCGGGTGCTACCATTACAAGCTGCTCTCACCAGGTGGGTCCTCGGGTAAAGGTACCCACTTATGATGGTCTTACATCATGGAGTGCCTACCGGACCCAGTTTGAAATAGTAGCGAAGGCCAGTGGTTGGACAGATAAGGTACGCGAGGTTACAGAAGTTGTAGCTCGATCAAAGGAAGTGGAACCTAGGAGACTGGGCCCCATGTGCTATGCTTGCGGTGAACGTGGGCACATTATTTTAGCTCCCCAGCCAAACCTATGCCTACAGTTTCAGTGAATTGGCGACAGCAAGTGGCAGGAAATTTAGCGGCTGAAGAGAGCAGGCGGGTTAGGCAGCCTGTTGAACCAGCAGGGAAACGAGTAACAGCCAGAATCAAACGACAGGTGCTGGCTAAACGAGAAACGTCCCCAAAAGCTGTCTTACCCCAGGTGAGCGAACGCAACAGTTTATCCATTAAGGGATTGATTAATGGCAAGAACTGCAGTTCAACGCGGGACACTGGAGCCACAAGTACTGTAAGGCGATCAGAAGTGGCTAGCAATGGTAACCTTAAATCGAGGAATACAGAACACCGCAGTGGAAGGTCTCACTCGAATGCAGATTCTTTATCACGACGACCTTGTACGGAAAACTGTAAACATTGTGTAAGGATGGAGACGAAGGAAAGGGTCCAAGTACTGCGAGCTAAGCCTACGGATGACAGGTGGGAAACTGATGAGATGCGTAAGGCCCAGTATGAAGATAGAGATTTGCGGCCTCTAATAGATTGGATGAAGCAAGACACGGGAAAACCCGAATGGCAAGAGCTGGCTCCATTCAGCGCTATTACGAAAAGTTATTGGGCACAGTGGGAAAGTCTTGTGTTGCAAAACCGTTAACTATACCGCAAATGGGAAAAGCCATCAGGAAGAGAACATCATCTACAGTTGGTAGTGCCAAGAAAACTAATCCAGGACGTACTACGTGAGTTGCATGATGGGGTTTCTGGGGGACATCTTGGAGTACGACGAAAATTGGTAAAGGTGCGGGAGCGTTTTTATTGGTTGAATTGCTAGAAGATGTCGAGAATTGGTGCCGAAAATGTACATCATGCTCAGGAATGAAAGGTCCGCAGGTCAGAAGCCGAGGCAACCTTAGATTATACAACGTGGGAGCCCCCTGGGAAAGGATAGCGATTGACGTGGCTGGGCCATTTCCTAAGACAGATAACGGAAACAAGTATTTTATGGTCGTGATGGATTACTTTACGAAACGGCCGGTGGTGTTCGCAATCCCTAATCAGGAAGCCACGACGGTTGCTGAGAAATTAGTCAATGAGGTGATATGCAGATTTGGCGTTCCGCTGGAGATTCATTCGTACTAAGGCAGAAACTTTGAATTTAATGTATTCCAGGAAATGTGTAAATTATTCGGAGTGTATAAAACGAGAACTACACCTTATCACCCGCAATCTGATGGAATAGTCGAACGATTTAACCAAACCTTGGAAAGACACTTAGCCAAGCTGGTAGAAGGTCACCAAAAAGACTGGGATTAATACATACCTCTGTTCTTACTGGCTTACCGAACAGCGGAACACGAAAGCATAAAAGTGACGTCAGCCTATGCTAACTTCGGCAGACAGTTACGTATATCAGCAGACTTAATGACTGGAGGCCCGCCGCCGAATGCAGAGACCCAAATAAGTATACCGGAATATGTTGAAGACATTCGTGAGAGGTTACATGATGTACACTCGTTAATAAGTGAAAACGCATTGGAATCAAGTCAGCGGATGAAGACCAGATACGACCGAAACGCCAATCATCGAGGTTTCCAGGTATCTGGCAGATAGTTGATGTGAAACCCCGTCAAAATCAGTCCAGCCGTTCCAGAGTTTAGCCGGAACAAACAAACAGACAGATAAAAATTGTAAAAAATGTTATTTTCGTATATGTACTGTGTATTCATATGCAGTTAGTAAAAAGCGGTAAATTTTAATATTACAAACAGACACTCCAATTTTATTTATTTGTATAGATTTATTAATCGTCAAAAAAATCAGTAGGTACGGTCAAACTAAGACCTTCTCATATCTAAAACAAATATTCATCATTCAAATACACCGTGTACTAGGAATTCCATGTCAAGGTTTTGAAGTAATATGATCTAAATAAATTTTTTCTAACTGTAAGCTAAATGTATTACGGCAGTGCAACAAGTAATACGTATATTACGTATCACTTCAAGTAATAGTACAGTTGAAGTTCAAATGTTATCAGATCTTTCGAATGCGTCGCATAATGCTTCGAGTATTTTTTTTTTATATCATAAGATAACAAACAAGCAGATGGGTCTCCTGATGGAAAGAGTCAACCATCGCCTATAGACACCAAAGGTGAGAAATGGTGAGTTGCTATCTTGTGGTGAGGTCTAATGCCACATGCATAAGTTTACCGGCTACCTTACCCTCCAAACCGGAATACGACAGCAACAAGCACTGACGTTATTGCGGCAGGAATAGGTAAGGCGGTGGTACCAGATCCGGGCGAGACAATGCAGAACTCTACCACCTAGTAGCCACGATGTTAGTGACTCGAGTCTCGAATAATGCGTAATGTTATCGAGTAATAACACCTGACCGAAAAAGTAATGTTGCACCACATTACTTCATAAGGTGATGTTTTGCGCATGTTTAAATGGTATCAGTTATCACCACAGGGTATTAAACAATGACGTGTATAATGTGTAATATTAGGGTCACTGAAATTGGCCCCACTTTTTTGATTTTTTTTTTTTTTATTTTTTATTATTTGTTCGTCGTTTGTTCGTTAATGTTCTAATGTAAAAATTGTTTGTTCGTTTTTTATTTATTTATAATTAATTAAACAAATGTTCACCCTTAAGGTGGTCCCGCTTGCTAAAATTTTTTTGTTTTTATCACTCAGATTTATTAATTTTGATAAATTATCGTTTGTTCGACCACTATTGATGATTGTTCGATCATAAAAACAATTAGATTCTTAATTCTTAATTATTTTTTATTTAATAATCAATATTTTTAAACAGGGTTAGCAGACAGTTATGAACTTATGATACTTGTATATTGTAATGAAATTAATAATTCCTAAATTCATTACGCAGTTGAAAAAATGTAAATATAAGGCACAAAAAATCTGTTTTTGTTGAAATGATATTTATTTATAAGTTTAAGAAATATATTGCAGGGATATTTAGTAGAAATTCATTTAATATGGAAGAATAAACTCAGTATGTGTATATATAGACACAATAAACAGACAAAAATAACAAACAGACAAAAATTCTAAAAACTATATTTTTGGCTTGGATATCGATTGTAGATCACGCCCCAAGTATTATTTTAAAAAAATATGTACAGTTTTGACTTTCTTACGATTTTATTATATGTATAGATTTGTGTTTTGATATTATATGATACATAGATATACTGAGTACTGACGTCATCGGAAAAATAGTCAGAAAAGGTTTGCAGGACCTCAAACCTCTATTTTCTCTTATCTATACACGCAGCGGAAAATTAAAAATTTTGCCGGGTTTTTAAGGGGATTTTAATAGGTACGAAATTGAGGAAAAATTTCGGTAGGGGTTTGCAATTGGCAACATTAACTTACAGTTTGATTTGAATTTTGAATACACCGGTCACTGATCAGTGACACTATTACTCCCTGGAGTAATAGTATACGTAGTATCTCTCCCTAATCTGTGGTAATAGTGTTCTGTGATCTGTGGTCTGTGGCTGTGGTCTGTGGTTTGAAATTTTGAATTCCGTTAGTTATATTGTTCTGTGTTTGAATTTTAACTTGACGCCTATTGGAAGTAGGTATGTAAAATTTTTAAATTTTAACTTCTACTCAATTGCTATTAACTAGATTTCTATAATTTTAAAGTCGAACTATTTCACACGGTGTATTTTTCAGAACATTTTTTCATCATATAATAATGCATGGAATATACCATTCATATTTCGGAAGTCGGAACACGTTGCAAAGAAAAGTTACTGTTCCAACCTATTCATAACATTTTGTTATTAAGCTATTCGATACACTTAAACGTTCAGAGTAATAGTGAGTATTGTGTGTTTAATAATTTAGAAGTATCAGTTATTTTTAATAAAGTATTATTTTTTTGAGGGTAGACACCTTCATGTTCTGTTTAAAATCTTCGTTATCCTGGCGTCAGTTGGCTTGAATATAGTTAAGAGTTGATCCCTAAGATCTCAAGGAGCCAATTTAATACAGGATTTAATATTTAAATTGATAATGTATACGACAATCTTGTAGACCACGCTTGAAGAGGTTTCTTTCTGTGAATACCTTCCACAAAAAAAAAAAAAATTCGCACGATGTTTCTTATGCTGTGAAGATAATTTAGTATTTTTGGTAGGAAGTTCCGTATTTGTCTTATTTCGTACAATAGCAACGAAGTAGATGGGTCTCATGGAGAGAATAACCACCTAAATACACTTTAAACGTTGATGGCAATGTGGCAAGGTTGGTTGTAAAACAGGTTTTTGTTTGATATAGCTTAAAAACTATCCAAACGAAATGTGCATGGATTATCAAAAGGGGAGTTAATTCATAATAAAAAGGACACATTGAGGTACGTTCAACGTAGAGGATGAATTTTCTATCCTCCTTGCTGATTAGGAACTGATTAAGTAATTGATTAGGAACTGATTAGGAATTGATAAAGTAATGAAAGTAAGTAAAATATTTTGCTTGTGATATATTTGGCAGTCCACAACGTTAATACATGGAAATACATATATAAATACTGAAATATAATAAATAAATATCCAAACCCAAAAATACATTTCACAAATATTTTTCCCTGTCAAAAATCAAACCAGCCCTCTTTGTGAAATCAGGGCCACTAACCACATGACCACCAGGTGGACTAATATATAAAAGCTAATACTATAATGTGTGTGATTATATGTTTATTCTGGCCATTGTGTGCGTGCCTCTGTGTAAATATGTATGTTAATTGTTCACAGGTTAGATTATGAAATAACGTATAGTCTTTGTCATAAACCACTTTTAAATATAAACAACTGCTGGGTGAAGGTGGGCCTTTATTCACTAAAGAAACATTGGCGATGGTGGTGGAAATTTTAGCACCATTTCCCTTTTTTAAGGTTTCCACCTTTCACTGATATCTATATTAAATGATTAAATGATAAACAATCTCTCAAGTTTGGCAACTGATTTTAGCTGTAAGGAAAATAGTATTCATGTATTTATATTAACATGTATGTCTATGTTTAAATGTAGAAGTTTGGATGTTTGGATGGATGGATGTTTGTTACTCAATCAAACATAAACTACTGAACAGATTTGGATGAAATTTGGAATACAGGTAACCTGGAATAGCACATAGGCACATAGGGTTTTATCCCAGAAAAATTAGGTGATTCTGTGGTATCCACCTAAAGCTTTTGTAATACAGTGGGCTGCATGCTGCAGCTCCTATCACATGAATGGGGTGTGTGTAATGTTTATTTTCATTAATTGAATGTACTAGTAATGCATTTTATTTCAAAACTAGCTGTTGCCAGTGACTTCATCCGCATGGACTTCATTTACTCCGCACAGCACCTCCCCTGTAGGCGGTAGCGTGATAATATGTAGCCTATATGTTGACCCGACCTGTTAGTAATATTCATGCAAAATTTGAAGTAAATTCATGTAGTACTTTTTGAGTTTACCCCGGACATACATACAGACAAACAGATAAACAGACAAACAGATAAACAGTCAAACAGATAAACAGACAAAAAGTCTAAAAACTATATTTTTGGCTTCGATATCGTTTGTAAATCAAGCCCCAAGTATTCTTTTAAAAAAATATTCAATGTACAGTTTTGACTTTCCTACAATTTTATTATATGTATAGATATTAGTTTCCTACAATCCTCTGCAATATAAACTTTAATTGTGCTTACTTTCATACTTTGCCGTTCACGCAAATGTCTTTAAAAGGGGCCCAAAGCTTTTCCTTTACATATTAATATATAGATTTGCATTATTATTCTCTTTTACAGATATCATGCATACAATATTCATCTTTGATTGAGATGACCATGACCCTTAAAGCTTATGCTCAAGCACAAATAATGATACCAGGAACCAGATAGTGTGTGAAGTATGTGAGATTCTGGCAGTACAATTGTCAGCTGTCAAGAGTGTGTCTATCCTTATTTCAGTAATAAACATCTACTTTCCTACAGGACAGTGCTGAAGAGACCAGATAACACCACAAGAGGTTATTTATTTATATCGTTAGATAACCAACAAGCGTAAGGTGGCTCTTCTGATGGAAAGAGATAGCTTATGGACACCAAAAATGTTATGGTGAGTTGCTATATTGTGGGGGGGTATTAATGCTAAAACATCCATAAGTTAACCGGGTGCCTTACTCTCTAAACCGGAGCACGACAAGGACAAGCACTGACGCTAGTGTATCAGTGCTGCTCATTGTCATATAAATTAATCATTCCAACTCCGTCACAGAGAGTGCGATATACCATTAACATCATTGATGTCTATGGATGGTGGTATCACTTTTCATCAGGATATCTACCTATTTTTTTTCTACCTAAGGAATAAAATGACGAGAATAAAGTGAAATATGTATATTTTTGGGTTTAGTTGCTTACTAAATATATTTCAGTATGTACAAATAAACATATATAAATAGAATTGAGGTATATCAAAATAACTAGGTTCTTTCGAGAGCAGTGATTTCTTTTTATGCTACTGATATCTTCTTAACTACTTTTAAGATTCCCGTCTGTCACTCGTTTTGTATGGAGTAATCTCTGGGTCAGCTGGACTGATTTTGGTGGAACTTCCACCGAAACATAGAAGAGCTTGTAGGGCAGGAAATAGGTTACTTTTTGCCCGAGTGAGCAAAAGAAAGTAATATTTTTAGATCATCAAAAACTAAGTAATAGCTAGTTTATAAATATACTAGCGACCTGCCCGCGGTTTCACTCGCACAGCTTTTGTTCCCGTGGGAATATCGGAAAGGTTTATACACTTAAACCTTCCTCAGGAATCAGTCTATCTATTAAAAACAACCGCATCAAAATCCATTGTGTAGTTTTAAAGATTTAAGCATACATAAGGACATAAGGACATAGGGACAGACAGAGAAAGCGACTTTGTTTTATACTATGTAATGATTTCAGTATTTATGTATGAATTTCTGTTAGCTATAGTATCTTTGACACCAATATCACAAATAATTTTCTAGTAGGAGTTGATGTTACAGGAAGAAGGTCATCTCCTCGAGGTGGTGTGTGAACTGTGAGACGCGGCTGGCAGAGTTCAGTCAACTCTGTACAGGATATTACACATAGATTTGTATGGAAATGCATGACCTGTGTATGAGGGCATAAATAATTTGCTGTACTTTAAAGACACCTGTTTGCATGCTCGAGTGTCCAAACATGCTTTGCCGGTTGACACTTTTTGATTTTAACTTCTGCATATTAGCTTACGTGTTTTGTTCACATTGAAATTTAATTTTAAATGGTAATCACAATAATGTTGCTCCCTTCACACGCACCCAGAAATGTTTTCATGTTGCTGGAGGGTGACTCGGATAAATTTCCCCCGAGTCAAATAACTTTTGTATACAATAAGAATTAAGCTTCATTTGTCTGCAAAAAGGATTACATTGTTTAATATTTTATGACTTAAATTATTATTTTTTATGTTTTTAAGCTCCTTCCAACTCCTTCTAGTTCTGCCTGTTTCGTACCATATCCATCCATTTCTGTCCAGCTATTGAGCTTATATAATCTTGTTTCCATGGTCTGATTATATATACAAAGGTTCTACGGTGACTATTATACCACGGAACCTTTATATATATGTATAGATAAATGCTTTTAGCTATTGACATATTATTTGCAGGTTTTACACGGAGTGAAGGTCGCTTAGTCTCCATATTATTTCTAAATTTGATGGTAGTTGGAAGAAATTTACAAGGTAATTATAAGGTGTGGTTTATGACAAAAAGGTTATTCAAACAATTACATTATGTTAATTTAAGTATTTTTTATCTACTGTACTCGCTCCCTTACTCCAGCTATCCAGCGTGCTTTCATCCTTCTCTATATTAACGTTATAAAGAGGAAAGATTTGTTTGTTTGTTTGCAACAATTTAACTCAAAAACTTCTCAACCAATTTAAAAAATCTGACACCTTTACAAATCTACATTATCCTGGAGTGACAAGGCTACTCTTTTACTCGACTGACCAAACAAAAGTAGTGATTTTTGTCCACGCGAACCAAGCACTGCTAGTTAAATATATGTTGACATATATTATGTAGATTATGTTGACATACAAATAAAATTGGAGTGTTTGTAATATTAATAGTTTTTAGAGTTTTTGTAAACTCAAAAAGTACTGCTTGAATTTACTTCAAATTTTGCATGAATATTACTAACAGTTTGTGTCAACATGTAGGCCACATATTATCACGCTATCACCTACGGGGGAGGAGCAGTGCGGAGTAAACGAAGTCCGCGCGGATGAAGTCGCAGGCAACAGCTAGTATTAAAATAACCACTTTTAACTAAATCCATATAGATGTATACACAGTACATATACCAAAATAACATTTTTCACAATATTTGTCCATCTGTCTGTTTGTTCCACCTAATTTCTGAAACGGCTGGACCGATTTTGACGGGACTTTCACTGGCAGATAGCTATATAATAAGGAGAAACTTAGGCTACTTTTATTTTAGAACTTTTTCACACGGACGTCACGGGCACAACACGTTTAATATGTATTGATTAGTAAATTAAGTAAAAAATGATGTGGTGTCGTGGGACACCAGGTAGGAACGAAGTTCCTTCGGCTAAACGGCACTACTCGCTTGTGTACGCGACTGTCGCGCCTGCGCACGTCTCATTTAACGCTTTTATTCCACGCATTTTTCTTACGGTTTTACTATCACATTTTTTTCAGTTCGGTCGCGCAGCAAAATCCCTATCCCCTCCAAGCCTGCCGTAAGGAACTTCGTTCCAATTAAGATCACCACCTCCATTAGTCATGTTTCTGTTTTGCTCGAGTTTGGCTAGTATAGAATGCCCTTAGGCGTTAAGTTTAACCTGTGTACGTTTTGTTGTGCATGAATATAAATAAATCTATACATATAATAAAATCGTAGGAAAGTCAAAACTGTACATTGAATATTTTTTTAAAAGAATACTTGGGGTGTGACCTACAATCGATATCAAAGCCAAAAATATAGTTTTTAGAATTTTTGTCTGTTTGTCTGTATGTATCTCCGGGGTAAACTCAAAAAGTACTGCATACTTCAAATTTTGCATGAATATTACTAACAGGTCGGGTCAACATATAGGCTACATATTATCACGCTATCACCTACGGGGGAGGTGCTGTGCGGAGTAAACGAAGTCCGCGCGGACGAAGTCGCTGGCATCAGCTAGTAAATAAATAAAATAAATAAATATTATGTGGAATATGTTGACTAAATACATACTAATCTTGGCAGCCATGTTGTGCACACGCACATCCATATCCTGTAATTTATTGGGTTTGCTCTTGTCGGTATGGATCCCTTTGATACATAGACTGTCAGTCATTCTTCCAAGCGGTACGTAAAATGCGAACTGGCTATACGTGTCACTACCACCGTGACAGTACACTAAAACGGTAAAAGAGCGTAAGAAAATCAAAAGATACAGTTTTACAAAGAGTTGAAAAAGCATAAAATATTTCTGTCATTAGTAAAAAACTGAATTTCTTGCATTCGAAGTAATAATAATAATAATAATTCTTTATTTGCACGAAATAGGAGTACAAAAAGATGTTATTAAAGTGAATTACAGTACTTCCTACTTCACCATATAATGGCATGCAAATTTTCAGTTACATATTTATTTAAACATGCAAGACCTGTGTACATTTATAAGCAAAAAAAAAAACAGTAGCAGTCGTGGGACTGCCGATAGAAGTGAAAACGGAACTATTAAGTTGAGAGTAATTAAAACTATATGCAAAACATAGCTATAGATATACTATTATCATTAGCATGTCGGTGACGCGAACCGAGGATTTTACCCTCTACCAAAACGCTCAACGCGCCCAAAGAAGTTTTCACTTCAAAAAAACCAAATTCTGAAATAAATAGTAGTCAGTGCTAAATTAAAATTTTACAAGTATGTAATTTCGCCGCTAGATGGCGGTTTACTTAAAGTCAATCCTTGTACTATACCTTGTACTCTACTAGGTTGTAGAGTTCTATAATGTCTCGCCTTGGTCTGCTACCACCACCCTGTCTATTCTTGTCGCAAAAGGGTCACTGCTTGTCACTGTCGTATTCCGGCTTGGAGGGGGGAGAGCCATTCATTTGGAGGGGGATAGCAAGGTATCATTAACATCTTTGGTGTCTATGGGGGATGCTTGTCACTTTCAATAAGGAGAGCCATCGTCTTGTTTCTTCACTACATAGTATAAAACAGTCGCTTTCTCTGTCTGTCCCTATTTCCCTATGTCCCTATGTATGATTAAATCTTTAAAAATACGCAACGGATTTTGATGCGGTTTTTTTAATAGATAAATTGATTCTTGAGGAAGGTTTTAGTATACAAACCTTACCGATATTCCCACGGTAACAAAAGCTACGCGGGTGAAACCGCGGGCAGGTCGCTAGTATGATATAAATAAACATGGTCTTAGCCACAAACAAATTATTGAAATATTCTCAGTCCGCCATTTTACAGCAGCTCTGTGGACATCCCGATCAAAATTTATAAACATCAAAAGAATTGGCAAAGATACAATAGAAAAATAATGTTATTTTCTAGTTACAGAAATTATTTCGTAATATCGCCGCTAGATGGCAGAGTATGAAATTATTTAAACCTTTCATTGTTATCTAGGCAGTTATTTCGATTTTTATATCAAGCTTATCAATCGAGTGAAAATTGGTAAACAGTAAAAAAATTGATCGAGTTATTTAATTGTATAGAAAAGGTTTTTCTTTTACATTTGAAGTTAGTAAAATCGCCGCTAGATGGCGGTGTATTCAATTATATTGAACATAGTATCTATTTGTATATAATTACAGTAAGTTTTGAGGATGCCATAGAATTGGTAAAGATGCAATATAACTAGCAAACTTTGTCATTACTGCACTATAGATTCCTTACAGTTTAATTACGTCAACATACCACGAGGTGGTTTCGTATTTATGTATATTAATTTGTGTCTGTTTCAAGGCAGCTCGCTAAATATTGGTTATTGAGATTTTAAAACAAGAGAGGGTCTTGGATAGGCCAATGAATAATAGTAGAGGAATGTTTCCTTGTAATTGAAGTACTAAGCATCAGCAATATTTTATTGGAGCTGTCTAGATATCCGTATCAAGGATTTTTAGGAGTGCCTTCATAGAATATAGTACTATTATCATTTTTTCCCGGTTTTTTTACTAAATGTATATAAGCAAAAAATGCTTTAAATCATATACAGTGTGTAAAAAAACCTGATTGATCGTCAAAGGCATTTGGTAGCTTAATACAATCATATCTGTGTAATTATTTTGTGGATATTGATGGATAAATTTTTTTTGGAACGAAATTCCTTACGGCAGGCTTGGAGGGGATAGGGATTTTGCTGCGCGACCGAACTGAAAAAAATGTGATAGTAAAACCGTAAGAAAAATGCGTGGAATAAAAGCGTTAAATGAGACGTGCGCAGGCGCGACAGTCGCGTACACAAGCGAGTAGTGCCGTTTAGCCGAAGGAAGTTCGTTCCTACCTGGTGTCCCGCGACACCACATCATTTTTTAAATATATACTAAAAAGAGACACTAAAAATACGATATTTTTAGGGTTCCGTACCTATTAAGGTAAAATGGGACCCTATTTAAGCCTCCGCTGTCTGTTTGTCTGTCTGTCACCAGGCTGTGTCTCCATAAACCGTAATAGAATTTTTCACAAATTATGTATTTCCGTTGCCGCTATAACAATAAATACTAAAAAAAAGACGTGTGGCACTCGGAGACTGCCGCGGTAAAGCTATTGCATAGCATTTTTTATCAACTTATGCAATTACAATTATATATTTATTTTATTTATGCAGAATTTTTTTTCTTTGTTTTTTTTCTTTGATATTAATTCAAGTTACACTTTGAGCGTGGTGACCGATAAAAAAACAAATTTTTTTCTCTTATTAAATAAATGAGATGTTAATATTGTTCAAAATATTTTTATTATCTTTCAATACATGTCGGTTCTTCAGTCAGTCATTAAAAGTTCTGGTATTTAGCGATAGATGGAAAAACTAAAAAGATACTTACCTCTGTGCCGGTCGAAGGTTAGGTTTTTTCGTTACGGAATTTCTGGATTCAGTCTCCACGCTTTAGACCCGCGATAGAAGCTATGCAATAGCTTAATAAAATAAATATGAAAATGTTAAGGGAGGTCCCTATACAATAAACATGTATTTTTGTATTTTTTTGCTCAATGTTAATAAGGTAGCAGGTAGACGATTAAATTTTTCATAGAATATTTAGTTTTATATTACCTTTCAAAATAAATAATTAAATAAAAATAACGTAAATATTAAAGAGAAGCTCCCACACAACAAATGAATTTTTAAAACATTTTTTACTCGATCAAATTACATGATAAACCGGTAGAAACTTCAATATTTTCAAAAAGTATGTATTTTTAAATAACTATAAATTAAATACCTAATACATAAAATAAATATTTAAGTACACATACAACAAACGTGATTTTCTTTTATAGATGACTAGCTGTTGCCAGCGACTTCGTCCGCGCGGACTTCGTTTACTCCGCACAGCACCTCCCCGACCTGTTAGTAATATTCATGCAAACTTTGAAGTGATTCCATGCAGTACTTTTTGAGTTTACCCCGGACATAAATACAGACAGACAAACGGACAAAAAGACAAACAGACAAAAATTCTAAAAAATATATTTTTGGCTTCGATATCGATTGAAGATCATGCCTCAAGTATTCTTTTAAAAAATATTCAATGTACAGTTTTGACTTTCCTTTTTTTTTTCGGAATGTCTCAATTGCTGTTAGCCTTATGGGCTGATACAGCTTCACCGGTCGCGGGGGCGAGCAGAGTGCTCAGCCAGAATTTATAGGTGTAGGGCTGTACGCCCTCCGCTCTAAGGGTGTCTCCTGTGAGACCGAACCTCGGCTTAGGGTGAGGTCGTGATTTGCGATGAGAGGGCTAGTGGCGTTGTTTTGTCCGTCGGCCGAACCTTGCCCTTGGGCTCGGTTCGCCGAAGGGCGAAACAGGGGTCCTCGTCGCCGCCGGCGGCGACGGTGTCGCGAATGTAGGTGTGTAATGTTGTCGTGTAAACCGTTGGCCAGAGTTATCGGGTCATCGGGATCGGTAAGAACGTTGCGGGGCCTACGTAGTTTGGGATCGGGATTAGGGTCTGGGATGTAGTCAGCCGCGGCTACCACCAGTGGGTTCGGATGCGAGATGGCACGATCGAAGTATCTTTTAGAGATGTCTTTGAAATGCTTTGCTAAGCTCGGCAATTCAAGATCGTTATGGAAGTCTACGTTGCGCATTTACCACGGTGCTCCCGTGGCAATACGCAGGACTTTATTTTGTACCACTTGCAACGGATGCAAGTCCGTACGGGGTAGATGGGCTAACGCTACGCAAGCGTAAGAAAGGATGGGGCGTACGCACGACTTGTAAAGTGTCACCTTGTTTCTAAGTGACATTTTACTGCGTTTATTGATGAGATTATATAACAGACCTACAACGAACTTAGCCTGCCTACTAGAACTAGTATGTGCGGTTTGAATGACATTTTGCTGTCCAACGTTACCCCGAGGTACTTGACTTTCCTTTCCCACGGGATGACGTTTCCGAACAGGGTAATGTTGCCTAGCTTACGCAGACCGCGCCTTTGTTGTCGCGAGTGTTTACCGCGGCGAAAGTACACGGCTGCACTTTTTGTGGGGTTTATTTCGATACGCCATTTTCTGAACCAATCACCGAGGGCGTTGGTCGCAGCCTGCAGCCGCTTGGTGACTGTTACTTCGGAAAAGTTGGACGTATAGAGGGCGGTGTCGTCGGCGAACAACGCGAGCTCGACGTGCGGCTCGCGTGGTACGTCGCACGTGTAGAGGGAGAATAATACGGGTGACAGTATGGAGCCCTGCGGGACACCTGCTGTAATCGATCTATATGACTTTCCTACGATTTTATTATATATATAGATGGTGCAGAACCCTTCGTGCGCGAGTCCGAATCGCACTTGGCAGTTTTTTTTAAATATAGCTATATCTTTCGGATCGCACAGGGTTTTTACACACTATAATATATTTATTCGTGGCCACGATTCCGATCCGATAGTAACTCAAAAAATGTTGACTCGTCAAAAGTGCCTGTAAGGTATAATTTGAATAAAAATGGCTTTGACTGACTTTGACTATTCTATAACAGTACAAGAGTTTAGGAAAATCAAAAGATACAGCTTCACTAAGTGTTGAAAAAGTTCAAAACATTTCTGTTATTAGAGTAAATAAAATTCCTTGCATTCGAAGTACATAATTTCGCCGCTAGATGGCGTTGTACTGTGATATTAATTTGCCATGTTTTGTCGCAGCTGTCTTTATGTCTTATCCTATAAATATCCTTAACGATATCATAAAGGTACTGGCTAGCGAGAATTACTAAACATTTGATCAAATACACCACATTCCTAATTTTCATAAGTACCAAGGAAAATCTTACAATTTAAGTTTTTCTTTTTTATATCATAAGGTAGCAAACGAACAGATGGCTCTTCTGATGGATAGAGTCACTAATGTCAGATATTCCACTCCAATATTTCTTGAACCATCTAAATACCATTATAAGGATATTTAGCCAGCTGCTACGAAATGAGGTGAACTATAATAGCTAAATACAACGCCGTGTAGCGGCAATTTTACAAATTTATTGTCTCCTGTGTTGGTCTAACGACTGATTATTCGAGTGACTGCCTTCTTGACTACTAGGCGGTAGAGTTCGGCATTGTTTTGCCCGGGTCTGGTACCACCGCCTTATCTATTCCTGCCGCAATAGCGTCAGTGCTTGTCGCTGTCGTGTTCCGGTTTGGAGGGTAAGGTAGCCGGTAAACTTATGCATGTGGCATTAGACCTCGCTATAAGATAGCAACGCACCATTAACACCTTTGGTGTCTATAGGCGATGGTTGACTCTTTCCATCAGGAGACCCATCTGCTTGTTTGCTATCTTATTATTTACTAATCATAAGATATTTTTTAAAATCATAAGATTGCAAACAAGCAGATGGCACTTCTGATGGATAGAGTCACTAATGTCGGATATTCAACTCCAGTATTTCTGGAACCATCTAAATCTATACATATAGAGTCATTCCATCTAAAATCGTCTTATTAGCAAAGTCGACTCATTTTAGATTTTGGTGTAACTTTGAGAAACTCTTCTCTAGGGTCCCAAAGAACAAAATTTACACGAGTTTGATTTTTACAAGCGCTTGTTTTCGCCTATTTAAATAAAGACTTTTAAAAATCGATATTTTTAAGCCTTAACAACTTTTACTGTGAAATTTTTCTGTTTGAAGCTATCTGCATGATCAAGATGGATTTCACAGTGGGAAAGATAGTAGTTTAAGGGTAAATGAAGATAATTGGCTCGGACGAGTCCTTTGAATATAAGCAGCGTGCTGAAAATGAGTGTTTTTTAGTCATTTTTCGTGAATTTCAATCAACTCTAGCCTCTTAACTGTTGAGAATTAAAAACTCATGCTCCGCGGGAATTAAGTATACATGGCATAGACAAAATTCAGCCACAAGTTGACTTGAGCTGCCCGCTCTTCATAGAAGAAAACTTTGCTCGAAGTTTTGAAATTTAAAAAAATTCCAAAATTCAGGTTATGAAACGATCGTGTTGACTGCGAGATAAAAATCTGATACTCACAAAATCTATTGTTCCTACCTTCAACTTTAAACGACTACATCACTTGGTTTGTTATTTTCATTTTTAGTGCATGTGCGAGCCGTTTTTTTACAGCAAAAATCTGGACGTTTTTACAAATGGATTAAAATTACTTACCATCAGAAACAATTATAAATATGAATAATTTTTCTAGTTTCAATAAAGTTATGGATATTTGGGGTATAAAAGTAAGTGGTAAGTAATTTTAATCCATTTGTAAAAACGTCCAGATTTTTGCTGTAAAAAACCGGCTCGCACATGCACTGAAAATGAAAATAACAAACCAAGTGATGTAGTCGTTTAAAGTTGAAGATAAGAACAATTGATTTTGTGAGTATCAGATTTTTATCTCGCAGTCAACACGATCGTTTCATAACCTGAAAATTGGATTTTTTTTTAAATTTCAAAACTTCGAGCAAAGTTTTCTTCTATGAAGAGCGGGCAGCTCAAGTCAACTTGTGGCTGAATTTTGTCTATGACATGAATACTTAATTCCCGCGGAGCATGAGTTTTTAATTCTCAACAGTTACGACGCTAGAGTTGAATGAAATTCACGAAAAATGACTAAAAAACACTCATTTTCAGCATGCTGCTTATATTCAAAGGACTCGTCCAAACCAATTATCTTTAAAAACTACTATCTTTCCTACTGTGAATTCCATCTTGATCATGCAGATAGCTTCAAACAGAAAAAATTCACAGTAAAAGTTTATAAGGCTTAAAAATATCGATTTTTAAAAGTCTTTATTTAAATAGGCGAAAACAAGCGCTTGTAAAAATCAAACTCGTGTAAATTTTGTTCTTTGGGACCCTAGAAAAGAGTTTCTCAAAGTTACACCAAAGTCTAAAATGAGACGGCAACAATTTTATTTTTTTTCAGACGATTTCATATGGAATGACTCTATAATAAAATCGTAGGAAAGTCAAAATTGTACATTGAATATTTTTTAAAAAGAATACTTGGGTGGGTAAGAATACGTGACCTACAATCAATATCGAAGCCAAAAATATAGTTTTTAGAATTTTTGTCTGTTTGTCTGTATGTATGTCCGGGGTAAACTCAAAAAGTACTGCATGGATTTACTTCAAATTTTGCATGAATATTACTGACACCTCGGATCAACATATAGGCTACATATTATCACGCTATCGGAGTAAACGAAGTCCGCGCGGACGAAGTCGCATGCAACAGCTGGTACTATTATAAAGATATTTAGACAGCTGTTACGGAATGAGATGATTTCAATTTGAGGTACATCCATTACACTAGTGTCATATATTCTACTCCAGTATTTCTGGAACCATCTAAATACTATAGATAAATATATTTAGCCAGCTGCTACGAAATGAGGAACTAAAATAGCTAAATACAACGCCGTGTAGCGGCAATTTTACAAATTTATTGTCTCCTGTGTTGGTCTAACGACTGAATATGCGAGTGACTACCTTCTTGGCTACTAGGTGGTAGAGTTCTGCATTGTCTCGCCCGGGTCTGGTACCACCGCCTTATCTATTCCTGCCGCAACAGCGTCAGTGCATGTCACTGTCGTGTTACGGTTTGGAGGGCAAGTTAGCCGATAAACTCGTGCATGTGGCATCAAGACCCCGCCACAACAAGAGCAATGTACCATTAACATATTTGATGTCTATCAGCGATGGCTGTCGACGATGGAAAAACCCTCATGTGACATCCGCGATGTCACTGAGTAGAGTAAATATGGAACAAATTCACTGAAGATCTGGAAAATAAAAGTCTACTATAATATTAATATTTCAATGTATTTATTGTAATTGATTACACAAATTCGTCACTAGATGGCGTTGTATCCGCGCTATTTACAAAACACCTCCTTTATTTAACCCCTAACGCAAAACACTAGTATTATGACTTTACTATATGTATGTCTTTGTATATGTCTGTGACACCGTAACTCTTAACGGATAAACCGATTTAGATGAGTTTCGTTTTAATTTCAAAGGTGCTTATACAGAGGGTGGTTCTTAGATGTATTGTATCAAAATCGGTCCAGCCGTTTCAAGGCGATCAGCCCTTTTTTCTATAAATTAAGCAGGCCTGATCTATGTGAAATTTAATAATCCGTAACATTTACATGGTATTGTGATGAAATGATAACTTGATCTGCAGTTACAGGATTCCAATACGAAATTCACCAGTTCTTTCGTGTTATGATCTGCAAATTCACCGTGTTTGTCCTGGTTCTTTTAAAGAATGGACCAACAGCAGTTCTGCCAGGCATATCGTAAAAGGCGAATTGGCCATACGTGTCACTCCTATCATGACTACTATGTGGTAGAGTACCACAACGTCTCGTCCGGGTATTTCGTACCACCGTCTTACCTACTCCTCCCGCAATTGCGTCAATGCTTGTCGTTATCCTGTTCCGGTTTGGAGGGTAAGGTAACCGGTAGACTTATATGGCATTGCCATACCGAAACATGGACAGTATTGCACTATAAATATCTTTGGTGTCTGTAGGCGATGGTGTTTTTTAGTCAGGAGAGCCATCTACGTGTTTGCTATCTTATGATATAAAAAATTGCACATGAGGTATGAATCCAGGACCTTATAATCTGAGTTATTTAGGCTAACCACATGATGGCACATGATTTAAATTAATTTGATAATTGTGTAATTTCCAGGTTGAACTGAAGAAGAAGGGATTACACAAAAGTTGGAACTAAATCATAACTTACACAAACAGTGGAGAGTTCGTTGGGAAGAGAAGAGGAGTCGCGCGATAAACTATACATTATATATTATTATATATAATGTGTAGTTTGTCGCGCGACTCGTTTCATCTGAAATTACTGTCAATCCCATTGATATAAAAAACCCAATATACCCAATCAGTGTCTCAAAAACGTCCGCTAAAAATAAGCGCAAAATTTCAAATTGTGCGCTCATTTTAAGTAGCTGCGCGTCGATCGCGACACTATTTTGTTACTCTTTCTATATTGCTTTGTAAAATCTATACATATAATAAAATCGTAGGAAAGTCAAAACTGTACATTGAATATTTTTTAAAAAGAATACTTGGGGCGTGATCTACAATCAATATCGAAACCAAAAATATAGTTTTTAGAATTTTTGTCTGTTTATCTGTTTGTCTGTATGTATGTCCGGGGTAAACTCAAAAAGTACTGCATGGATTTACTTCAAATTTTGCATGAATATTACTAATAGGTCGGGTCAACATATAGGCTACATATTATCACGCTATCACCTACGGGGGAGGGGCTGTGCGGAGTAAACGAAGTTCGCGCGGACGAAGGTGCGGGCAACAGCTAGTATATTTAATAAAATCAGTTATCAAAGTTGAGATTTTATTGTGTAGTATATATTCGAATTTCAATCACAGGCGATCGTTATTAGTCCAAATAATTATTTCAGTTTTTTAATCAAAAGTTTATAATTTATAATTTTGTTATATTCTACACTTTTTATCGTCGGCACTCCATTTTAACACAATATTTGCTAGCTGATAACACTTGTACTGTTTCACAATAAGATAATTATATTTAACTAGCTGTGCCCGCGACTTCGTTCGCGTGGAAAAAATTCTAAAATAAATAGAAAAATGATGCGTTAAATGAGCGCACGTCTCATTTAACGCTTTTATTCCACGCATTTTTCTTACGGTTTTACTATCACATTTTTTTCAGTTCGGTCGCGCAGCAAAATCCCTATCCCCTCCAAGCCTGCCGTAAGGAACTTCGTTCCAAAAACCCGCATAGTTACCATTCCCGTGGGATTTCTGGGATAAGAACTATCCTATGTCCTTTCTTGGGTCTCAAACTATATTTGTACCAAATTTTATCCAAATCGGTTTAGTGGTTTGGCCGTAAAAGCGTAACAGACAGACAGACAGAGTTACTTTCGCATTTATAATAATAGTATGTATATAATAATAGTGTATAATTGTATTTATAAAATTACAAATGAAGTTTCACCAAGTGCCGACGATAAACAATGTAAAATACATCAAAATTTTATGTTTCAACCTTGATGCAAATTTGTTAAATTCCCTAGTGATAATTTCTCTCGTAAGTTAATTTATTTATTTCTTAAAGTGAACAAAGTTTCTTAAAACGGATTATTTATTGACTTAATTAAGTGTAGTTTAGTTAGTTAGTTAAACTTTTTATTTATATAATTAAGTGTAGTTTAGTTAGTTAGTTAAACTTTTTATTTATATTTAATACAAATGTTATATATTTTGAAATTTTAATCTGGTGATATTAGTTAATTTTGGATGTATTTATCTGTTAAGTAACAAAACAGTTATTATGTGTATCATTTGTTATTAATTATTGTTTAATTTTGGGAAGGAATAATGTATGTTTACGAAGATAGTGTTAATTTAAATTTTAGTTCCGGTAATGAGTACAATTTAAAACCGATTGGACATATTTAATTTATAATAATTATACCGTGTGTTTACAGAAATATACATTGTGTACACAAGTAGCTTGATTTCAATTAATTGTTAAAAATAGGTTATTTTTACAGTTGTGTTGAAGTTTACAAATAATAAGAATGACCTTATGTAACAGAACACCGTCTTAAATTTGTCGGGTTTTAATATTGTGCAGTGAGATAGCAACACGTTGTCTGATCGTGCGAATGACATTATTTTGTGATTGATAAATTGTCCCTGACCAAAATAATTAATCTACAATAATAAGTTTAGTGATCTCTATGGCAACCAGAAATGTCGGCACTTTTGGAAACATATGTACAGTCTGCGCGCGAGCTCCGAGGAATCGGGGACTGAGGTAGGGGCAGGTGCGCTCTGTGTAATATTGACTAATTCACTGCATGTCCACATTCCGCAAAATTCCTCGGAGCTCGCACGCGCACTGTAGTCGCTGCGGCGGCTATATCGTCAAAACGCCACTGCTACTGATGCGACGTAATGGTACCAAATCTTATTTTTTTTAAACTAAATTATACCGGAAAAGGCCTCAAACCTGCTCTTAAAATTTTCGATTATGTAAACGACCCGCTATTACTTAATACACGAAATATTACTCATTTGAAATATACGAATATGTTCAATATGAAAATTATAAATACTTATTTATATATAAAAAAAACCCTTAATCACTATTATAAAACTACACATACGGTATCATGCATTGCGATAAGAATACTAACAAATAGATATATAAAATAATTATAATTCCTTAAAGATGGGTTTCAACTTGCTGTCCTTGACTTTTTTCCTTGACTTGACATGATTTTTGTTTGTTTGAAATATTTATTAATAATTCACAAAATATTACCAAAAAAGTAAAATGTTACAGGAATTTCAAAATGATGCAATGCAAAAACAGTAGGTATTTACAACAAATTTATATTCGCAACAAAATGGAGAGAGAAGACAAATCAACAAAGACAATCAAGATCCGTCTTGATTGTCTGTTGAATTGTCTTCTGCCTTCGAAATATTCCAGATGTTAAATAACAAAAACCTATCAGCTCCTAACCATTTCGATTCTCTTCTGCGCATGAGACTTGTTCATACTGTTTATGTTTTATAATTTTCACTTTAGGCGTTCAGTCATTGCTAAGGTCCTCAGCTCGTTCTTGGTATTTTGTTTTGTATGTGAGTCTGAACGTGACTGTTTCCAACTATAGTAGTTGTATGATTTTTTCTTACTTTAAGCTGTTAAGTAATTCTTAAGGTCTCTAACTCGTTGGTCTTTTTTGTTTTCATCGGAATAGTTTCCATGTTTTTTGTTAGATTATATTAGAAAAAGTCCTTAAACCAGCTGTTTGAATTTTCGATTATGTAAACGACTCGCTATTATTAAATACTCGAAATATTACTCATTTAAAATATAATAAATTCAATATGAAAATTACAAGTAGGTACTTGTTTATATAAAAGACCTACAAACACTGTTCTAAAATTACACATACGGTATCATGTATTGCGATAAAAGTACTAACAAATATATAAGATAAAATAATTATATTTTTTTTGTAAGATTGGCTACAACTTGCGGACAGCAAGTTGTAGCCAATCCAAAACAGGAATCTTTATGCGTTTGAAATACTTTATTAATAATTCGCAAAATGATTTAACCAAAAAAGTAAAATAATAAAAGGAATTTCAAAATGATACAATGCAAAAATAATATTTCCAACAAATTAATATTCGCAACAAAATGGAGAGAGAAGACAATTCAACAAAGACAATTAGGATGGATCCTGATTGTCTGTTGAATTGTCTTCTGCCTTCGAAATATTCCAGATGTTAAATAACAAAAATCTGTCAGCTCTTAAGCATTTCGGTTTTCTTCTGCGCATGAGCATGTTCATACTGTTTTATTTTTATAATTTTCACTTTAAGCGTTCTGTAATTGCTAAGTCCTCAGTTCGTTCATGACTGATTCCAACTGTCGTAATCCTATGATTTTTTCTTACTTTAAGCAGTTAAGTAATTCTTAAGGTCCTTAACTCGTTAGTCTTTTTTGTTTTCATCTGAATAATTGTTTCCATGTTTCTTTGAGAAGTATTTTGTGAGTTGTATTGTTCTGGCTACTTTAACTTCCATTTTTCGCTGTTTTGGGAAGACACAAAAGATGTCGAAATAACGTTGCTTTTCTTTAGATCTTGTAGTGATCAGAATCTAGAATATTGGTGATCCTTAGGTCCATTTAGACTTGTGATAGTTGAATGCTGAATAAAATGGGTTTGGAATATTTGGCAAAAAACGCATAATCAGTGTTTTTCTTTCTGTAATAATGGACGTTTTCAATATATTGCTTGTCTTATCTGTTTCTGATTTACAATCAATTGCTTCACCAAGTTCTATTTACTCGCAGTGGCTTATTGCTTTAATTTCTTGTAAAATTATAATAGTAATTGTAAAGACACAAAGCTTTTGAGAACTTAATATAAAGTTTACCGAAGAGAAGAACTTAATTAAACGCTGTGTATTGGCTGGTAGAAAATGACGAAGCCATTGAGGGCATAAATTTGTTAGTAGTTAATAATAATTATTTATTAAATAAATATATTAAAATAATATGAAAACTGCATCAGCAAGAACAAAAAGTAAGTAAGACATATTATGACGTACGTATATTAATTATATTCCGTAAAATTCCTCGGAGCTTGCACGCGGACTGTAGTTGCAGCGGCTATATCGTCAAAACGCCACTGCTACTGACGCGACGTGATGGTACCAAATCTGGTTTTTTTAAAATTAAATTATACCGGAAAAAGGTCTCAAACCTGATCTTCAAATTTTCGATTATGTGAACGACCCGCTATTACTAAATACACGAAATATTACTCATTTGAAATATACGAATATGTTCAATATGAAAATTATAAATACTTATTTATATATAAAAAAAACTTTAATCACTATTATAAAACTACACATACGGTATCATGCATTGCGATAAGAATACTAACAAATAGATATATAAAATAATTATAATTCCTTAAAGATGGCTTACAACTTGCTGTTCTTGACTTTTTTCCTTGACTTGACAACATGATTTTTGTTTGTTTGAAATATTTATTAATAATTCACAAAATATTACCAAAAAAGTAAAATGTTAAAGGAATTTTAAAGTGATACAATGCAAAAACAGTAGGTATTTACAACAAATTTATATTCGCGACAAAATGGAGAGAGAAGACAAATCAACAAAGACAATCAAGATCCGTCTTGATTGTCTGTTGAACTGTCTTCTGCCTTCGAAATATTCCAGATGTTAAATAACAAAAATCTATCAGCTCCTAACCATTTCGATTTTCTTCTGCGCATGAGACTTGTTCATACTGTTTATGTTTTATAATTTTCACTTTAGGTGTTCAGTCATTGCTAAGGTCCTCAGCTCGTTCTTGGTATTTTGTTTTGTATGTTAGTCTGAACGTGACTGTTTCCAACTATAGTAGTTGTATGATTTTTTCTTACTTTAAGCAGTTAAGTAATTCTTAAGGTCCCTAACTCGTTGGCCTTTTTTGTTTTTATCTGAGTAGTTTCCATGTTTTTGTTACATTATATTAGAAAAAGTCCTTAAACCAGCTGTTTAAATTTTCGATTATGTAAACGACTCGCTATTATTAAATACTCGAAATATTACTCATTTAAAATATAATAAATTCAATATGAAAATTACAAGTACTTGTTTATATAAAAAACATACAAACACTGTTCTAAAATTACACATACTGTATCATGCATGCGATAAGAATACTAACAAATATATAAGATATATAAAATAATTATATATTTTTTTAAGATTGGCTACAACTTACTGTCCTAAACATGAATCTTTGTGCGTTTGAAGTACTTTATTAATAATTCGCAAAATGACATAAACAAAAAAGTAAAATAGTAAAGGAATTTCAAAATGATACAATGCAAAAATAATATTTCCAACAAATTAATATTCGCAACAAAATGGAGAGAGAAGACAATTCAACAAAGACAATTAAGATGGATCCTGATTGTCTGTTGAATTATCTTCTGCCTTCGAAATATTCCAGATGTTAAATAACAAAAATCTGTCAGCTCTTAAGCATTTCGATTTTCTTCTGCGCATGAGCATGTTCATACTATTTTATTTTTATAATTTTCACTTTAAGCGTTCTGTAATTGCTAAGTCCTCAGTTCGTTCATGACTGATTCCAACTGTCGTAATCCTATGATTTTTTCTTACTTTAAGCAGTTAAGTAATTCTTAAGGTCCTTAACTCGTTAGTCTTTTTTGTTTTCATCTGAATAATTGTTTCCATGTTTCTTTGAGAAGTATTTTGTGAGTTGTATTGTTCTGGCTACTTTAACTTCCATTTTTCGCTGTTTTGGGAAGACACAAAAGATGTCGAAATAACGTTGCTTTTCTTTAGATCTTGTAGTGATCAGAATCTAGAATATTGGTGATCCTTAGGTCCATTTAGACTTGTGATAGTTGAATGCTGAATAAAATGGGTTTGGAATATTTGGTAAAAATCGCATAATCAGTGTTTTTCTTTCTGTAATAATGGACGTTTTCAATATATTGCTTGTCTTATCTGTTTCTGATTTACTATCAATTGCTTCACCAAGTTCTATTTACTCGCAGTGGCTTATTGTTTTAATTTCTTGTAAAATTATAAAAGTAATTGTAAAGAAACAAACCTTTTGAGAACTTAATATAAAATTTACCGAAGAGAAGAACATAATTAAACGCTGTGTATTGGCTGGAAGATAATGACGAAGCCATTAAGGGCATAAATTTGTTAGTAGTTCATAATAATTATTTATTAAATAAATATATTAAAATGATGTGAAAACTGCATCAGCAAGAACACTAAGTAAAGCATATTATGACGTACGTATATTAATTACATAAAATAAAATAAAATCATGGCAACAAGAACAAACAATAAGTAAAACGTATTACTTCGTATCTATATTAATAAAATGAAATAAAAATTATGTCAACAAGAACAAAAAAATCACTAAAATAATTATCAATTTGAATTATATTGAAAAAAAAAAAAACAAAAATAATAATAACAACAACAACAATATACAATAACAATATAAAACCTATTTTTCTTCTATTATTAAAAAGAAAATATTTAAACATAGAAAATATTTGATATAGGTTGTCAAGGAATGGTTTGTCCTCTAAAACCCTGGTTGTTGCATCTGTTCAGGTGCTGTGTTTTCATTGTTAAGTTTTCAAGTTTTTCCACACACGGGCTGAATTATTAAAACACTAGACGAAACCCGGCTTCGCTTGGAAGTCTCATCAATAATACGCAATCTTATATACTAACTGAAATAGTAGACATTAAAAAGTAACACCGTAGTGACGCCTTCTTTCAACTATTACGTTGGTTTAATAAAGACAACACTATAGTGTTGCTATTTTTAATTTCTACTCTTTTATGAACGAAGAGAAAATAAGTTTCACGATAATCTACGATACTTTGATAAATGCTTACGCCTTCTACACCACATGTTTGTAACCTTTAAAGAAATATGGCCGATTTGTTACGGTTAGAATTTTTACTCACTATTTTAACAAAATACTCGAAAATCCGAATTTTGCTAATATATGTTATCGACTCAAAATTATTATTTTATTACGCTTTATAAATTAAGGTAAGGTTCCGATTGTGTCTACAGTAACCCTTGACGAAATTCTTAATATAGATATTGATTGAATCAATAATATGGAACACCAGATATTATCAAATAATGTATTAATCAACAAATAACCAAGAATTATTATTTCAATTAAATTATGAATATAATTATGCGTAATAATAATTCTTTGTTCTCTAGTTTGTTTTTTAATAAAATGTTGTTATACATTCCCTAATTTATGAAATATTTTAAGTTGGACATCACCAAGTCGCGTCTGCAGCGGCCGCGTCTTTGTGTCAACGTTTTTACCACGACTATATAATTTGTCACATTTTGAGTTGCCAGATGTAGTATTTTAAGATAAATTATTTTTATCAAGAAAATTATGTATCAGAGTGCTAAGTGTGAGTTTTTCTTTTCGCATTCGATCGTGAGCGCGTTTCGAGTTCACTAGGAATTTGTATGTAATTTGTACAGCGCCACCTAGTGGTAAACTGGTTTCTCACGTTTACCACTAGGTGGCGCTGTACAGATCACATACAAATTCTTAGTAAACTCCAAACGCGCTCACGATCGAAAGCGAAAAGAAAAACACTTAGCACACAATAGGACATATTGTATGGTCGTATTAGCTATCCAATAATGCTTTTGATGATGGGACACGGTTTTTGTGACTCACTGTATATCTATAAATATATAATTCCATGGTTCTTTAACGGTTAGTTTTTAGGGTTCCGTGCGTCATAAGGAAAAAACGGAACCCTTATAGGATCACGTCGTTGTTCGTCTGTCAAGACCATTTTTCTCAAAAACATGTAGAGGTACCCCCTTGAAATTGATATCAAATACTCGAGTCTACGGTCCCTGTCAGATGTGCAGAAATCAATCTTTTAAGTCAACACGATCAAAAATATGACCATTTATGAGTTTGAAGTATTTGTTGAAAGACTCATAAGGTTTTTCTCGTGATATATTACTATATTACTAAATATACAGAATTACTAAATAATATATTAGTCAAATTCAAATGTTAAAAATTCCAAATTAAGTGTAATAATTATCGATTTATATGTTTAATAAAATGAATGAGTGAATTGGAGCAGTCGTACCCTTGGTTTGGGAAGGACTCAATGTTGTCAAGACTGGATGTCAAATGCTTGGTGCAACAAACCCAGCTGATCCCCCACACGGTACAATCAGAGGCGATCTGTGCATTGAAGTTGGACGGAATATAATCCATTGTTCGTATAGTCATAAGATATCTCTGGTTCACTGATAAGGATGTTGGATAGAGCCCTGCATTTCAAAAATGGGTGTACGAGTAACATGTTTAATTTAAAATGAAATTTAAGAGATCTTTTCTTTCATTTTGAATATTAAGCATTTATAACATTCAAAATGAATGAAAAGTCCTGTTAAGTCAGAATCCTCTACTGTTTCGATCCACTGCTGGGATACTTGATCAATAAATTGTATTTGAAATAATGTTGAAAGACACATAAACAATGTTTTCTGCTTAGACTATACTCGACATATTCAGTCTTTTGTTCCTTGTTTCTGTTTTCGATTTATCAGTTGCTTGACCAAATTCTCTTTGTTCGCCGTCGCCGTTTCTGTAAAATTCAAATTGAAGAAATAGGTAACAGCTGTACTAAAATCTTAATCTCGGTCATGAAAAACGACAAAATTAATAAAACATTATACGTCTTTATACTGTAAAATGATGGCGTATTATTTATTTAATACGCCATCATTTTTACAATATTAACAAATTATAATAATTGTCATCATTTGTTATTGAATAATATATTTATTTAAAATAATTGTATTATTTTTTGTTCTTGTTAACATGGTTTTTTATTTTATTATATACTCTGCATATTCACACATTTGCTATAGATATAAGGCACAATATTTATTATGTGTTTAACCATTTTATCCCCATATTCGATTGATTATGCCCACCGAAAACCTTGGTGGAATCAGAAGAATAATGCTTGATGATGAAAGATTCGTAGGCTGCGAAAACTTCATCAAACGTTGAATTTTTGGGCCAGCCAACTTTATGAAGTAACCTCCATCAATCACGAACTTGACATCTACAAAATCTTTTTTGGCGTATGAAGAGCAATTTAAAGATTTATAAAGCTCGGATTAGTTACTTTCACGCATGATTCCGCTTTCATTAGAAAGAGCCATTGGATATGGTGATAACTTATAAGATATTGCGTCTTTCATCAAGTCCTTTTTATCTACCAGACTCGCAGCAATCTTTTGAAATAGCAATGTAGTGTTAATGGGAATTTTTTCGTTATCTATCTCGATCACAGGTGTTGCAATTAAAGTTTTGACACAGTTCAATTTGCTGTGTTTAAAATTTTCCGCATTAACACCAACCATTTTTGCCATACTTTCTAAACCTTTTTCAAAAGCTCGATGGCAATTTATCGATTTATCACCAACTAGTCCAGTAGATAAGGATATGAGCTTTTCCGGTCGATGTTCGAAAATACTGTGATCATCTAGCCAGTATTTAAATATTTCAATATCTCGCTTATCTTGTTTTTGCCGAGTAGATGTTAATTCAACGTGTTGGTCAGATGATGCGCTTCTGCAATTAGCTATTTGCTCTAATTGATCTAAAATATCAAACGAACCGTTTTTTTCTCTGTACGCCGCGTCGGTCAACGCTGCCTGACGCAAGTTATTTCCATAAATAATGGCTCAAATTGTCTTTTGTTATAACTAAGTAACATTCCTGCCTCCCTCAAAGTTATGTTGAAATTGTGTTCGGGTGTTCCGGTAAACGCATCGATGCAAGGTACGCGCGATCGGAATGCGGGAGCCTGCTATAGAATTCGGTGATGCATATCACCGAATTCTATAGCAGGCTCATAAGCCTCTATAGTAAGCTCTTATTTGTCCCACTTTCATAGCTGTTATTCGCTTTTAAGTATCTTAGGATCATAGACCTTGGATCATTTCTTTCTATTATTTGTTTGCCCGTATCGCGCATCGTCCTTGCATACGCGCTGACAACGTATGTCAATCGTTTAGCACCACCCGCGGGGCACGTGTTGGCTGTTTCTCGGAATGAGATGGTATATCCAACGGACGCGATTAACATCACCCCGCAAGAGAGTCATGGAACGTCTCCTTACGAAACCATGTTGCCTGTTTGATGTCCTATCCCTAAAAACCATAGGTGCGCACTCAATCATGACCCGTTCCAGTATCTTGCCCATTACTGGTAGCAAAGTTACCGGGCGATATGCCTTTGCGTCGCTTAAAGGTTTACTATTCCCCTTAGGTATCACCACAAGTCTACCATCCTTCCAGATCTCTGGGAAAACCCACTCAGTCACACACTTAGCATACATCCTTGTGATCCTAGTAGTAGATAAGGACAGCGGGAATCTCGTTAATCTATTCATGCGCGTCACTAATTAGATGACGAGGCATTTGGCTAGTTTCGCATCTCTGCATCGGATGGTAGCTCCATAATGCCTTCGATCTTAGTGACCCGGCCCTGGGGGACCGGTATTAATCATTATGGCAACATACGAGATAGACCTGAAGTCCCCATCTCTTATCTTGCCCATTACTGGTAGCAAAGTTACCGGGCGATATGCCTTTGGGTCGCTTAAAGGTTTACTATTCCCCTTAGGTATCACCACAAGTCTACCATCCTTCCAGATCTCTGGGAAAACCCCCTCAGTCACACACTTAGCATACATCCTAGTGATCCTAGTAGTAGATAGGGATAGCGGGAATCTCGTTAATCCATTCATTCGGCCCTGGGGCACCGGTATTAATCATTATGGCAACATACGAGATAGACCTGAAGTCCCCATCTCTCGTATCTGCAGAGACATTGTGCAGTTTGATGGAAGGGCGAACTGTTTGGGTGAATCCACGGGGAATTCGTTCCGCGACGGACAAAACGGCCATCGCTGGTCCACAGCCCGTCGGGTACTGCATAACCCTTAGCCACAGGCCCCGGCTGCAGCTTCTGGCGACCGCCCCGTAACGGCGGTCATCTGTTTGTACCTGGTCCAATTCATGTGCGACCCACGGAGGACTATAGATGTAATCGAACACAATGTTGAGCTCTTTAGCCCCAGGAGGGATTTCAGCTCCTTTACGGAGGCGCCACTCCATACACCACGCCAAGAGATTGTGCAAGAAGTGCACGCGACGCTACTAGCGGGTACCCTCAGTCTACCGGCGACAAGCTCAACAAGTTCATCGTCACTCCCGTACTTGCGACGTTTGTTCCGATGAGCCTCATTGAGCGAGCGCTGGTCCGAGACCACCTATGCGTCGATAATGACACCTTTGCCCTCCCTTCTAGCAATGATATCCGGCTTTCTGAGCCCGTGTGAAGTTCTGATCATAGGCTCCATCTCGACGGTCCATCCCGAATCCGTCATCGCCTTGGCAACAACATCGACGACACAATTGTGACGATGAATGCGGCCGCCTTGCGTTCGAAAGCATTGCTGGATGATGTGAGTCGTAGTCTCGTTAACCGCACAACCTGCACGGCATCCGATCCCCGCCTCCCTATCATTCCTTCTGCCCCTACTCGTTCTCACACGAGAAGGCAAGCTGTTAATGTGCGTATGCACGAACTGCACGAAGTCCCGGCCACTGCACTGCCCACTCCTTTCCCGTAACCAACTAGTGGATTCCGGGGTGCTTCCGGGTTCGCGGAGTTCGAATCCGTCCACCGAAGAGTGCCGCGGGACGCTCCAATAGTGCCTCACACTTGGTATATATGTTCGGGGGTCCTCCTTCGAGAACTTCGGTACCTGTTTACCGGCCCACCGCAGTTTCTTCCGAATCCTGGCGGATTTGGCGGCGGCATTGGCTGCTGGCCAACCCGTCGTCGCGAGCGCCCCGAACCTCCGTAAGATGAGATTCTGAATAGCGGTTCGCAACGAGGGCAGCCCTAAGCCACCGTCCTTAACTGCCGCGTGGAAGTACCCGGTAGGTACATCATGCGGAAGCCTTAGCCAGCGCCTCACAGCGCCCCGGATTGGGATATCGATTATTCGCAGCCTGTCATCCGAAATCCTACCCAGCACGAAGCCGTGTAGGAATTTAGGCACCAGTTGGCCACGCACTAACTCTAGCCGTTGTTGCGGCTTCAATGGGGCCTTCGTGATGTTCAACAGAGCCGCTGCGATGTCATGCTCTAACACCTCGCGTCCAGCAGACTTAAAGTCGACTCCAAGATAGCGCCATGTTTCCACACAAGAAATTTGCCTAAGTTTTTTATGGCCTACCCGGAACGTGCGTGTTCCGTAAGGTAGTGGTGTTTCTTTCTGTGGCCTTTCGGCACCATCGATAGGACAGCACATTTGCCGTGGTTCAGCTTGAGACCCATCATCTCACCGACGCTGGCAACACGATCGATGAGTCCTGCATCCCCACCTTAGAACCTGCAAGCAGGATAAGATCGTCAGCGTAGGCCAGAGCAGAGACTAGCTCACCTTCCAGCCTGTAGCCGAAATCATATGACGCAAACTCATCGGTTTTATATCGATCTATAAAAAAATAATTATTATAAAACAAAACAGTAAGTAAAGCCGAGCATTTTAATTTTTACATACCTTCAAGTACAGGATTTTCGTCTGCAGACAACTCAATATTCGTCAAACTAGCCATTCCGAGATTCAATTTAACTTTCTTCTTAGTAAATTTTTCTAACATAACCTCATTCAATAAAATATTCAAGTAATTTGGAATATCTTTTTTCATATTTTCAAAAAAACTTACTGAAGTAGGATAAGTTTTGTTATCATAACTTGTGCTTTTAATTTGACTCCGTACTATTTCTGCAGCAGTTTTAATAATCCTTATTTTTTCATCTTCCTTTTTCTCCTCTCTCTGTATCAGAACTCATCTACTGGAAGTGATGTAGTACCAGAATAGCACGTGTTATTATTGTGATGTCTTCGTTATATCTGGATTTTAAATATTTTAAAATTGTTTTATCTGATATTTCGGTGATCGCTGAAGCTTGAGCTTTTATATTCTTGAAGTCAACAGTTATGAGGTGCACCCCATGAAGATTGGTTACTCGTGAAAGCGCCACGTAGGCTTGGCTACAAAAGAATATGGAGGTGCCAATGTCCATGAGGGCATTTTTTAGACTTAGACCTTGGCTCTTGTGAATTGTTAGGGCATACGCCACACAGATTAAGAATTGTTCTCTGTACACGTATGCCCGAGGTAAATTTTGACTTAATTGGCGATAAATCGGGAATCAAATTATTATTGAATTTTACTACCGATCGTTTAGGCTTTGTTTAGTTTTCCGGGTCCCACTTCACTTTTTGTACAACGCCTATCGACCCATTCACTAAACCTCAACTAACATTCTCCTAAGCATTACTTTAGCTCCCTCTGTAATGATTATAGTTTCTTCCAGTCCAGCGCATTATCTTCATGTTTTTGTAAACACGCCCGGGCTTTCATTATCAAACATTTTGAACAATCCAAGGAATCTTTAGGAACTAACTTTATCTCGGGTGCGCATGTTTCACGCATCAAACACAGGAATAATTAATAATCAGTAATCCGTCACTAATCATAAAATTTCTAACCTATTCATTTCAAAACTTCGAATTGTTATAATAGCAACCTGGTAATTAACCTTAGCAAATCTCACGAAATAATAAGCAAAATCCTTCCCTCTCTCTTAATCCCTAGCAACCATTTTCAAGCGCAGTAGAAGAATCTCGTAATAAGGTTTTCGGAGAAACGAAAAGTAAGCGCGTTTTCTTAGTCCAACCAGTCTTAGTCCAATGCATTATAATTTAACCAAATTTTGACCGAAATTATTATTTTAGTGTAATTTGTTTAAAATAATCGTTCGACTATTTCTTCTTGTAAACTTGTAAGTATAAGTATAAATGCCAGTCTAGTCTTATCCAGAGTTTTCCTTTAATTTTATTTATGTGCGTATTAAAAGCAAAAGGGGAGGCATTCGCCCAACAGTGGGACACTAGGCTAGATTGAAATAGAAGATGTGTCCTACTACGCTGGATTTTTGCAATGACATTAAATTTTTATGTACCAATAGTAGAAGGGGGCATTACCATATATCTAATACAGCTGAGACCAGCTGAGGGTCCTTCATCAGATACTTCAGACCGTCGATTTTTGTCATCAAATGAAGCGGCCCACCAAGTTGAATACTTTTTGTAAAGGCGGTATGTCGGTCTCTAATAGTTTGGTTGAACTCTTGTGTTTTCTAATCAGGGTCACCCTGTACTCCAGATCTTCGATTATCCTAGATTTTATAGTTTCCCTTTATGTGGCCATTAAACCCTAACTCTGTACCAAATTTCACCTCTCTGAGTTTATGGGAAGTACTAGTTCTATTTTGATGATCATGAGTGAGTGAGTGAGTGTCATAAATGCGAAACTTTGCTTTCGCTTAACTTCGAAACTAAATGACCTACAGACTTGAAATTTTGGATTTTAACACGTTCTATGCCGACAAAAAAACGCAGATTCCTGTCTAGGCCGTGTCGGTCAGTGATGGTTGACATATAGACTTTCGGTTCAAGCCACGTCAGTCAGTGCTGACCGCATTTTACGAGGGTTTTCGATTCGTCCTTACAGGCCGTTGGGCAGTGCTATCGAACTAAATCTCATATCAATTGACCCGCGCGGCCCTCTAGCTTTTCCATATCAAGTTGGTTTTTGAAAAATTTAAGAACTTTGAAAGAAAAACAAAAATTACAATACAAATAAATTTATTGAATTATTTTGGTATATGACAGATACCAAATAGCCATATAAACAGTTACAGTAATGAAAAATACATAATAATACAATATGAAAATTATATATGAACGTTGGCAAAACACTCAACCCATAGAAATGGTTTGTCTGGACAACCATTACAGAAAGTAGGTACTTTTTTGTTCTTGTTTCTAGCTATTATAAAAATATAATATAAATAATAAAATTTTCTTCCTTATCACTGATACTTAGGTTTAAAGTTTTGTCGAGAAGATCGATTTCTATGTTGTTAATTTGTGTTAGGATATCTTGCGTAATCTCAAAATCTTCAAATTCATCCATAATGATATCAAATATCGTACTTAAAAACCAATGAATGCACTGCAGTAGTAACGTACGTGGGATGTAATAGAACCACACGGCGTCTCAGCTCAAGATACGGACGGCAACTGTAAGCGCAAACGAATGCAGGGAACGCGACGGGCTAACCGACACCGCGACCCGCGCGGCCCCCTGTAACGGAAAACCGTTTTTTTCTCTCTGTACGCCGCGTCGGTCTATGCTGCCTGACGCAAGTTATTTCCATAAATAATGGCTCAAATTGACTTTTGTTATAACTAAGTAACATTTGAGTAAAATATAAAAGCATATAAGCAAAAAAACAATTTAGTAAATTTTAAACAGATTGATGATTTTTAATAGGCCTAAAGGGAAACTTCACTGGCGGTCAGCACTGACCGTGTTAGCAAATTTCCGGGTTGGGTGTTTATTAAATATATTCCAATATTTATATATGTATTTTTATGTATTAGTATCGTTGGCTAACACCCATAACACAAGCAAATAATTTGCTTAATTTGGGGTTAGATCAGTCAGTGTAATTTGTCCCGTGAATATTTATTATATTTATTAGTATATTATTTATTATATATTAAGACTTAATGCAGCAATGCTGCCATCTGACAGCTTTAATTTTGGAACAAAGTCAACATGATTGAGGGTCGGAAAGTTTTTTGTTCAATTTCAAATTAACTTAAGAAGTATTTAATATAGCTAATAGCTAGTATCTTTTTATAAGTGTTGAGAAAAAAAAAGACAGAGAACAAGTAACAGCGTGTTTTTTGAAACTGTCTATGATTGGTTAAACCTACACAAAATTTACGCTAGGCGGGTCCTCTAACAAACGTGATACGACTTGAATATCAGCATAAAAAAATCAGCATCGATCGTTGCTGATACGGATATTAAAATCAATGCTGATAATCCGCGGATGCTAATGCTGATATTCGTAACAACCTTAGTTCAAACCATTGTTGTCGTATGATTTTTCGAACTTTAGGTACTTAATTAATTCTTGAGTTCTCTAACTCGTTAATTTTTTTGTGTATATCTGAATACTTAATTCCAGTTTGTGTATTGTATATTGAATACGTTTCTTTGTAATGTTATATCTTTTTGTTGTTTTGGCATCTTTAATTTATATTTCTTGCTGTATTATTGTGTTGAAATTGTTGTGTACAAAAAGTGTTGAAATAAATAAGAAAATAACGTTGCTTTTCTTTAGGTCTCGTAGTGAGCGGAATCTTCTGGGATTTTGCGATACATAGATTCACTTAGTCTTGTGATAATTGATTGTTTAATAAAATTTAGTTTGAACATTTTGTTGAAAAAACACAATTAGTGTTTTACTCTTTATGCTGGACGTTTTCAATCTATTGCATGTTTTTTATGTTTTCGATTTATCAACAAATAATCAGATGCTTCACTAAAATGTATATGATCGTAATAGCTTATAGTTAAAATTTTTTGTAAAATTATTACAATAAAAAAAAACAAACCTTAAGAATAAGAATAAGAAATTATTGATGGTTATTTACTATACAAAACTAAAAAGAAACAAATCGAAGCTTATGCTATAGTGCGCACGGAACTAGTTGGCCGCACCTTACGTATTACGTATGGCGCGGCCAACTAGTTCCGCGCGCACTATAATAAACTTATTTATATCTAAAAGAAAAAGCAAAAGGTCATAGTAATATTGATTGGTAATTTGAGTCCATTAAAACGGAATAACTAAGTATTTGTTGAGGCTTGGTGAACCTCAACACTAGTTTTCAGTGTCCCCTATTTATTTGTTAACTTTATATTTAATTTTCCGAAGAGAAGAATATGAATAAACGCTATATATTTGCCAAGATTATGGCGGAGTCATTAAGTACATTAATAAAATAAAAAAATGATGTGGTGTCGCGGGACACCAGGTAGGAACGAACTTCCTTCGGCTAAACGGCACTACTTGCTTGTGTACGCGACTGTCGCGCCTGCGCACGTCTCATTTAACGCTTTTATTCCACGCATTTTTCTTACGGTTTTACTATCACATTTTTTTCAGTTCGGTCGCGCAGCAAAATTCCTATCCCCTCCAAGCCTGCCGTAAGGAACTTCGTTCCAAAAAATGATGTGGTGTCGCGGGACACCACTAGGTAGGCACTACTCGCTTGTGTACGCGACTGTCGCGCCTGCGCACGTCTCATTTAACGCTTTTATTCCACACATTATTTCCACAATAAAAACGTGTCACTAAAACATAAAATAAGTGAAATTCTTTGAATTACAATATTCAACAATATTGAAAATAATGATAATAACAAAAACATAAAACTAATTTTTACCTCAGAAAATATTTTGATTTAAGTTGTCAAGGAGTGATTTGCTCTCGAAAATCCTAGTTGTTACATCTGTTTGGTTGTGGTGTTTCCATGGTTAAGTTTTATATTAATCAACAAATACGCGTGAGTTAACCGTAATAAAAATTGTGGGTTAAAATATAAAAAATGGATCATTTTCAATGAAAATATTGGTATGCATGTAATGAAATCAAATACTCGGGTGTACGGTCCCTTTCAGATGTGAAAAAGTTAATATTTTAAGGCAACGCGATAAAAAGATATGATCATTTATATAGGCTACATCCTGTTGACCGAGATTCACGAAATGCATGTGTAGCGAAGGTTACCTGCAAGTTTGTACGAACCCTCGGTATGCGAGTCTAACACGTAATTGAACTGGCTTTAAAAAATATGTTTGTGTTGTTTTGATGTCTGCGTGTCACAGTCAAATATTTTTCATGGCTTGCTTTTTGTTCTATTTATGGGTGAAATAATCTTATATTAGAATCATCCAGTGTTCTCCCCTCGATCCACTGCTGGAAATTTCTATCTATGGGTGAAATAATCTTATATTAGAATCATCTATTGTTCTCACTTCGATCCACTGCTGGAATAGTTGTTCAATGAAACGAGTTTAAAGTATTTGTTGCAGTACTCATAATGTTTTTCTCGTGGACTAAAACACTAGATGTTACTAAATAATATATTAATCAAAATCAAATATTAAAAATTCCTAATTAAGTGTAATAATTATCGATTAATATATTTAATAAAATGAATGAATGACTCGGATCAGTCATACCCATGGTTTGGATAGGACTCAATGTTGTTAAGGCTGGACTTAAAATGCTTGGTGCAACAAACCCAGCTATTCCCCCAACCGGTACAATCAGAGGCGATCTGCGCATTGAAGTTGGACGGAATATAATCCATGGTTCGGATAGTGTAGAATCTCTGGTTCATTGATAAGGATGATGTTGGATGGACCGCTGCACTTGAAAAATGCCTGTACGAGTAACATGTTTAATTTAAAAAGAGGTTTAAGAGATCTTCTCATTCATTTTGAATATTAACCATTTATAATATTCAAAATGAATGAAAAGATCTCTTAAGTCAGACTCCTTTACTGTTATCACTTCGATCCACTGCTGATATACTTGATCAATAAATTGTATTTGAAATAATGTTGAAAGACTTATAATCAGTGTTTTCTTCTTAGACTATACTCGACATATTCAGTCTTTTGTTCCTTGTTTCTGCTCTCGATTTATCAAACAATAAATCAGTTGACCAAAGTTGAAGGAGAAATTATTGTATTTAATTTGCAAATTTTTCTCGAAATGTTATATGAAACTGCTGTAATGCAACAGATATGAAAGGTAGTGTAAGGAATAGGGCAAATTAATCCAAAGTCTGAAATTATAGAAGACCACAGCGGCACAATAGTCCACTCACTTCCACATCAGAAGCAAAGGCAGTAACACACAAGTTATGAACTCAACGCACGTTTTACTTCGCAACCGAAGCTTCTTCAGGAGAGACGAATAGCACTTCACTCTTTGAAGGGTGAAGCATTAATGGCGAGCAACGTAATTAAGTTCTGGTATAAAAGCACCTTTCACTTCTCACCGCCGTCAGAAGTGAAAGGTTGTCCTTGGGGTAAACAATAGATGTTTGTCGCAGCGAAGCCAGTCGGTTGTTTGTTTGTTACATGTATCCACTTGTTTGTTACCTATTTGTTGGCAATTCAAATTTGAAAAATTATTACGTTGCCTTAAGTAAAGGTGAGTTTACTAAATTAATTTGTTCGTTCAACAGTGCAACTGAAAGGAAAATGCGGATATATATTCTTTATACCGTGACTCAAAACTGCGCTTGTTTGACCAATGTACACGCTGTCGCAATATGAAAATTGTATTATATCCATTGAAAACTGCTAATTGGCAAATTATATCGAGCTCTTTATTGTAGCTTTTTTTACTAAGTAGCAAAGATGCTATTCTGTGTATTAAACTTGAAGGCGGCTACTTTGTTGCCAAGGATGGCAGTATGATGCGGGGATAGTGGTATCTGTGTAGGTAGGTTTACGATAAATTTCAAATTGGTGTTTATTAGACACTAGTTATTGTTAAATCTAGAAAATTTGATGAGTTTTTCTCTTTTAATTTTAATTTAAATTTCATTTTCGGGTGTTTTTTATTTAAGTTTTTTCACAAAAAGACTTAGTTCTCGTTCCGTACCGGTCTAACATATAATTATACCGGAAGTAGTATAGGGTATGTTGATGACCTATGATATTAACTTGTTCGAAATTATCCATAAACATTTCTGTCATTAACGGGCTTAAAGGTGAACCCATCGCCAGACCATCGTTTTGAATGTATATATCCCCATTAAATTTAAAATAATTTTGACTCATACACAGTCTAGTCATTTCTACTACCTCACTTATTTCTACCGGAATTAAACGTTGTCTTTCCAACATTTTTAACATTAACTTAATACATTCTTCTGAAGGAATTTGTGAAAAGACTATATCTAAAGACAATAACTTAGTTGCGTTTGCCGAGCCGCCTTGCACCTCTCCTACTCAGACCTTGACGAGCCCGACATCCTCGAGGAGTCTCTCCAAGCACGCGGCCGCCTCGGTCGGGAGTCGTGACGCGGGTGAATCATCAGCGGGGGGCGCGTCATCAGGATCCGCCTCTGGCTGGAACTCTAACTGCGCTGCGGAGGGGGGCACAGTTTCCGAATTCCTACATGTGTTCTCAGGTACAGAGGGTTCATTATCCACCGGCTGACACGCTTGTGCCTGCCCTTTGGTGATTGTAAGTTCGCCCCGACACGCTTGCACCAGGGACTTATACTTTTCGTTCCGTCTCTGACCCTTGAACGGAAACGGAAGCTTGGCAAGTAGGTCTTTATTCATACACTTGCCCCTGTCCTTCAACAGCTGCGCCTCGGTACGCGCCAGCATAGCGAGCTCCTTCTCGCTCCACCTCCGCTTCTCCGCATCGGGAGCGGCATCGGCGTTTGCCTCAACAGGATGGGCCCGTCTCTTATGGACTCCCAAACCTGTTTTGGTGGTAAATTGTCTTTCGCAAATTGGGCAGGTCCACTCTAGCGACCGCCGGTTCACCCGGCTATCGCCAGCGACTGCCTCCGGAGAAGTAAAGATCGGGCTCCCCGCCTCCTGTGGAAGGGCAGGGCGATCAATATTCCTTATTTCTTTCTCAATATTAATTTTAGCCAGATAATTTACCCCTACGGCCGGGGGGCTGGCCCAACCGTTGGGTTCGCACGCGTTTTTCGTATAGCCCCACCCGAAGGATAAACGCTATGCTTGTCGGTCCGAGGACCAACCATCGGGGCCGCTGCTGCCACTCGGACAAGCAGCCTCACCCGGGTTGCACCCCTCTAGATGTTGGGGTGTGGCACACTCCCGAAGGAGAACCCGGTGACAAGCCGGAGCTCCTCTCGCGCCATCCGGTAAAGGGTGGCGCGGGCGGTGCTGGAAACGTGCCGAGGAGCATTTCTGCCTCCCTCACGGTAATGTTGAAATAGTGTTCGGGTGTCCCAGTAAACGCATCGATGCAAGGTACGCGCGATCGGAATGCGGGACATGCATCACCAAATTCTATAGCAAGCCCGTAGGCCTCTATAGTAAGCTCTCATTTGTCCCGCTTACATATCTGTTATTCGCTTTTAAGTACCTTAGTATCATAGATCTTGGATCATTTCTTTCTATTGTTAGTTTTCCCGTATCGCGCATCAACCTTGCATACGCGCTGACAACGTATGTCAATCGTTTAGCACCACCCGCGGGGCACGTGTTGGCTGTTTCTCGGAATGAGATGGTATATCCAACGTACGCGATTGACATCACCCCGCCATAAGAGAGTCATAGTTACTCCCGCCGTTTACCCGCGCTTGCTTGAATTTCTTCACGTTGACATTCAGAGCACTGGGCAGAAATCACATTGAGTCAACACCCGCGAGGGCCATCGCAATGCTTTGTTTTAATTAGACAGTCGGATTCCCCTTGTCCATGCCAGTTCTGAGCTAACCGTTGAACGGCGGTCGTACAGAACCGCGCCACTCAGACACGAGTGCCCCCGCGTCGCGAGGCCTTACGGCTAGGAAGATCCGCGGAAGGCCGGAACGCGGGTCCAGATTTCGTCCACGCGCCCCGAAAGACACGCAAACATCGACCAGGCCCGACACCGGCCGCATCCGCTTCCCGTCCAAACCCGACACGCCCCGGTCCTCAAGAGTCAATCCTTATTCCGAAGTTACGGATCCAATTTGCCGACTTCCCTTACCTACATTATTCTATCTGCAAGAGGCTCTTCACGTTGGATACGTGCTGCGGATATGGGTACGAACCGGCGCGACATCTCCACGTACATCCCTCACCTGAATTTTCAAGGTGCGCAGAGAATATCCGGACACCGCCGCAAAAGCGGTGCTCTTCGCGTTCCGAACCATATCTCCCTTCTATAGGATTCCATGGAACTCGAACGCTCAGGCAGAAAACTCTTCCAGGACCCCTCGGCGGCGTCTTCAAGCCACTTTACCCCGTCGTACACAGGTTACCCCGTCGAACACTCGCTTTGAAACGAGGGAACGATTATTGACGGTTCCGCTGCCGGGTTTCGGAATAGGCACCGGGTTCCCTTTCGCTCAAAGGCGTTGTTTATCTTTCTATGTTTTAATCTAGTCTAGTAAATATAATTTTGGAGTCTCGGATTGCATTTCTTTATTGAGATCGGTAAATGTAGGTAATGCAAATTTCAAAAAACTCAAGGTACAAGTTACAGTTGTCGGTTCGAGAGCCTTGGAGAGAACTGATTGCGCAGAAAGTAATCTATCTACATGAACTGTAGCTTGAAAATACAATTTTATAGCTGGTATTTGTTCCAGAAGCCTATTTACTACCTCAATAAGTGACAACCATCTTGTTTGGCTAGGGAGGAGCAATTTGTGTGGTTTTATATTTGTGAATGCTTGAAATGTTTTGAAATCTCCAATACGTTTGGGAGAATTTTGTACATGATTATATACGTCTCTACAGAAATCTTCCAAGCCCTTTGGCAATTTCTAACACGCGTATGATGCGCAAAAATTAAAATGACAAATGCACTTCATAGTAAAAAGGTGAGGTATGCTATTTTTAAACAAAGTGAAGTTAGCGCCATCAGAAGCAAAGTATATCATGTTTGATTTGTAATGAATATTTTTTTCAACAAAATATTCTACTATTTTGCCATACCATCATCTACCATACCATTACCAGTACCATCTACGATTGGTATTAAAGTCAGAAATTTATATTCAATGCTGAAATCTAATTTTACTATTCTTACGACAAGCGCTAGATGTTTTATCGTAGACTTATCTGTGCTTTCGTCAACAAGTAATGCGAAGCAATTGTTCTGTAACATCTCTATTATATTTTCTTCTGCTGTCTGCCCAGTTACATTAATAATAACAGCTCTAGCTTTTATGCGGCTGATTGATAATTGTTCCGCAATTTTCAAATCTGGATTTCAATACAGCGCAAATCAATTTACTCAAATGAAATGCTATGTTAAAAGACAGATTATGCTCAGCAATAAAGCAGGACATTTTTACTTCACCCGCTTTAGCTATAATTTTTTGTATCTTGTGAATTGGAAGCTGAGGTAAACATTGCTGTCAGTTTTATTTGCTTTTGTAATTTCAAACTATTCTTCGCGTGTTTTGTTGAATCTTTCTGTCGCAACAGTTCGTGTATACCACATTTTTTGTCGCAATTACAGGCAGAACAAGAGAAATAAGTCTCACCTTTAGTGCTTTTCTTTAACCAGCCTTTGAACCTATCATCTTTTAACCACACATTTACGAATTTCTATTGATATTTCACATTTTTCTTAGGAGGATTTCTTCCAGTCGAATCACTACTCATTTTATCAAAAAGATTATTATTATTGTTTTTTTAAAATAGACACCGCGCTTCAAAAAAACTGTTCAAGGTGTTGTGACTATAAAACAGTACGCAATAAAAAAGGCGTGTAGCTGTCATTCATAAACTGGGATTTCCCCGTGCATAAAAATATGATTGTAAAACACATATAATGTGGTCGGAAATTCCCTCGAATCTCCACTAAAGTAGATACTGCCTTCTAGTGTCGTTGCGTTTTATAACGTAGTGGTTTGTCATTGCGTTTTAGTACGTAGTGGTTATCAAAAATGTTTGCATAGTAGTGTAATAGGTGGCGTTGAACGCTAGTTGAAAAACAGTAGAAAATAGGAATGAAATAGAAAACATGGACAATGGTTGGTAACATTGCTGTCAACGTCGTGTAAGACGCCAGCGCACGTCATTCAAAATGTTATTTAACGCACGTGGATCGCGAGCACGTGGTTCGAGGTAATAAATACAACTAAAAGTCTACTAATACTACAAAATAATAAATAAAATGTGCAAAAATAAATAAATGAATAAAACAACTAAAACTATGATACTTAGCACAAAATGAAGCGTCCTGACGCAGTTTCTTGCGCGATGAATTCCGCCATACTGGTCCAATAATAAAAAACACTATTATATATATATTCTACACGTTCCGCCCACCGAGGACTTGTCCTCCAAACTGGTTACAAATATCATTAATTTTAGGGCGCTTTAGAATGATACAATTACTAATTATGACAAATTAAACTACTTGCATAGTGATAGATATACCAATTTACAGTCTAAAATTAAAGAAACATTGAATTGAAGGACCGCCCACCATGAGAATTTACAGAACAAAATAAAACATTGCTGGTAACATGGTTGGTAACATTGCTGTCAACGTCGTGTAAGACGTCAGCGCACGTCATTCAAAATGTTATTTAACGCACGTGGATCGCGAGCACGTGGTTCAAGGTAATAAATACAACTAAAAGTCTACTAATACTACAAAATAATAAATAAAATGTGCAAAAATAAATAAATGAATAAAACAACTAAAACTATGATACTTAGCACAAAATAAAGCGTCCTGACGCAGTTTCTTGCGCGATGAATTCCGCCATACTAGTCCAATAATAAAAAACACTATAAAACAATTTTAAAAAAACGTAACATAAGCAAAGACTGTACATATAGGTTTAGTTCGGCACTAATGTAACACTTTAACACACAAAAAAGATCAAAGTCCCAATTATTCCGATCAAATTAATTTTTAAAATGAAACCATGTCCGATCGGCACGAATGACGGCGAACGAGGAGAAGTCATAGGGACAAACCCACCACCTGCCATGGCCCTGCCTACCATTTCCTGGTTTAACGGGCCGAATCTTAAGGAGATTGAACGATGTCTGCTCTTAGGCTTTCTTCGTGAACCCTTGAAACTATGCATTATGTACGTATTCGAGTCCATATTCTTGAATTGATTCCATATTCTTCCTTTTTAATTATTTATCTGGATAAGTCTGTTTAAGTTTTCATATGTTTTTGGTGGTCGTCCATATTCTCTAGATGTCGTAGGTTCTTCATCGAATCGTACTCTAAACTCACCGTCTAACCATGATGAATTTTTACTAAAAAAACGTCCTTTACTTCGACTAGATTTATTCCAACGGTCGTTAAAATGTCATAAAAGCAATCTTTGAATACGCCTCACAATAACCTCGCTTTTTGCAGATGGCAAGTGGTGATGTTCTTCTATGTATTGTTTAATATCTTCTGATTTCGTTCCATGGTCAATGAAGAAAACGCATAATTCTCGTGGAGGCGCAACAAATTCACTCCTTTTGCTCACAAATAAGGTTTACCGGGAATGGTAACGAGTGAGTATTGGAGGTATACTGGTAAGTGACAGAATACCTCAATATCTTTTATAAAATATCGTGTGACATGTTTGATTGGCTGCAGCACCTAGCTACTTTATCAAATAACCACTATCTGAGCCAGTTACTGATATGATTAACAGTACATGGCTTTAACCACCTATAACCATATCTTCTTCTTACTCAGTGCTCAAGTACATGAACCGCTTGAGAAATATTTAACTAGTACTATGATAAGGAAAAATGACAGCTTTCGATCGGATGATAAAAATAATAATTATTATTTTTACACGAATTTCCCACCAAACATAAACATAAAAATTAGTTTCTACATTTTCTGTAAATAGATAATTGTCTTTGCTGAAGAGTCAAAATCATATAATTATTGAAAAAAAAGACGTGTGGTACTCGGAGACTGCCGCGGTAAAGCTATTGCATAGCATTTTTTATCAACTTATGCAATTACAATTATATATTTATTTTATTTATGCAGTATTTTTTTTCTTTGTTTATTCATATTTAAAACACTTTGTACACAAATTATACGAGTACAGATATTCACTGTTGTACGTAGATGATAAATACCTATACACCTATATACTTTCTCACAAATAGTGAATACGGTAGTTTTCCAATACAACCAATGCCACCTAAAGGCGGGTTGCTGAACTAAAGAGACAAGCGTGATATTTCAAAAAGTCATTAAAAGTTCTGGTATTTATCGTTAGATGGAATTAGTATCACCGCTGTGCCGGTCGGAGTGAGGGGTGTTAGGTTTTTTCGTTACGGAATTTCTGGATTCGGTCTCCACACTCAAAGCCCGCGATAGAAGCTATGCAATAGCTTAAAATCTATTCAATTATAATAAAAACATGTTTTTTTTTTCATTTTCGCCATCTATTTATTTCTTCACTTCATTTTAAGGGGGGCAAACAAGGCAAAAAAAAAATGATGTGGTGTCGCGGGACACCAGGTAGGAACGAACTTCCTTCGGCTAAACGGCGCTACTCGCTTGTGTACGCGACTGTCGCGCCTGCGCACGTCTCCTTTAACGCTTTTATTCCACGCATTTTTCTTACGGTTTTACTATCACATTTTTTTCAGTTCGGTCGCGCAGCAAAATCCCTATCCCCTCCAAGCCTGACCGTGATCTTTGGAACCTGCCTTTCAATATGATAACTTTGATTTTTGTCGGTGAGAATTTTAATCTGTTTAATTCGTCTCATTTCTCAATTGCCTCCAAGGCACTAGCAGCTTTGAATTCTATTTCTCGGCGTGAGTTGGCCTCGATGGTCAACGTCACGTCGTCTGCGTACGCTATCAACTCTACCCCATCGGGCATAGGCCAGTCCAACAGGTTGTCCAAATGCAGGTTCCACACCGCCGGCGCTAATACTGACCCTTGTGGACAGCCCATTGTCGAGGTCTTCCAAACGACCTGCCCGTCTAGACAAGTAGCAAATGCTCAGTCACTATTCAAATATTACGCTTTGGCGATATTTAGGCCAAATTGGTAGCCAAGTGGATCATGGCTTGTTCAACGTTCGTTCCATATGAACTTTACGAAGTATATCGAATATTGTTTCTGAATTGACGGTAAACGTCATTTTAAAGTATTATTTTCACCGAGGTTATCAGTTTTATTTACATATATGAAAAGTGCATTAAAAGCAAAAAAGACTTGCCCCCCAAGATGTGACATCAACGTTAGTACAATAAAAAGAGAAATTTATGGATTTGTCATAAGCTGTTGACACGAGCGTAAACGAATTTGTAATTGGTAGCCAAGTGTCATTCGTGAAACGAAACGTTATATTGCATCGATCATTTTTGACAATTTTCGTGCAAGACCGTAGCCAAGTGGCACTTTTGACAAGCAAAATAGTAGCGAACTATCCGATAATCAGCGAACACTAGAACCCTGCAGATTACGCTTAAAATGGCGGTTGATCACTATTATTCAATCAGCTGTTCTAAAGCGTGGATAACATCTGTGAGAATTTTTGATAACTTTAAAGTAAAATTAACGCAAATTAAGGCTTTTGGTGGCACATCATTAATGGTGCTTTGATATCCTTGTGGCGCGGGGGGTATTAATGTCACATGCATACATTTACGGCTACCTTACCCTCCAAACCGGAACACGACAGTAACAAGCACTGTTGCTATTGCTGTAGAAATAGGTGGGCCAGTGGTGTTAGACCCGGGCGAGACAATGCAGAACCCTACCACCTAGAAGCCACAATACTATGTGACTCGTTTACCCAATTGTTCGCTTCTAACGAACTGAACATTGTAAGTAGTGATAGGTTTGCAAAATGCCGACAATGTCTTTATGATGATAAATATAATATTTCGTCTTTAAATATTTTACAGACACTATAAGTTCAAGTTATAAACACTTTATTCTTGTTACAACCCTTGTATTTTGTAAATTTAATGAAACAAAGAAAGATGGTTTATTTTCAGTGTAGCAATAGATTTCGATCAATTTTACATTTCTGTAAATATGTATGCCAAAAAATACGTAAAAAAGAAGTTTTACATGTTCAATTTTGCATGTTTTTGTTCATTTTTAATAATAAATTTATCATTAGCTTTCATAAATCTGAAACATAAGTTTTAAAATGTGACTATCGATAATATTTTGTACAATTTACGTTCACTTGTAATGTAAAGAGGATTTACTTAAAATATGTTAACACAATCAAATTTGATAGCAAGGAAGATAAATACATAAATCTTGGTGACAGTATTTAATTTTATAACTCTTTAAATTGGTAGTACTGACAGAGTTCAATTGACATGTTAGATATATAGAAACTTACGGCATGACAGTAATTAAGTAGAAAAGATAGTATATTTTATCTTATTCGCACTTACGCGGTACATACAATCAAAATTGAATCTGACATAGCGAATCTGTTCTTATTTTTTTATTTTATTTATATATTCCATCCATGTATATTATTCATCCGAGATCACTGACGTGTATAATATTATACACGTCAATGTCCGAGATAGATTCACGTTGTAAAAATAACACTTCAAACTGACATCGCCGTCAATTCACAGACAATATTCGATAGACCTCAATAGAAAGAACGTTAAACAAGCCATGATCCACTTGGCTACCAATTTGGTCTAAATGACGCCAATGCGTTATATTAGAATGAAAAGAGAGCTCGGTTGGCGGTTAGAGCGCGCGCAGGACAGAAAAATTTTGATGGAAAATTTCAACCCTTTATAACACCCCTTTTTTGTTGCACCATTCCGTGGAGGGGGTGAGGGACTTAATTTTTTTTTAAATTTAACTCAAAGCAAAGTGACTTTTGTCAAGGTCACTTTGCTTTGAGTTAATTCCCCGTGGAGTTAGGGGATAAAAACCGAAATCCATTACAAAGGCGTCTGCGACTTAAAGAAAACGTATTGAAAACCCCCTAGTTAGGTTAGGACTCTTAAATTATGACAATTTTCGTTCATTTTACTTTAAAATTATTAAAGATTCTAACAGATATTATCCACGATTTAGAACAGCTGATTGAATAATAGTGATCATCCGCCATTTTTAGCGTAATTTACAGGGTTCTAGAGTGTGTTAATCATCGGATCACAAATTTTGCTTGTCAAAAGTGCCACTTGGCTAAGGTTTTGTATGAAAATGATCAAAAATGAGCGATGCAATATAACGTTTCGTTTCACGCATGACACTTGGCTACCAATTACAAATTCGTTTACGCTCGTATCAACAGCTTATGTCAAATCCATACATTTTGTTTTCTATTCTCCTAGCGTTGATGCCACTTGTCTTGGGGGGCTGGTTGGCAGCAAACAGACCAATCTCGCGTTGAGCAAAATAACTAGCCAGCATCTTATAGATATTTGGCGGGCAGGCTCTCTGCTTAGCCTTTAACAGAATCATTCATCAATCAGGCCACCAAGCGTTATCGAATGCCCCGGCAATGTCAAAAATATTGCGTGGACATAGGTTTCTCCCGTATTTTGTGCTTTAGACAATATGGCGTTAAGCGCCGTAGCGGTTGATCTACCCCTGACGAAACCATGCTGCTTGTCGGAATTACCCCTGAACACATTTGGTGCACTCACTATAATCAACCTTTCTAATACTTTACGCATTATAGGCAACAGAGTGATCGGCCGGTACGCTTTCGGGTCAGTAAGAGACCGTCCGTTTCCTTTTGGTAGAACTACCAGTTTGCCTCGTTTCCAAACGTTGGGGAAGATCCCCTCCCTAAAGCATGACTCATAAACGCCCGTAATCTCTGTCCCTGCCGCCTTCCAAACTTCTTTTAAGATCTTAGCCGATATTCCGTCAAGGCCAGGTGCCTTGTTATGTAGGTTGTTAATAATACGACCTACCATATCGACACCAGGGAGAGCACTGTCTTTACTGGGGGAGGGGGGGTGCAAGTCACCACACACCTTACCGTCCTATGGTATAATGTATCAGCCTCAGGGTTGTCATCTAGACATAATACCCTAAGCATACCCTCCGCTGTTGACCGGACGTCTCTCGTGCAACCCTCGAGTAATTTTGGTAGCATTTACCACATTCCTCGGGGGGCGCACAGTCCCTACTGTGGATTTATACGCGGCTCTCTAAGGATCCGCGTTTCCACTATCCGCCAGAGCCTCTACATACGCCCTGTATGCGTCTCGCATGGCCTGGCGATATTTAGCCCTTGACTTACAATAATTGCAGTATGCCAGTCTTTCGGATTCAACTCCTGTACCCCGTTTCCGCTGCCAGGTTCTTCTATCTCTGCCTTGTACGCGCCTTAGCCAGTCTAATTTAGCGTTCCACCAAGGGTGGCCTTTCGCAGCTTCCTTAACCGTTCCCACCACTTCCTGAGCCGTGGACTGAATCGCGGCATTCAGTTCAGCACACCGTTCTTGCACTGACCTGCTATTTGACAGCTTGCCTACTCTTACGTGTACGAGGGATCGAAAGCGGGGCCAGTCCACCCCTCGCGTCCTGAAAGTAGCCTGCTCCCCAGCCAACTCTAAGGAATCATCAATATAATCGTTATTACCATTAATCTCAAAATAAATCATTTGGTGATCACTACAACTGACACCCGGCAGCACCTTCCACGTTCGAGCTCTCACATCTCTCGTCAGTTTTAGATCGATGTTAGAACTTCCCTCAGCACTATAAAAGGTCGGTGGTTGATCTTCTTTATTTTCGATGTTTAGTCCGTGGCTAGCTATAAATTCTTCCATTTCCCTCCTTCTGTGCTCAGTGTCTTGCCCCCTACCGACGTATTGTCTGCGCTCGCAGAACTACAGGGGCGAATGCGCATTGGTGTCAGCACAGATAATTATGTTTTTTTCCTTTTAGAACTACCATCACTCGCTCCAAATGGTGCAAATGCGTTCTAATATCATCTGAATACTTAAAATATGCCGACACCACCCACATACACATCAACCCCCTGCCCGTCACCTGAGCAAACACACAATACTCATTGCTGAGGTGATGTACCACGCACACCGCGATATCTGTAGAGCCCACCACCATTCCCGCCAAAGGACTCGCTGTAGCAGTAAAGCCCCAGATATGTGGTACTGTTCCTGGACAGCAACAGTATCCAGATTTAATTGTCTCACGATGGTGGTGAGCTCCTTCGCCGCCTGCTCCGAGCGCTGGAGATTGACCTGCCCAAATGTTATCATCTTTGTCTTATCCATAGTAAGTCATATTTACTATCCTGGCTTCCGCATGCATCCTGGCTGAGCACTCCATCGACGCAGTCCTATGTGTAGCCACATAGGAGTTCTCGAACCTCGTGCAAGTCGCAAACTTCCCAGTCTCGGATGTACATTCCGCAGAGCTGTGGCCAGATCCCGCATACTTGCCGCACGTACGTTCCTGGGCCTTAAAAATTTGTCTTTGTGATAGTAGAATTGGAACTTGCTGCAGCAAATGACGCTGACATAATCCGCCACTTGCATATACAATTTGCAATTACATTACATTGCAATTACATTGCAATAACAATATGTCAAGCGCAATGATGGCGTCCCTCAAGCGCGGCGAGCACTCCAACACCACAGTCGTGCAGACCCTGCTTCTATTCCACTTCTTAAATGCTAATTTAGCGTTCTGTTTAACGCTTTCCAGCGTCCAGCCACCCGTTTTCTTCAGGTTCTGTTCATAGAGAGCCGAAATAACGGAGTCTACCTCAGGGTCCCCATCTATGTTTTTGAGAGCGACCAATGGTTTCCTTGTTGTTGGCTCCGAGGTCCTGAAGCCAGGAAGTATGACCTCCTTTAGTGCTGCCGTTGCTGCCGCGCTAGTCGTCCTCAGAACGACACCGCCGTTACCTATCTTATTTAGACGCGTGACCGGAACGCCTGTTTTGATGGGGTCAATTTGTTGTTTTAACGCAGCCTTTGTGACATCCGATGTTTTAGCTATACCTTCTTCAGTGGGGTGTACGGCTAGGAGAGTGCCCTGAGGGGTTGCCGGCTTTGGCAGGGTCCTTTTATTGGCCCATTTTAAGCATCCCGCATAGTAGGATAGACCCATCTTCTCCCCCGCCGGAACTGTCACTCTAGTCTCGCCTCCCGATTCCATAGTGGCCTTGAGAACCTCTGTCTCGAGATGAGCCACTTTCGCCTTTTCTTCCACTAACAGGTTCTCAGCTTCAGCTAGTTTCAGTTCGAGGGCCGCCACCACTGCGATGATTTCTTGGCCATGCGAGCTGACCGAGACTTTATCAGCAAGGTTTAATTTATTTGGGGCCTTCGTCACCCCCATGATTCCCTGTACGCCTGCGTATGCCTTTTCCAACAATTCCATTTTGGACAGCGCCGCCAAGTTATTGCTCGATTGTTCTTCTCCAGTCCCTTGTTTGCCTGGTTGTGCAGGCTCCGCCTCTCTTTTCCTTGTTAGTATCCCACCTACTGGAGGGGGATCCTCAACTGCAAAACTTCTGGCCAGCCTCTTACGGTTATCTTGCAGCTCAAGTGAAGTTTGAAGCCTCTCCGTTTTCCTCGCCTCCATGGTCTTGGCTGCCTCTTGGCTCTCCTAATCAGCCGCCGCCGCAGCCCCTCGGTGGGGTTCTAGCCAGTGACAAGCGCGGACGAAACGCGACCTCCAGATCATCCGAATCCTCCTCCAGCCAACGGAGCATCGCCTGCTCCTCGGCGATGCGCTCCTCGCTCCTTTTACGGAGCATGTCTACAACCTCCTTGGACATTCTACCAGTTTTGTCCTTGTTCTCCATTTCAAAAGGTGTTCACGTTATAAATTAATTAAGTTAAAAAAAGTTTAATTTGTTCGCACAATAACTTATTGATAGCAACACTACACAAATTTTAACAGTTAAAATGTTGTTCGCGCAATAAAAATCTACAAGTCAACAACACTAGCACGCACGTCACTATTGTCTGTATTGTCTGTCGCGCGGTTGACATACGCTGACAGCTGTTGGCGGACGTCACCCGTAAATGTCACTGAGCACACGGTCGCACGAGCACGAGGTTATGTTATGACTAAAACTACTATAATTTATGCTAAAAACGTTAATAAAGTGCAATAATATATACTACGATTAACACACACATATCAACTAATAATTAAAGGATACTTAGCCGAATATGCGTCCTGTCGTGAAAAACACCATCTTCGTGTCCACCCACATGGTCCATACAATAAAAGCACTAAAAACGAATTAAATGTACAATGATTAACAAAATATACACACACACATACATATATATAAATATATATATATATATATATATATATATATATATATATATATATATATATATATATATATATATATATATATATATATATATATATATATATATATATATATATATATATATATATATATATATATATAATGTTAGCACTGAGCACTAGCAACAACACTACAGTGAAAAAAGTTGAAATATTCCCGGCTTTCCCACTCAAAATATTTTTTAAATGAGGAGCTCATGAATTCCTGTCCGACCGTCACGACGTCCGGCGAACAAAGTCAAAGTAGATAAGGACAAACCCACCACCTCCCATGGCCCTACCTACGATTTCATGGTTTAACGGGCCGAATCTTAAGGAGGTTGCGCGACGTCTGCTCTTAGGCTCTTCGTCACGCAACTCTTCTCTCCCTACAAGTTATTTATTTATTTTCCTTTGTCCCTGTGTCCCTCTCCCCTAAAGGGGAGGACTGCACGTAGACGCTCTCGTCCACCGAAGTCCTAGCACTGTGGCTCTTCCAAGATCTCCAGAGGTCTCCTCTTCTCATGCCATTTTGCGCGAACTCCCGGAACGCCCTGAAGTTCGCCGGTGTGCCCACGAGCCACGAGAAGTAGACCTGGCCCGCCTCGGATCGCTCGAGTTTCCCAAATAAGTCCCCCCTGATGTCCATATACAACGGACATTCCCATAAAACGTGATCTCTATATTCTTCTGCACCAGAGTCGCAGAAGCACAACCCTGTATCGCTTAGACCCATGTTCTTAAGTCTGCCCCTGAAGCAACCATGTCCCAGCAATAACTGTGACGTCTGATGGTCAGGTTCGATCCACTTACTATTTAGGCGATGATTTATGCTTGGGAAAAACTTGTACAGATCCCGTCCCTGTTCACTGATGTCCCATCTCTCTTGCCATTTTTCTATAGTACCTTTCCTGATCTTAAGCTTGCGCAACCCTTTCTCCCTGCTATCTTCCCCCCTTACAGCGGTTATCGCCTCATTTCCAACGAGTTCAACGTTCAGGTCCGCTGGGAGCATTCCAGGCAGCACAGGCAAAACTGTAGTACTTGCAGACCTGTACGCCTTCGTAAGAAGTATTAACGATGATCGTTGAGCTTGCGTAAGCGCACTGCGCACAGGGTAAACTGATGCCCGGTGATGCCAAACGGACGCCGCGTATGTTAATTTAGCAGCAAAAGTCCCTATATATTAAATATATATGGGGACTTTTGCTGCTAAATTAACGCGGAGCAGTGTACTTTAATCCCCATGATGTGGCTGTCAATCGCGCCACTTTACCGAAACAATTTGTGGCTTGATCACCGATGTCAATCGCGTGATGAGCGAAAGATCCACGGGCGTCGATAATTAATTACTACCAACACTTTAGCATGATCCACGCTGCCGAGCGATCTCCCCTGCATCCTAATCGTGGAGCGTCTATTAAAGATACCCTTAATAGTCATCATCTTAGTCTTTTCCTGCGAAAAACTAAGACGATTTCGACTTCCCCATTCCAGTATCGATCTCAACGCCTCATTCGCCTTCCTCTCAATTTCGCTGCGGGAATCTGCCTCAATCACAAGTGTCACATCATCTGCGTAAGCCGTTAAGTGCACTCCTTCCGGCATAGGTTTTCGGAGTGGATCATCCGAAAGGACATTCCATAGGGCTGGTCCCAGTACTGAGCCCTGAGGGCACCCCATCGTTGAGAGCTTTCATTCCACGTGGTTACCAATAAACATGCCCACCCGTCTCTGAACGAAGTAACTCGCCAACATCCTGTAGATGTTTGGCGGGCATCCTCATTGCTTTAACTTGAGCATGATCATCGGCCACCATGCGTTATCAAAAGCCCCCGAAATGTCCAGTAAGACCACTTGTATATATTTATGCTTCGTTCCAGAAGCCGTATACAACACTTCGGTTAGAGCCGTCTCCGTGGAACGTCATTTTACAAAACCGTGTTGTCGTGGTGACAGGTTCCAAAACACGGATGGGCGCACTCGATCATGATCCTCTCCAGAATTTTTCCCATGATCGGCAGCAGCGTAATCGGTTTGTATGCCTTGGGGTCACTTAGTGGTCTTCCGTTACCTTTCGGTATTACCGCTAGTCGGCCATTCTTCCACACCTGTGGAAAAATTCCCTCCCGTACACACAATATATACATCCTAGTTATGTCTAAATAAGCGACCTTCCATGCCTCCTTTATGATCTTGGCATTGAGGCCATCTATGCCGGGAGCCCTATTCGGGAGACTATTTATTATTTTCCCAAGGTTATCCAATCTAGGAGGCATGGAGTCCTCTCCTGATGGGATGCAAGTCGCGGCGATACGTACCTACCGATGGTAGGCAGAATCCAGATTTACGTCATCATCCGGGCACAGTGAAACCAACAAGTTTTTCGCAGCCTCCCGGACATTGTCCGCGTGGCTTCCGAGTAATTTGGTTCCATATAAGACATTGTCCGGCTGGCGGAATGTACCTGCAACCATTTTATACCCTAATCGACCGACGTACCGACGAAGAGCGAACTCTTCACTTTCATCCCCCCGTCCCCTGCGACTCTGCCACAGACGCCTGTGTTTACAACATTGCTGCTTAAGCTTTGTTAAGTTTTGATTTCACCACGGGTTTTCTCTTGAGCCTCGAGCAGGCTCCAGACCTATACATTCGTCAGCGGTGTGTATAATGATGTTCGACATTTGCCGACATACGGCCTCGGCTCCTTTGTTTCAATTTATACTGCCGACCCGAACGTGGAAATCAGATCGGAAGCGTGACCAGTCAACTCCCCGCGATCTGTACACCACCGGCTCTTCTATTGGTTCTGCAGTTTCTCTTATGCTCTCACACTCAGGCCTCCCCCAACCAGATCTTCCATTTACACCAAACGTTATCAACTGACCCCAACGCACACCTCCCACCCAGACACTATTAAACCTCTAGAGTCAAATCTATATTAGATTGCCCGTTCTATTCGGTTACCAGAAAAGGTAGGCGGTTGACCCTCTTCATTATTGATAATTAGCTTATGATGCTTGCTCATGATGAAACCCTCCATTTGTCGTCGCCTATATTCAATGTCGGGCCCCCGTCCAATGTACTGGGCTCTATCACAGTGCCAAAGCGGGGAGTGCGCGTTGGTATCAGCTCCAATAATTACGTTCTTCCCCCGTAGCACATATATGACATTCTGCAGACCTTCAAGATGGTAAGATATGTCGTCTTTGAAATAAGCCGGGATAATGTATGCGTCAAAGTCTGCGTTGCTAGCGTGCACAACCATTTGGAATTCATCGCTTAGGTGACAGAGTACGTCTAGGGTTGTTTACAATTATCCCGGCTTTAGAAGTATCTCCAAACTGGACTATTCCCCCCGAGTCTATATGGTACTGCTCTTGGACTAATAGAATGTCGATTCCCTTTTCTTTAACAATTTGGAACGCCTCCCTGGTGGCGACCTCAGACCCCTGGAGATTTATTTGCTCAATCTTTAGTGATGGACTTATATCCATAATTAATTCTTGAAACGGCTTTGTCCTCCACATATCTCCTAGCAGGGCACTCCGGTGACATTGTCCTATGACATTCGGACGGTTTATTGAAGTGCGCACAAGTTGCACACCTACTCACCCCTGGCGTGCAATCAGCCCCGGAATGACCATCTTCTCCACATTTCCCGCAAGTGCGCACCTTAGCCGCACAATACTTTTCAATATGCCCGTAGAGTTGACATTTCAAGCAGCACACGACGTCTATGTAATCTTTTACGTTGTGCCTTTCCCAGTGGAGATATACACGCTCTTTGCTTATGAGAATATCGCATATCCTCGGAGTACACCTTGGGATCACTGACCCTGTTCTACCATTTCCACGTCTCTTCCTGAATGCAATGGAGATTTCTTTCTCTCTCCTCCTCCACCTCTTCCTTGAGGTTCTGCTGCCAAAGGGATTCTAGGAATTCCTCCGGGGTGAGTTCAACGTCCACACTGAATACTGCTACCAGTGGCTGTCTCTCTGTGGGCTCTACAACCCGTAGCTCAGGAGGTATCTCTTCTTAATGATGTCCACCGCTCCGGGGTCAGACGTGTGTATCAGTACACCAGCATTGCCAACTTTAATTACCCTGTTGATTTGAACTCCGAGTACCCGCGGATTTACCGCTTTTTTCAATATCTCCTTGGTCTCCTCGTCAGTTAGGGTGCTATTTTCTTCGGGTGACTTCGCAGGATATACCGCTATAATACAATACTTTCTAGCTGATCACACTTGTACTGTTTCACAATATATATACCGCTATAACCTTCCCCAGGTTCAGTGGTTAAGGTTTGGTTGTGTCCTTGCCAACCTTTAATACATCTGAGTATTGGGGTACTTGCGGTAAATTGTCCTTCCCGACTGAACAACGTCACCAACGCCGCTACTTACTCCTGCCTTTAATCTGTCTCCGCCTTTTCCTAAACTGACTCTGCTTTCGCCAGTCTGGCAGCTAGCGCCATGACAATCGATGATAGCCTATCAGTAAGGTACCCTATACTTGCGATTCCGTCTTTGTTTAATTTCGACGTCGCATTGTACCGCTTTCATAATCCCCTCTGGCTGTCGCCGACATGTATATCAGGTCCTCTTGTGTCGCCTGCTTCAGATCACTACTCACATTGGTCTCCGCAGTCTCCGTAGTGGGCACCTCCTTTTCCACGCCTGGGCACAAGCGAGTCTGTGCAGACAGGATACCAGCAATAGGTGGCGCCTCTTTTACGGCTGAACTCCTCAATAACCTGGCTCTTGCAGTCTCCTGCACCTCGTCCGGCGATGTCAGAGGCCGCTTGGTTCTGTTTTTTTTCCCGTAGTCCGACCACTGGACCATTTCGGGCGGTTCTTCCGGTGTCGCACAATGCAGCTGCTCCTCGTCGTCTCCAAGTGTTATAGGCATCTTGCCACCAGGTGGTGTCCTCGCCAGGGATAAACGAGGTCTGAAGGCTGCCTCAGCATCAGCCATCTCCTGATCCAGCCGTCGCAGCATTGCTTGTTCCTCAGCAATTCTTTCCTCACTTCTCTTCCTGAGGATTTCCACCAGGACATCTTCCCCTTTCCGGTAGCTGTCACCTGGCCCTTATCCCCCATTCTTACAGTGAGGATGTAGGACGAAAAATTTCACTATAAGATACGGTGTTCACGTATTATATCACGTATTATATCATGTATTATATATCACGTGCTGTCTCTCTGAGACGCTGGCGAATACTTTCGGTTCGCTGTCTATCATAGCCCTTTCTAACACTTTTCCTAACACCGGCAGTAGCGTAACTGGATGATAATCTTTGGGGTCGGTCAAGGGTTTACTTATTTATTTATATATTTATTTAAAGTATTGCCAACAAAGCATGCATTATAAATATTAACACAATATTTTATTTAATACAATAACGCAAGTTAAATGCTGCCTCAATTAAAGGCAATAACGACATTCTTGAATTTAAGAAAATAGTATTCAATTAGGATATAATACATTAACAAAAATAGGAATTGATAAAATAAAATAGTCATCGATTGAATAATTTGATTACCATTCCCTTTTGGGAGTACAACCAATTTACCCTTTTTCCACACTTCCGGAAATAGACCTTCCCTAAAACAGGACTCGTAGACCCCCATTATCTCGGTCCCGACTGCTTTCCAGGCTTCCTTAATGATTTGTGCAGATAGCCCATCGATGCCTGGCGCCTTATTTGGCAGGCTTAAGAATAATGCGCTTTATTACCTCCGCACTTGGCGGACTGCTGTCCTCACCCGAGGGGATGCACGCGGCTGCAATCCTCACCGTTCTATGATAGCTAGTGTCCTTGGATGGATCATCATCCGGATTTTAATAACATCTTCATTGTTGTTTGCACGTCACCCGTATATCCCTCAAGCAGTTTCGTGCCATTTACGACATTTTTAGGAGGACGGGTCGTACCTACCGTTGACTTCTACGCTACCCCCCATGAATCACTGTTTCCACTCTCGGCTAGGGCCGTGAGGTATTTTTCTTTAGCCACGCCCATACCCTGGCGATATTTCGCCCTTGATCTGCATTATGCCTCATACGAAATGCGCTCGGCTTCTCTCCGGCGTATCTGTGCTTCTGCCACAGCCTACGGTCTTTGCCCTGCACCCTCCTTAGCCAGTCTTACTTGGCAGATCACCACGGGTGACTTGCCTTTCTCTCTTCGACAGTGCCCAAGGTCTCCCAAGGTATCAACTCGTTAAGGTCCGCGCTGCGAGCCTCTGCCGATTTATTTGTTTTAAGATTGCCTACCCTTACGTGGAGCAAGGATTGGAAACGAGACCAGTCCACCCCGCGAGTCCTGAAGGTCCAATGCTCCCCTGCTGTCTCTTGCATCTATTCCCTTGTGGTTCCTCTTTCTGCCGCAATCTTAAAAGTTATTAGCTGGTGGTCGCTGCAGCTTACCCCCGGGTTCACCATCCAATTTGCAACGCGTATCCTTTTGGTGAGTGTTATGTCTATATTGGACTGACCTTGCGCACTGCTGTAAGTTGGTGGTTGGTTTTCGATACTCGCCACTCTAAGGTCATGGCTGTGGATGAATCCTTCAAGCTCCCTCCTACGATGTTCGCTGTCTGGCCCTCTTCCTGTGTATTGCCTCCTTTCGCAATGCCAGAGGGGCGAATGTGCATTTGTTTCGGCCCCCACCAGAATTTTCTTTCCTACCATGGCTGCCATCACTCTCTCTAGGTGTTGGATGTGAATGCGGACGTCGTCACTATATTTAAAGTAGGCCGACACCAAGTACACATCCAGCCCCCTCTCCCCACCACTTGAGCTACTACACAAAACTCGTTGCTGAGTTCCTGCAACACACATATTGATAGATCGCCAGAGCCCACCGCTATTCCCGCCATTGGGTTTGCGCCACATTCAATAATTCGTTCCGATGATTTGACATGTTGTTCTTGTACCATTACTATGTCTAGGTTCATGTCTTTCTTGATAGCGGTGAGCTCCAGCGTGGCCTGCTCCGACCTTTGGAGATTGACCTGTCCTACTTTTATTTCGTACTTATCCATATTGGGTCATGTTTACTTGCCTTTTTTCAGCAAATCTGCGGGCCGGGAAATCTGGCGACGCTGTCCTATGGCTTCCTGTGTTCGAGTTGCCGAATTTAACGCAAGTTGCGCACTTCTGTACCTCCGACTTACATTCCTCCCTCCTGTGTCCCATCTCAGTGCAGTTTCCGCACATGTTATCGGTCGCCTTGCAAAAGCGTTCCTTATGCCCGTAAACTTGACATTTATTGCAGCATACTACATTTATAAAGTGTACAGCCTGTATCATTTCCCAGCCGATGAATACCGAGCCCATCGCCAGTATTGCATCCCTTAGCCTAGGTGTACATTCCACTACCATTGTAGTGCAGATACGGCCCCTATTCCATTTTTTGAAGGCCAGCTTCGCACTCTTTTTAACCTCCTCCAATGTCCAATTGTGCTCATAGAGGGCCGTGATCACGGAATCTGCCTCCGGGTCGCCGTCGATATTTCTTAGGGCTACCAGTGGTTTTCTGGCCGTGGACTCGGTAGTTCTGAAGCCGGGCGGTATGGCTTCTTTTATTGCCGTCGCAGCCTCTATACTAGTGGTCCTCAGTACCACTCCTCCGTTCCTAATCATATTGAATTTACTAATCGACACTCCCATCTTTATTGGGTCTATTTACTTTTTAATGACCGCCTTGGTATCCTCCGATGTCTTGCTTGTTCCCTCTTCCGCCGGGTAAATTGCCAGGGTGTCGCCTTGCGGCGTGACCGGTTTGGGCATTGTCTTGCTGTTTGCTAGTTTTAGGCAGTCGAAGTAGGTAGCCCCTTGTCTCACCTCGGCCGGAGCCGCTCTCGTCGCGTCTCTACCCTCTCCCGCTGGCGCTTTCACCATTTCCAATTCCAGATAGGCAATCTTGGCTTTTGACTCCAAAATTTGGTGCTCCGCATCGGCCAGCTTTATTTCCAATGCCGCTACTACAGCAATGACGTCTTGACCGTAGGTACTTAGGGTTACTTTGTCAGCCACGTTTAACTTATTTGGTGTCTTCAGTACGCCCACCATACCCTGGATGCTCCTATAAACCTTATCCAAAAGTTCCACTTTGGACAATGAACTCAGACCCTGTGTTGCGCCGGCTTCTCCCCCCTCTACCGTCGCTTGCCTCGGGACAGGTACAACCTCTTCCCTATTTCTTGTGAGGATGCCGCTTACAGGTGGTGCAACCTCTGCAGCGTTGCTCCTTGCAATTCTCTTTCGTCCCTCCTGCTCTTCTTCTGGTGATGTCTGCGGCTTCTTCATCTTCCTTGCCTCGACCCTGCCGATGGTCGTTTCGGTTATCTCGTCTACAGCCATGGAAACCGAGCTAAACCCTCCCGGCGGGGTGCGGGCCAGTGATAGCCGAGGACTAGCTGCAGCTTCCGTCTCCTCCTCGTACCTCCTTCTACGATCCTCATACAACTTCGCAGATTTTCCTGCTCCTGCTCAATCCTTTCCAGACTCCTCCTCTTTAACACTCACTTCCTCCACCTCTTCCCGCGTTAGAACGTCGGATTCCCTTATCCCCCCTCTCCCTGCAGCCCTCCCCTTATCCCTATCGGTCATCTTTAATGTTTAACCAACTTGTATCGTTTTATAACAATATTGAAAAATGCAAAGTGTTTGCGTAGTATTTCCCTCGCAGTGCGTCTTACAGTTCCTATAATATACACTACAGATCCGAAGGTGTAATTGTCGTTAAATTTTTTACAAGACTACCTAAAATTTTTAGGGAGTATCCTACACTTGGAAATTAAATATGCTCCGTTGTGTGATAACGGCACTTGTCTTAAATATTAAGAACTGCCTTTACTAGTGAAAACGAAGTAATTAATTTATATTACAATTGTATTTCTTTTCACATTGTTCATTATTCTAATAATCTTATTTTATTCTTTAATTCTACATTCTGTTTATTCTTATTCTCATAATGAAATATAACTTAATAAATACATTACATTAAATTACTTATGCACGTTCAAGAATGATAATGGAGGCCAACTGTTCGGAACGTATTGCTCTTTCGAGCACCCATTGCAAAGTGGACGTCTGTTAAAAACATTTAACAGACGTTTTTGAAGTTTAGGGATGCCAGTGCAAGAACAAAGTTTGCTTTTAATAATATCGGGCAAAATCTTACTTTATTAAATGAAAACCTAACACTCGACCATCCTGATCTCATGCATGTCCTCATGCTTGCTCTTTTTCCAAAACCTAACACTTGACCTCCTTATTATTTGCTATATCCGGATCGCCATCAATATTCCTGAGAGCCACTTAGAGGTTTTCTGGCTGTAGGTTATTGCGTACGGAATATTTAAATTACCATGTTATAAGTTAATTTAAATAGAGAAAACTAATTGAAATAAGAGTGAAAAGTGAAGTGCTGAATTTATATTATAAAATCAAAATAGTGTCGTATATAAGAGAGCAATATGTCTGCTGATAAACTGCTAACGGTTTGGCGGAATTGTAATGTAAGTTCTTTTAAGCTATTGCATAGCTTCTATCGGGGGCCTTGAGCGTGGAGACCGAATCCAGAAATTCTGTAACGAAAAAAACCTAACACCTCCACTCCGACCCGCATCCATTCCATCTATCGATAAATACCAGAACTTTTATTGACTTTTTGAAATATCACGCTTGCTCTTTAGTTCAGCAATCCGCCTTTAGAGGTGGCATTGGTTGTATTGGAAAACTACCGTAATCATGTATATAATTGTAATTGCATAAGATGAAAAAAAAATGCTATGCAATAGCTTTACCGCGGCAGTCTCCGAGTGCCACACGTCTTTTTTTATGATGTTATTTTTATTCGCAAATAGAAAAAAAAAGCCCTTTACGTCTGTTTTGAAAATTATTTTTTTAGCAGCACATTTCAAAATTATGACTAACTTATATAACTATTGCCCAATAACAATTTTAAACGGGAAAAACAATAAATCTCAAGTGATTTTCCTAGTGGAATAGTTACTGAAACTAAATTTGTTTCCGTTGTATTATTTTTTTAATTATCGTAAGACAGCAATTAAATGTAAGGCTGATATAACCAGAACATCGTCTATAAGTACTCTGTCTCAGAAAAACGACATTAACATGTTACGCATGATCTTCATAGTTACTTTACCCTCCAACTAATTTTATAAGAATTCTGTCTTTTGTATCAAATTATTTCAATCTATGGAGAGTCTCAATTTTAAACAAAAACGTTTATTTAATATGTTAATTCAAACGTAATTAATATAGGCGGTGGTTAGATAAACAGATACTGGGCGGTGACGAATTGCTTACTGACGGCCCGACTGAAGTTTTTATTATTTAGGAATTAAAATATCTGAAGGCATAAGAGTTCCTACATGTCACCTCTATTTGCAGTTCGCAGCTTCACAGCCACCTTATTGAGAAATCTATGTTTCTTAATGATCCTCCTTGTTAAATAATCAAAGTAAGATACCTCTCCACTCATGCTCTACCGTCATATCCGTAGCAAAAGATGTTCTGCTTACACGAGGAAAACGGACTCTGGTGACAGCAACAGCACTTATTAGGACTGCAACTATTTCTTGTTTAACACCATGTTTTTGTGACCATTCCGCTATTACGAGTGATTCTTCAACGACGTCGCATTATCTGAAACTTAAAACTCAAAGCATAGTATGTTCTTCGTACCTACATATCTATCAGCGTGCATTGTTTTTTAAGACCATAAAAAAGGGGAGAACATGAATTAACTGTTATTGACTGTAAGAAAAAATTTTGTTAACTATATCGATTTCAAAGTAATATTTGGTGCTTTAACAGAATATAGAAGAATAGATTTTTCATAAAAAACGATTACGGTGCAAAAATTAATATTTACAAAGGTGTTACATATTTCTAAATCACCATACTTTGCCGGTAACGCACGTGTGCAAAATACTATAATACTAAAGTTTTACAAATTTCTAAGTCACCATAGTCTACCGATAATGCACGTGTGCAAAATATTATAATACAAGAGTGTTACAAATTTCTAAATCGCAATAGTCTACCGGTAATGCACGCGTGTGCAAAGTTGTAATAAGTCTAATTTTTTACTAACCAAGAAAAATGTATAAAATGAGACTCACTACATATGAGAGAATGTCAGTCACACTCCATATTATTCGTATTATTACTAATTATTAACTAATATTAACAATTAATAAATTTACAAGCGTGGGATATGCCACCTCTGAAATGTAGGGAATATCCTACACTTAGAAATTAAATATGCTCCGTTATGTGATAACGGCCCTTGTCTTAAATATTAAGAACTGCCTTTACTAATTAAAACGACGTAATTAATATTACAATTGTATTTCTTTCAAATTGTTCATTATTCTAATAACGTTATTTTATTCTTTAATTCTACATTCTATTTATTCTTATTCTCATAATGAAATATAACTTAATAAATACGTTACCTTAAATTACTTATGCACGTTCAAGAATGATAATGGAGGCCAACTGTTCGGAACGTATTGCTCTTTCGAGCACCCATTGCAAAGTGGACGCCTGTTAAAAACATTTAACAGACGTTTTTGAAATTTAGGGATGCCAGTGCAAGAACATAAGTTTGCTTTTAATAATATCGGGCAAAATCTTATTTTATTAAATGAAAACCTAACATATACTAAAATAAAATTGATTAAACACTATTTTTGTTGCATACCACCGCGATGAGACTTTAATCTGGTCTTTGATTTTGTCGCAGTACCAGCAACATCACCAGGATTTTCAAGATTCTTTCTTTTAATTTCCTGCAATTGACATAAAGAAGACAGTTTGATAATTTTTCCATTTGTGGTAATTTTAGGAAAATGTTGCCATCATGGCTCCAGCATGATCTCATGCCAAAAATACTGCATGCTTCTTTAAAAATTTCACGGCGTCGAGGAGTCAGAAATTCAGATAGTGAGATGCTCGTACCTTTAAGGTGTTTTTTAAGCAAGCCAAACCTCTGTTCGCAGAATATGATTGTCAAATTTTACTAAAAGTGGCCGCGATTTCTTGTTTGCAGTATCACCTAGACGAAAGCATGACTTTATATTGCTAGCACGAATACTACTCATTGTTAATTTGGAGCTTATGATATCAAGAACCATCTCAGTTGTATTGTCTGATGTCTGTTCATCGACCCCACGGAATAGCAAGAATTTGCGACGACTTCTATGATCAATTTCATCAGTGATATTAAGCAGTGAATTTATTTGGGTTTTAATTGTATCTAGCTCTAATAGAAGAGATTCTTTAAAAGACTTGAAATTAGCCATAAGTTGACTATTGACAGGACTACTCGTACCTTGATTGAGTCGATCTTCAAAGGCCTTCATTCGCTGCTGCTCAAATGTATTTTCCAAACCGTTGACAATATCATTTACTTCTGCCACAGGAATATTCTTTCTGCTTGTCATGTTATGTTTTGTGATAAGTGATTGAGAGACAGTAGCTATTTGTGTTATTCACATTAAGTATTAAAGCGATAAAACTAAGTATAATACTACTGTACGGGTTCTTGCTAACTAGTACACTATTAGATTGATAAATGATAAATGATATTGATTATTGATTATTATATTGATTTAATATTGATGATATATTTGATATGAAATGATTATGGAGGACGCGTAGCGCTCTTGATGGCTAAATGCGAACTGTCTTATTATACTAATTAAAATTATAATGAATATGTCGTGTAAATTGATGAATTGCAATATGTTACGGTTGCACCGTGCAACTACATTTGTTTAATATTAAATCAATGAGAATAAAATTTACACTAATTAATTATTAAATTTCTTTAAATTATACAAATAAAATTAAGAGCTACAAAAACGTGTTGATAGATAGCTACCCGCAAAAAAATATTTCTGTGCTTACAATACCTTTACTATAGCAAAAAGTGTCGTGACAACTTTTCGTAAGAATTTTTCCGTCTAGCCCCCCTTTCACAACGCGCGATAAGGAACTTCGTTCCAACAATGACAAATAACTAATAAAATATTTTAATAATAAATAATATTTTAATGTGACCAGCCGAAAAAATTATCAACTGTTAACGATTAATTATTCTTTAAAAGGCGTACCAGAAAGTGATGGATTGTCAACAAACTGTTAATTTGGACGGTTTGTTCGATGAGTGTATATTTAATTGGCGTTTCAGAAACTGGCAGTAAATCTGATATAGTCTAAGCAGCACTTGCCAATTTTGGAAAGTAAGGTCCGTACACACGAACGATCAAAATGTCGCCGCGAACTTACCCGCGCACCGGATGAGACGCGAAAGTGCCTCACCGCCGCCGCCCGCCGCAACTTACGCGCGACGTCACAACCAGAACGTCAGCGAAGCACGCGGCGGAACTGTCAAGCGTCAGAGCGCAACGGCTCGACAACTCGACTGACAGCTGGCACACTTCACGTCTGTCACCGATGACAGATTGTTTAGGCTTGCCTGTTTTTGTATAGGTTTGTAGTGATTTTAAGTCGCTGGATTTATTTGAATTAAAACAAGTGCGGCTGGTTCTTATGGCGGTCCAAGCAGAAGAGAGCGTTTATTTCACAATTAATGTTGCTAGTTAATAATTTACAATAATAGATTACAAACAAGCCTGTTAGTCTATTATACACACAGATTACACATAGTGATGTTAGATTGCCAACATATTGCGGGGGCAAACAACAATTGAAATGAGTCAACTTATAAAATTTACTGACGCTGAACTAAATCAAATTTTTGTACAAAAAAAAATTATTCATTTTACATCTTTATCTATTGTCCAAATAAACAAAAATATGTATGCATCTGACGAAGAAAACTAGTTATTTTACCGCCGCCGTAACTGTGCCGCTGGGGTCTTCATTATTTTCAGACCTACGGTAAGTTTGTTCCATTTCTTACACCGCTTTTATATGCTTTTTTGCTTTTCAGTAACATCGCAAAGGTACACTTAAAAGTTCGCGGAAAATTGCAAAATAACTAGTTTTCTTCGTCCGAACAATGGATTTCCGCAAAGTAACGTCTGAATCTATAAAATGTATGGGATCTGAATAACATGATACTTTATACCTATCACCTTTGTCAGTAATGTATTTGAAATTACAATAATGAAAATACTTGGAATTAATGAATTTATAAAATGAAATTTACAAGATATATAATCAGTTTACGCTGCCTTTCCGCAGGAAACAAATAATAAACAAAATAATTGTTTATTCTGGCATATTGCAAAATAAAATTATTACAAAGTGACAGTCTAAAGTTAAACAAAAAATAAACATAAAATTGCTTACTTTAGCATATTATAAAATATAATTATTACAAAGGTGACACTTAGTCACTACTATTAGTGATGCCATTTAGAGGCAACGCACATACTTTCATCACAGTCCTCCTGTGTGCATGACCGTTTGAAGTTTTTACTTCAACTACCTGGGTGAGTGTTAACCACTCTAGCCAGGGGCCACGTTATGGTTGCAGCGAAGGTACCGGTATATATGATTCGCAGCGCGCGATATCTAATCCCCATGACGTGGTCGACACACGTGCTACCTTGCCAAAACACTTTGCTGCTTTGTCCCCAATGTCTACCGCATGCTGTACAAAGGATTTCCGCGAATACAGCACTAGCCCGAGTGCCTTGATATGGTCTACATGACCAATTGAAGTTCCGGATATACGTAGCGTGTTAGCGGTCTTTTAAAACTCCCTTTGATCACCGCCTTAGTCTTTCCCGGCGAGAAGGTGAGCCGGTTTCTCTCCTCCCATTCATGTATAATTTTAATGGCTGCCTCAGCTTTCCTTTCTATTCCTTAGCGAATTAGCCTCTATAGCCAACGTCAAGTCGTCAGCATAGGCTGTAAGCGTGACTCCTTCTGGCATCGGCCAGTCTAAAAAAGGTCATCCAGGATGAGATTCCACATCGATGGTCCGACCACGGAACCCTGCGGGCATCCCATTGTTGACTCCTTCCACAACACCCGTCCGCCCACGAACATACCCACGCGCCTGCGAGCGAAGTATCCCGCCATCATCCGGTAGATGTTCGGCAGACATCCCCGCTGTTTGGCCTTGAGCATTATCATGGGCCAACAGGCATTGTCGAAGGCCCCTGATATATCTAGAAAAATCAGCTATAGGTATTCCGCCTGTGTGGTGTTCGCCAAACTCAGTATTTCCGCTAGGGCCGTCGATGTGGAACGTACCCTTACGAAACCATGTTGCCTGTTTGATGTCTGTCTGTTTAGGAATATAAAAAACCATAGGTGCGCACTCAATCATGACCCGTTCCAGTATCTTGCCCATTACTGGTAGCAAAGTTACCGGGCGATATGCCTTTGGGTCGCTTAAAGGTTTACTTTTCCCCTTAAGTATCACCACAAGTCTACCATCCTTCCAGACCTCTGGGAAAACCCCTTCAGTCACACATTAACATACATCCTAGTGATGTCTATACTTGCTGCCTTCCATGCCTCCTTTATGATTTTATCCGATAATCCGTCTATACCCGGAGCCTTGTTGGGAAGGCTCTTAATTATCTTACCTAAGCTGTCCAAATCAAGAGGCATGGAGTCCTCACCTATAGGAATACAAGCTGCCGTTACCCTTACTTGCCTGTGATATAGTGAGTCCTTTTCCAAGGAGTCATCGGGACAAAGTGATTTGACCAGCGCTCCCATAGCATCATCCACGTTTTCAGCATGTCTCTCTAAGTATTTAACCCCATATATAACATTGTTCGGCGATCGAACCAATCCCGTAGCCCCCTTATATGCGATCCCCCAAGGGTCATATTTACCCGAATTTGCCAATTCTCTGTAGCACGTCGTCAAGCAAGTCGGCCAAGCACGTCGGACCTGAAATGAGACCTAACACTTTGGCGTAATCCACACTGCCAACCGATCTCCCCTGCATCCTAATCGTGGGCGGCCTCTTATAAACACCCTTTATGGTCATCGTCTTAATTTTCTCCTGCGAAAAACTAAGACGATTTCGACTCCCCCATTCTACTGTAAGCTTTATCGTCTCATCCGCCTTCTTCTCAATTTCGCTGCGGGTCTCCGCCTTTATGACAAGGGCGATGTCGTCCGCGTATGCCGTCAGGGATACCTTTTCCGGCATAGGCAGCCGCAATGCGTCGTCTGACAAGACGTTCCACAGGGCTGGTCCCAGTACAGAGCCCTGAGGGCACCCCATGGTAGAGATTAGGCGGTCAACCACACTGCTTCAACTTGAGCATGATCATTGGCCGCCACGCGTTATCGAAGGCCCCGCATATGTCCAGTAACACCACTTGTACATATTTGGATTTTGTCCGGGAAGCCGTATCCAGCACTTCGGCTAGAGTCGTCTCCGTGGAACGTCCCTTAACAAAGCCATGCTGCCTCGCAGATAGGCTTCTGAATACGGTCGGGGCACACTCTATCATTACTCTCTTCAGAATTTTTCCCAAAATTGGCAGCAGTGTTATCGGCCTATACGCCTTCGGGTCCGACAGTGGTTTCCCATTTCCCTTAGGTATCACCGCTAACCTACCACTCTTCCACACTGTTGGAAAAACGCCTTCGCTTACGCACTTGGCGTACAACCTAGTGATATCCACGCTGGCCACTTTCCATGCCTCCTTTACGATTCCGGTTGTGAAACCGTCAATACCTGGCGCTCTATTCGGGAGACTATTTATGATCTTGCCAAGATTGACCAATCCAAGAGGCATGGAGTCCTCCCCTGGTGGAATACACGCCGCGGCGATGCGTACCTGTCGGTGATAGGCCCAGTCCAGGCTCACGTCATCGTCCGGGCACAGTGACACCAACAAGTTCTTCGCTGCCTCCCGGACATTGTCCGCGTGATTTTCGAGCAATTTGGCTCCATAGATGACGTTACTCGGCGGGTGTGGTGTACCCGCCACCATCTTATAACCAACGCCCCAGGGATCCGTATTACCTATTTCTACTATACGCCTAAAGTATGCGGTCTGCGCCTTTTGAATTGCCCGCCGATATTTCGCCCGCGCCTCACGATGGCGATGAAGAGCTGCCTCTTCACTTTCATCCCCCCTGCCTCTACGGCCCTGCAACAGACGTCTGTACTTACGACAGGCTAACTTCAAACGCTCAAGTTCCTGATTCCACCATTGGTTTTGTCGCGTAGTAGTTTTTGGCTCGCATCTTAGGCACTCGTCAGCCGTCCGCTTGATCAAGTTGGACATCTGCTGACATACGTTTTCAGCACTCGATAACCATTCGAAAGCGAGACCAGTCGACCCCCCGCGTCCTATAGGCCACCGGCTCTTCTACCGGTTCTGCAGCACTTCCATACTCACACTCAGGCATCGCTCTTCTTAGGTGGCCATCAATATTATAGGTGATTAACTGACGATCACTTATACTGGCTCCCACGTGCACCCTCCACCCCGACACTGCGACGTTTCTGCTAGTTAGTGTTAAATCATTATTTGACTGCCCGTTAGGCCCACTGAATGTGGGGGACTGGTCTTCTTCATTATTAATACTTAAGCTATGTTCAAAATGAAGCCTTCCATTTGTCGTCTTCTGTTCTCTGTATCCTGCCCACGACCAATATACTGTGTCCTGTCGCAATGCCACAATGGAGAATGCGCGTTTGAGTCTACCCCGATCAAAACTTTTACCATGAAGTATAGACATTACCGCTTGTAACCCTTGCAGGTGAACGGCTATATTGTCACTGTATTTAAAGTATGCCGATATAAGGTACAACTCTTTATAGTAATACCATTAGTTGTAGGATTTGTGTTTTCTTTCGATTTTTTATGTTTTATTAAGTGTGCAATACACGCTCATGTTTTTTTTTTGAAATTGTGTTGTTGCAGATAGTATGTATAACAAAGCTTCTAAGTATACTTGTATTATAATATGTTCTTTTAACATTGACATTCAAAAAGTGTATCATGCAACACTTATTTTGAATAAAAACTTATTCTATTCTATTCTACTCTAGGCCTCTTCCGGTTACCTGCACTACAGTCCTATATTCACTACTTAGGTGCTCTTATGTAGTTATTGCAAGATCTGCGTTGTTTATGAGTATTCCCGATTTGGGAAATGCCCCACTCGAATAATGTTGCTTGAGTTGATGTTATATTGTTCTTGCATTAGTATTATATCTGGGTGTTTTTCGTTGGCGGTGTTAAGTAGTTCCAGTGTCGCCGCCTCCGACCCTTGGAGATTAATCAGTCCTATCTTTATGGGTTAGTTCGTCTACCCATAGTTTATTCTTTGAATATTTTAACCTCCGCATATCGCCTAGCAGGTCATTCTGGTGACATGGTCCTGTGGTCGTCCGAGGTATTCTTAAAGTGCACACAAGTTGCGCACCTATTCACCGCAGCAGTACATTCAGCTCCCGAGTGACCCTCGCCTCCATACTTCCCACACGTGCGCACCTTCGCCGAGCAGTATTTCTCTATGTGACCATAAAGCTGGCATTTTAAGCAGCAAACAACGTCTATAGAGTCACGTACACCATGCCGTTCCCAATGTAGGTACACGTACTTCTTACCTGTCAAAATATCCCGGATCCTCGGTGTACATCTTAAAATTACAGACCCTGTCCTACCATTTGCTCACCTTTTTCTAAATGCAATTGTAGCTTCCTTTTTAAATACATCTTCCTCCACATCATCCTTGAGGTTTTGTTGCCAAAGAGCCTCGAGGAAGTCCTCCGGGTTGAGATCTACGTCGACGTTGAATACTGCCACCAAAGGCTGTCTCTCCTTTGGCTCAACCACTCGCAGCTGAGGGGGGATCGCCTTTTTGATGATCTCGACACCACTAAGGTCAGCCGTGTGTATGAGGACACCCGCGTTCCCAACCTTTACAACTCTGTTAATCTGTACACCGAGTACCCGTGGATTCACAGCTTTTTTCAAAATTTCCTTTGTCTCCTCAGCGGTATGGGTGCTATTCTCCTTCTCCTCGGCTGATTCAAGCGGGATACACAGCAATCCCTTGCCTAAATTTAATGGTTTTGGCTTCGTGGTGTCCTTTTCAACTTTCAGTACGTACGTCCAGAGTATTGAGGACCTTGCGATCTCTGCATCACCCTCCCCATTTGAACCGAATCAACAGCGCTACTATTCGCTCCCGCCATTAGTTTAATTTCAGCACTAGCTAGGGCTGACTCCGCTTTCCCCAATCTCGCTGCCAACGTCATTACAATTGACGACAAGCTATCAGTGTGTAGTCCTATACTCGCAATCTCATCCTTATTGAGCTTCAAGTTTTTGCAGCGCACCGCCTTCATTATTCCTTGGCTGGCCGTTGCCGACATATATACCAAATCTTCCTGCGTCGCCTGTTTAAGATCACTGCATACGTTTGTCTCTGAAGTCTCCAAGGTTGGGACGTCCTTTTCTACACCAGGGCAAGGGCGAGGCTGAGTCGACAGAATCCCAGCGATGGGCGGTGCTTCTTCTACAGCGGAACTCCGTATCAGCCTAGCTCTTGCGGTCTCCTGAACTTCCTCTGGGGATGTCAGGGGGCGTTTAGATCTACCCTTCCTTCCGATGTCAGACTACTGTACCATTTCAGGCGGCGCCTCAGGTTTTTCGCATCTCGGTTGCTCCTCTTCATCACCTAGCGTCATGGGCATCGCAGGTCCTATTCCACTGGGTGGTGTTCACGCCAAGGATAATCGAGGTCGAAAAGCAGCCTCCGCATCTGCCATTTCCTCGTCCAGCCGTCGGAGCATAGCCTGCTCCTCGGCAATCCTTTCCTCACTCCTCTTCCTGAGTATTGTACTAAGTCTGCAGATATTTATTGTAGTTCGCGTATTGACTCATGTAACAATGTTAGTGGCAACACTACGTCAATGTATTTGTCAAATGTCATTTGTTAACTGTCAACTGTCAGTCGTTGAACGACAGCGCACGTCACAAAAGCACATGGTTATTGAGCACGTGTTTATAGGTTATAATAATCCTTAAAATTGTTAATAAACTAGAAATTACACTATAAAAATATATGAAAGCAACTAATAATGATATATTGAACTAAAACTATGATACTTAGCGAGATTTAAAAGGCGTCCTGTCGCGAATTCATCTTCCAAAAACTTGCCTTCGTGGTCCACTCTTGAAACACTTAAAAACTAGCCAAAAACACAATAAAATTTAACAAAAAGTATATTAAAAGTTAGCGCACTATGCAACAAGCACTACTTTAAAGAAAAAACTGCGAATATTCTCGAATGTCCCAATCTATCAATTTTTGTTTCGGGAGCGCACAAAAACGCATTCGACCTACACGAGAGCGGGCGGACGAGTAGATAGGGACAAACCCACCACCAACCCATGGCCCTACCAACCAGTCATGGTTATACGGGCCTAAGCGCGGGAGACGCACAGAGTCTGCTCTGAGGCTCTCTTCTCTGTGCAATTCTTGACTCCCTACAAATTGTTTAATTCAGATCCTCCGTCCCTAATGACGCTTCTCCCCTGAAGGGACGGCCGCACAGCTTCCCCAATTGGGGATGGACAACACATTAACAGTGCTCGTTCGCCAGTCAGCCTGATCTTCTTGCAATATAATGCCGATTGTTAGTTTTACATCACTCCCTATGTGCCGATTTTTAGTGGTCTGCGCTTCTTATATCAAGCGTAACATAATCTCTTGAGAGCAGCGAAGTTTGAAGGCGTCCCGATAATCTCCTCGAAGCAGACCGAACCCGCCTTCGAACCCCTCATGTCAACCATCATGTCCTCTCGTTCCTGCCCTTACATATCGCAGTCCCTTAAGATGTGATCCCTATATTCGTCCGCTGCTCCACAGAAGCATCTGCCTACACTACTCAAGCGCAGCCTACCCCTGAAACAACCGTGACCAGTCAGTATCTGAGATACTACATGGTCCGGTTCTACCCATTTAGCCTTCATCCTACCACGAACATCTGAGAAGAAACGTCTCAGGTCTTGGCCTTCGTCACTACCTCCCCAGCGCTCTTGCCAAATGTTGAGCGCCTTTTCGTATATGCTACGTTTTAATGTTCCTTTTTCTGATTTTTCTGCCCCCACTACTACTTTTGTAGTGTCTCCCGCCAGTTTAACTTCCAGACCAGCCGGGAGAACACCCGCAAGAACCGAGAGAGCCGCTGTACTCACTGATCTGTATGCTTTGGTCAACAGAATAAGTGACGTCCTTTGTCCCCTTAACAGTGCACTACGTACTGGATATACTCCCACCCGCGTATGCCATACTGCCGCCGCGTACGTGATTGTCGCCACAAACGTGCCTCTGTATATTATTTTCAAAGCCGCGTATTTTAAGCCACCAGTTGCTGACATGATTCGTGAGACCTTCCTAAGGCAACCGGCCGCTCTCTCAACAATATCCATTGCGTGCTGAGCAAAAGATTTCCTCGAATCTAATGTAACCCCCAAATACAACAGCATGGTCCGCGTTGCTAACGGTACTACCTCCCATTTTTATCAGCGGTGGTCTTTGGAACCTGCCTTTTAGTGTTGTGGATTTTGATTTTGTAGGCGAAAATTTGAGTCTATTTAACTCACCCCCATTTCTCCATTGCCGCTAAGGCATTAACCGCCTTGTTTTCAATTTCACGACGTGAGTTAACCTCAATGGTTACCGTCACGTCGTCTGCATACGCCACCATTTCTACGCCAGCCGGCATTGGCCACTCTAGCAAATTATCCAAGTGCAGCTTCCAAACCGCCGGCCCTAATACTGACCCCTGTGGACAGCCCATAGTCGAGGCCTTCCAGACGACCTGTTTACCAACAAACAAACCAACCTCGCGTTGTGCAAAATAACTGGCCAACATCTTATAGATGTTTGGCGGGCAGGTTCTCTGCTTAGTCTTCAACATATTCATAGGCCACCAGGTGTTATCGAAGGCCCCGGCAATGTCCAGAAATATTGCATGGACATAGGTCACTTCCGAGTTGCGCGCTTTGTCCAATATGGCACTAAGCGCGGAAGTGCTTGACCTCCCCCTGACAAAACCATGCTGTTTCTCCGAATTCCCTCTGAACACGTTTGGCGCACTCTCAATAATCATCCTTTCAAGTACCTTGCCCATTATAGGCAATAGAGTAATCGGCCGGTACGCCTTTGGGTCGGTCAGGGGACGTCCATTTCCTTTCGGAAGGACCACTAGCTTTCTCCGCTTCCAGACTCTTGGAAACACTCTTCCTTGAAGCATGCCGCATAGGCAATGGTGATTTCTGCCCCTGCCGCCTTCCATACTTCCTTTAAAATCTTTGCCGAAATCCCGTCAAGGCCAGGTAATTAGGCAGGTTGTTTATAATACGACCCACCATTTCGGCATCAGGGGGATCACTGTCATTACCGGAGGGAATGCAAGTCGCCACCAACATTATCCTCCTATGGTATAATGTGTCAGCATCAGGATTATCATCTGGACATAGTACCCTAAGCATTCCCTCCACAGCTGACCGGACGTCACCAGTGCATCCCTCCAGTAATCTGGTAGCATTTACCACATTCCTCGGAGGTCGCACGGTCCCTACTGCGGATTTATACGCAGCACCCCATGGGTCCGCGTTTCCACTATCTGCCAGAGCCTCTACATACGACCTGTTCGCATCTCGCATGGCCTGGCGATATTTGGCTCTATAACTGCAGTATGCCTGTCTTTCGAATTCACCTCCAGTACCCCGTTTCCGCTGCCAGGTTCGTCTATCTCTGCCTTGTACGCGCCTTAGCCAGTCCAACTTGACATTCCACCAGGTGTGGCCTATCGCAGTCTCTTTTATGGTCCCCACTACTTCTTGAGCAGCGGACTGGATCATGTCATTTAGATCCGAAACACGCTCTTGCGCAGTCTTCCTTTCCGATAGTTTACCCACCCTGACGTGAACGAGGGATCGAAAACGAGTCCAGTCCACCCTCGGGTTCTGAAGGTAGCCTGCTCCCCTGCCAACTCTAAGATCTCCCATGTACCTGAGTTTGTGCCATCTATCTCAAAATATATTAACTGGTGGTCGCTTCAGCTGACTCCTGGTAGCACCCTCCAACTTTGTACCCTTATTCTTCTCGTCAGTGTTAGGTCAATATTCGAGCTTCCATGCATATTATTGAAAGTCGGCGGCTGATTTTCCCGGTTTTCGATTGTTAGGCCGTGGCTGGCAATGGAACCCTCCATTTCGCGCCTACGATGATCAGCGTCCGGTCCTCTACCAACATACTGCCTCCGCTCACAAAACCATTGGGGCGAATGTGCATTGGTGTCGGCACAGATGGCGATATTTTTCCCTGTTAGTGCTGTCATCTCGGTCTCTAAGTGTTGTATGTGTATACTTATATCGTCGCTGTATTTGCCGACAGTATGCCGACACCACATACACGTCCGCCCCCTTACCCTTCACCTGAGCAACCGTACAGTAGTCGTTGCTGAGGTGATTTAGCATATAAATCGAGATATCTGCGGAACCCACCACCATCCCTGCAATGGGGCTTGCGCTCTCCCCTTGCAGTAACGAGGTACTGGTTACTTGGTATTGCTCTTGAACAGCTACTATGTCAAGAGTTAACTGTTTTATTATGGTGGTAAGCTCCAGTGTTGCCTGTTCCGACCGCTGTAAGTTGACCTGTCCAAATTTTAATCTTGTCCTATCCATAGTTGGTCATATTCAACACCCTGCTTTCCGCGAATTTTCGCGCTGGACAGACTGTCGATGCCGTCCTATGAGTTTCAGCGCCAGGGTTTCCAAACTTCGTGCACGTTGCACATTTAGTAAGTTCTTCCTTGCACTCAGCCGCCATATGACCTGGTGTTGCGCATTTACTACATGTGTGTTCCTGAGCCTTACAAAATTTCTCCTTATGGCCATATATCTGGCATTTGCTGCAACAGATTACGCTTTTGTAATCTAACGCCTGAATTGCTTCCCAGCCCAAGTAAATTGTATCCAGCGTGATAAGTGCGTCTCTAAGCCGTGGTGAGCACTCTAGCTCAACAGTTGTGCTGACTGTTGACCCCTGTTCCACTTTTCATAGGCTAATTTGATATTACCTTTCACATCTTCTTGTGTCCAGCCCCCATCTTCTTTAAGTTTTGTTCGTAGATAGCCGCTATGACAGAATCTATTTCAGGGTCGCCATCTATGTTCCTTAAACCTACCAGCGGCTTCCTCGTTGTTGATTCCGTTGTACGGAAGCCAGGTGGTATCGCCTCCTTCAGTGCCGAAACTGCCGCGACGCTGGTTGTCCGGAGGACAACACCGCCGTTTCCAATTTTATTAACTTATCCGACTTATCGACACCCCCATTTTAATAGGATCGATGTTCTTCTTTAAAGCAGCTTTAGTGTCGTCAGATGTTTTGGCCGTACCCTCTTCAGTTAGGTACACGGCAAGTTGAGGTGTTAAGGGTTTCGGCAACATCCTTTTGTTGTCCAACTTCAAACACCCCGCGTATGATGTCCACGCTTTCTGTCCTGCAGGTGGTACTGCCATCCCGGGATCGTTGCCCGCCATCATTGATGCTCTTAGCACTTCAATTTCGAGGTGAGCCACCTTCGCCTTTTCTTCCAACACCTGTTCTGTGTCTTGTTACTATTCTTCTTACCTCCCATTTTTGTGGTGTTCGCGCAATTATTAACTAAATGCAATCACCGAAAAAGTCATCTGCAGTCTGTGGTGTTCATGAGGTATCTATGAGGTAAAACACGTCACTATCGTCTGTCCACACTAAAACGTCAACGTCTAAAACGTCAACGTCTAAAACGTCAACGTCGTACGTCACACGTCACTAAATGTCAGATAGCACGTGGTTTTTAGGTTATATAGTTCTAATAATTGGTAAAATTCAAGTAAATACAACTTAAAAAATACATATTATAAAAGGAAAACATATATAAAGAACTTATAATTTAATAAAAAGATTTATGCGTCCTTTCGCTGATAAGCCGCCACAAAGTTTTTCCATGCTAGTCCAAAATTAATAACACTAAAAAAACAATTAAAAGTATAAATATTAACACAATATATACATAAAATGTTAGGACTGAGCACACGCAATAACACTACAATGAAAAAAGTTAAGATGTTCATGGCTATCCCACTGAAAATATTTTTTAAATGAGGAGCTCGCGAATTCCTGTCCGACCGTCACGACGTCCGGCGAACAAGTAGATAGGGACAAACCCACCACCTCCCATGGCCCTTCCTACCATTTCATGGTTTAACGGGTCGAATCTTTAGGAGGTTGCGCGACGTCTGCTCTTAGGCTCTCTTCGTCACGCAACTCTTCTCTCCCTACAAAATTTTTATTTCTCATCCTTTGTCCCTAATGTCACCTCTCCCCTGGAGGGGCGGACTGCACATAGACGTTGCTCGTCCACCGAGTCACAACGCTATTGCTCTGTTGTCTCCAAGGGTCCTCTTCTCTTCAGCCACTTATGCGCGAACTCTCTGAACGGCTTGAAGTTTACCGATGAGCCTACAAGCTCCGAAAAATAAACCGGTTCCACCACCAAACGCTCCACTTTATTTAACATTTCTAGGCGAATGTCCGCATAAAGCGGGCATTCCCATAGGACATGGTCACGGTATTCATCTACTCCAGAGTCGCAGAAACATAACCCCGTGTCGCTCAAGCGCCCCCTGAAGCACCCGTGCCCTATCATAAGCTGGGAAGTCGGATGGTCCGGCTCGATCCACTTGCTCTTTAACCTTTCCTCTATTCTTGGAAAGAACCTATATAGGTCTTTTCCTTGATCGCAGCTATCCCACCGCTCCTGCCATTTTTTTAGAACTCCATTCCTAATCCTAGCTCTACGCAAATCTTTTTCTTGGCTCCCTTCACCCCTTTCGGCGGTCGTTACCTCTTCTCCCACGACTTCAACATTCAAGTCCGCCGGCAGCACTCCAGCCAGCACAGGCAAAGCTGTCGTACTTGCAGACCTGTACGCCTTCGTTAAGAGAATCAGCGACGCACGCTGAGCACGTAATAGTGCACTGCGAACTGGGTACACGGCTGCCCGGTGAAACCAAACTGACGCCGCATACGTTAAAATAGCGTCGACGGTACCCACATAAATGAGTCGCAGTGCCGGATATCTTATTCCCCACGAGGTGGCTGCTAGGCGACCTCGCCGAAGCATTTAGCAGCTCGATCACCAATATCGATTGCGTGCTGTGCAAAAGAACGACGGGAATCAATCACCACTCATCACCATCAATCAAACCTTCGGGCTGGACATTCTGGCGATGCTGTTTTGTGATTTCCTGCATTTCCGTTTTCAAATTTGACACAGGTTGGCACACCTTTGTGTGTCAGATTTACAGTCCTCCCTCTTATGGCCAGTTTCTGCACATCGCCCACATGTTTGCTCCGTGGCCTTACAAAATCGTTCCTTGTGCCCGTATACCTGACATCTACTACAACAAATTACGCTAATGAAATCTACCACCTGGATCATCTCCCATCCAATAAACACTGAGCCCAGAGCCAGGATTGCATCTCTCAGCCTCGGGGTACACTCCATGACCACTGTGGTGCTGACATGATTTCGGCTCCACTTCTTAAACGCCACCTTACCGCTTTTCCGAACCTCTTCTAGCGTCCATGTTACTGTTTTCTTTAAATTTTGCTCATAGAGAACCGAAATAATCGATTCAACCTCCGGATCCCCGCCAATGTTTCTGAGAGCTACCAGTGGTTTCCTGGCAGTGGGCTCTGTAGCTTTAAAACAGTGGTATAGCCTCTTTAATTGCCGCTGCTGCCTCTGCCGTGGTCGTCCTCAACACGATCCCCCCATTTCCTATCTTGTCGAACTTACTTATAGAAACCCCCATTTTCACCGGGTCTATTCGTTCCTTAATAACGGCTTTTGTGTCATCCGAGTTTTAATCGGCCCCTCTTCGGGCGGATATATTGCAAGTGTCGCCCCTTGTGGCGTTGTGGGCTTCGGAACCATCCTCTTATTGGCCAACTTTAAACAGTCCGAGTATGACGTTACACTCATTTCTGGGAGAGACACCCTCGCTCCTTTCGTGCTGGTGCACATGGTAGCCTTAACAACCTCCAGCTCTAGGTGTGCAACCTTTGCCTTGGCCTCCAGGATCTCATGCTCCGCGTTCGCCAATCTGAGTTCCAGTGCCGCCACCACAGCAATCATTTCTTGGCCATGCGTGCTGACTGCCATTTTATCGGCCACGTTTAATTTATTCGGCGCCTTAAGTATGCCCATAATCCTTTGGATATTGCCGTGTACCCTTTCCAACAGCTCCACCTTCGTAAGTGTGCTCAATCCTCTGTTATCCCCTTTTTCCACCGTACCTTGTTTGCTTGCTTGCCCAGCCTCCTCCCTATTTCTCGTGAGGATTCCGCCAACGGGTGGAGTCTCATCTAAGGCAAAGCCCCTGGCTAGCCTCTTTCTAGTTTCCTGTTCCTCCTCGGGCGAGGTCTGAGGTTTCTTAGTTTTCCTGGAGTCGCCTGTCTTCGCCATATTGGGTCCACCCAATTTTGTCAACCAGGCTGACTGAAAGCCAGTACATAATCTTGTATCCTAAATTAAGGCAATACGGACCCAAATTTTTCAACTACTTCAGAATGTCCATCAAGTCATTTGATGACTTACTGTCTCTCATAAACAAGGAACTCGTAGCAGATGAAAACGCTGTGCGATATACCATTTCAACAGAAGAAAAACTCATTATTACATTGAGGTAAGTTTTTATTAATAGACATATCTGTATACGTATTTTTTTATAAATCAACATATCTATAATATAGTAACTTGTTATTAATGAAAATAATGAACATATCTTTAAATCAATCAAATTAAATAAACTTGTTTAGGAAAGATTTTTTTAAAGAAAACATAATACATACTCACAGAATAATTTCTTCTTTTCTTCACTATCATCTCCTTCACAGAATATGAGGACAAGTTCTTCCCAAGCCCGTCTCTTTAAATTCCTATCTGAATAATCGCTACTTGTCATGTCCCATATCGCAGGACGTTTCTCTATTTCGTTTATAAATAATTCCGTATTAAAAGCTTCGGTTTCCATTTCGGACGATTTCTTGATGACCCGATGAACCCTAAAATACGTCCATCCGCGTCGAAAGCGCGCGCTCAACTGAACGGCAATATGGAAAACCAATGATCTCAAAGCGCGCGTTGACGCGCGCTGACAACAGTCGAGCGCTAGTGCAGCGTTCAACGCGCGTATCAATAAAACGCGCGTTAGCATGTGTACGGCCCTGAATAGTTGTTATGTAGTTGTAAACGCGCGTTATCAAAACGCGCGTTGAACGCTTGTCATCTGAACGTACCTTAAGTCATAAAGAAGTAGTTACGTTGAACATTTTGTAGCCAATGGCGTCAGTGCTAATAAAGACATTCGGAAACGCGCTATTATATAAACGTTTCGAACTTTCAAATAATTTCTGTAGTAATTTTACTACGAAGAAAAAAATATTTTACCGTTATTTAGATTTTATACGAGTACCTATATTGATAATTTTATGCAAATAATTGAGATCGACCTTTTTGTTTTTACATACCTACAAAAGGGCGTAATATTTCAACATATCGTTAGAAGTATTCTTGCAGTGTTTCCGAATTGAAAATTAGGAACAGGAACAGATAACAGATTATACGACTAGAAATAGTTGTCACTGTTCTAGGAAGATATTTTGTTATAAAAGATTACTATTTGAATTTTCGGATAATAAATACTAGGTGCTTCTCGTTTTAGCAAGATTCAATTAAGCGGGTGTGAGCGAGAGAGACTAATACATACGAAGAACAGGTAACACGAATATCTGTTATTGAGTAGGTACCTAGTATCTACTGTGACTGAAGAACGTAGTGCAGATTGTGATTCAGTATTGTGACTGATATTTTTCAACAGATATTTGATATTATAGGAACAATTGTTATCAAGTATTTACGAATACCTGTGATTTGTATTTGTTACGATAAATACGCCTTACTACTAGTAAGTTCTTTGTTAGTTGATAGTTCAGAATAGGTAAAAGTAAAGTATAAATTAGTAGTAGCGTTAAATAATTTCTTTAGTTTGGTAGTTAGATAATATAGTTCTTATAGTAGTCGTTAGGATTTTAAAGTTAGGTAAGTAGTACGGGTGTTGGTATAGTTAATAGCAATTAGGAGTTAATTCTATTTTTTTATTGAGGTTGTTTAAGGGAATTTGTTACGTTTAAGCTTTTAATCATTTAGGTTATTTAAAAGAAAAAATGGACAAGATATATTTAATACAGGAAAATCTTTTTGAGTCAATGTCTAAATTATTAATCAATTATAAGAAATGTCCTAAAGTACGTTTAACGGCCTCTTATGTTCAAATTAAAATTGAAACCCTAGATGGGTATTGGGAGTCTTTTCGTAAAAACCACATGGATATTTTAAAGGCTGATACTGTTGAACAAAAAGGAATTGGTCAATATTTTAATAGCGAAGTATTTTCTAATTGTGGGAGCAGTATACATTGGCTAAATGTGAATTGATAGATCAGTTACAATTGCTCCAAAAAAAGGCAGCAATACAGTCGAATACAAATATTGGTCCTACCATCCAAGGAATAAAATTACCTAAAATAAATATTCCCACATTTAACGGTAAATACAATGATTGGAGTTCTTTTAAAGATTTGTATATATCTTAAATCCATTCAAATAATGTTTTAAGCAAAGTTCAAAATTTCATTATTTGAAAACAAGTGTGACTGGTGAACCAGCATTGTTGTTAAAAAATATTCAAGTAACCGAGATAAAATTACGATGTTGCGTGGAGTACTTTAACACAGCGTAATAATAATAAGCGAATTATTTTAAATGGTATTCTAAACAGATTTTTTGGACAAAAACGTGTAATAAATGAAACATCAGATGGAGTTAGGGGAATTTTAGATACCACAAATGAATGCTTAAATAGTATAAAAGGGTTAGATATTCAAACTGAAAATTGGGATCCACTAGTTGTTTATTTCATAATAAATAAATTAGACATAAACACGCGCAAAATTTGGGAAGAGAAATTAAATACGTTATCCGTCGAAGAGCTACCGTCGCTACAAAGATTACTCGATTTTTTTAGAGAAAAGGTTTAGGGTTTTAGAAATGTTGCATATTAGTCAAGCTCCTTCTTCTAATAGTTCATGTGAGATTGTGACTAACTCGTTTTTTGCTTCGACAGAATCGCAAAATATTTGTAACTTATGTAACGAAAATCATCGTATAGTGGCTTGTGCAAAGTTTGTCAATTTAAACATAGGTGATCGAGCGGACTTCGTACGAAATAACCGGCTTTGTTTTAATTGCTTAGTGGCCGGACATATGGTGAGAAACTGTCGTAATAAACAGTCGTGCGAGAAGTGTAAAGGGCGACATCACACATTACTTCATCATTCTCAAGGTTTAAACGTGGAAGATACATCACAAATTAAAGCAGACCAAACAGCTATGATTGATTGATGAGTATTGGTTCAGACGGGTTCTGGACCACAAGTAGTCCGAGCATTAATAGATCCATGCTCACAGGAATCATTTATTAGTGAGGCAGCTGTACAACCATTACAATTAAATTAAAATTGAAACCCTAGATGGGTATTACAATTAAATTTGTTAAAGGTAAAAGGAAGTGTAACCGGAGTTCGCAGTTTGACGGCTCCGATTGATCACGCGGCGGAGATTAGCCTTTCGTCCTCGATTGATCCTCAGTTTAACATCACCCTAACCTCATATGTCATTAAACAAGTAACGGACATACTACCTGCAAAGAAATTAGAAAAATATCACCAGTGGACTCATCTGAGGTACCTTCAATTGGCCGACCCTACTTTTTACCTGCCTAATGAAGTAGAATTATTGTTAGGAGTCAACGTTTATTCCGACATTATTCTACCGAATATAATCAAGGGAGAAATAGGTACACCGATAGCCCAACAAACGCGTTTAGGTTGGATCATAATGGGTAGTGTATCCTCAGATAAGAAGTCGGTCCTTTCTGGCAACGTGTCTTTGCATATGAAGCTTAGCTTAGATCAAATGTAGCAAAGGTTTTCGGAAACTGATAATTTAGAGGCGCATACAGGGACTGTGCCGTCCTTGGAGAAAAAGGCAACAGCAAACATTAAAAAACAAAGAAACATTGTTTTAGCAAAGCAACCACTTAGAAGACAGTATTTTAGAAAACAAAATGACAAAGGAGAAGGATTGAATAGGAAAGAAAAAGAAAGGGAAGAAATAGATAGCTATATACATTACTGTGTAGGAAGAATTGGAAAAGAGTATCCGGGGACGGATGGTAATTTTATATGATATCTGTACCCACTCTGGGATATTGCAGCGAGCCGTGTCATCCTTGTATTCGTTCCCTGATTGTTCCTAGGACTATATCCTAGGGCGGCGGAGTATTGTTGGAGATTTTTACGCTCCGCTCAATAGATGGCGCTAGGAGGTAATTACATCGCTCTATTAAAGTTTAACTTTAAACGTTTATAGGATAACACGAGACGTGATTTTGTAGGAAATAAAAATTGGTCGTATAGATTGGTCGTATAGGTTGGTCGTTCTGGTTTCTTGGTCGATGTAGTTGAAGATACAAATACAAATATAATATAAAATATAAATAATAAATAGGTGAAATAAAAATAGATTAAAATCTCGCGGTTAATTATCGAAAATAAACTAAGTAGTTAGTATCGTAAACAGTCGTACTACAAAGTTGAACTCTCATTCACATGACTTTTAACCATATATCTATACTGACTATACGACTTCATACTAAGGCGGCTCCGTCCCTAGTATACTTTATTATTGACCAGAAAAACTTGAGAGGAATACATTTCGTTTGAAAACATAACATTTCTTCATATTATATTCTTTTGGTCATCTTTTTTCCTTTTAGCTCCAGTCCATCATCATTACATGAAACAAATATAAATATACCGTCATATTACATGAAACAAATAAAAATATTAGCATTTTTATACACAAGCCCAAACAAAAATAATGGTTTAACATGCATTAATGATTGATAATAAAAATACGCCATTTTTACATACGTACATGAAATGCTTTCAACCTATTTGTATGTACAATATCTCTATATCTTTTATTGCTTAACTTCGTGATTACATAATTTACATAGATATTCTTTCCACTATTCTGAACGGCCCCTTATATAACCTACATAATTTCAAACTCCTGTTGTCCACCCGTCTTGGTTTATATATCAATACTAATTATCCCGGCGAAAAATCCTTTACTTTAGCCCTTTTGTCAAAATATCTCTTTTGCCTAATTGTGCCTTCCTAATGTCATGTACTGCCTTTCGAACTGACGCACCCTGAAAATTATGTATCTCGGCATAGTTTATCTCCCGGTTATGACCATCCCTATTTACCCCCATGTCGCTTTGGAATATCGGTTCCCTAGCATACATCATCATCATATATGGTGAAATTTTAGTGGTCGATTGTTTACTAGTGTTATATGCATGACACACTTATGGTACAAATCTACACCAGTCTCGTTGGTCACATACATCGATAACATTTGAACTAACGTTTTATTAAACCGCTCTACTAACGCATTCGTTTCTGGTCTAAACGCCGTACTAAATCGATATAAGCTATGCAATCGATAGAAGCTATGCAATAGCTTAAAAACAAAGAAAAAAAAATACTGCATAAATAAAATAAATATATAATTGTAATTGCATAAGTTGATAAAAAATGCTATGCAATAGCTTTACCGCGGCAGTCTCCGAGTGCCACACGTCTTTTTTCTCTCTTGGCACAAACTATACGTTTTCACATACTTTTCGATCTCCTTCTCAGCATTCTCGCAATAATATTTATCTCTAAATTTACATAATGTTTTCGCTAAACCCAAGTGACCACCTGATCATGGGTCGTCATGCAGTTCATGCAAGATCTCATATAATAAACCTTTTGGTACAACCACGAGATCTTTCATACAATCGCCTCGCTTTACCCTCTTACACAATATTCCATGATTCAACTTATATCCTTTATATATCCTCGTATCGCTCATCCTTACTCAGGATAACCAACGCGTACATGATTCGTCTATCCCCTGTTCTTCTTGGACTTTAATTACCTCTAATTTATACACTTCCAAGCCATCCTCTTGCTCTTTCTGCACATAACAGTACTCTCCACATTCAATGGATTTCTACTTAAAAAATCGGCAACTACATTCTCTCTGCCTGCACAATGTACATGCAGCAGCACAAATATTGTACATGCAGTTTTTACTGATTAATCTAATTAATTAAAATTAAAATAAAAGTCAAGGCACAAACTAAAGCTAAAAACTACAGTAATATAAAGAAAAATATAAAGAAACAAGTCAATATCTCACGGAATCGGCGATCCAGTCGTCCACACACATTTTCTTGAAAAAAAAAAACACTATTTAAAATAACAAATTAACACAATATTTTAGCAACTTGTTAGCACACTTCATAATATACATCTTAACTTATTAACATCATCTTAATAACACATCTTTATAATTAAACTACACAAGAAAACTCCGGAAAAACCACGATTATCAATTTTTAACTGCGGAGCGGCGCGCAAATGCATCCAACCGGCACGAGTGTCGGCGAACGAGTAGATACTGACAGACCCACCACCAATCCCCATGACTCTACCAACCTCGCGGTTATACGGGCCTAAGCGCGGGAGATGCACAGAGTCTGCTCTTATGCTCTCTTCTCTGTGCAATTCTTGACTCCCTGCAAGTTATTTAATTTTAGACCTCTGTCCCCATGACACCTCCCCCTTAAAGGGGCGGCGGTCTCAGCAGCTATCCCAATTGGGAATGGACGGCACAATTACGGCTTCTCGTTCACCTTGTAGACTGCGACTTCACTTATTGGCCAATCTCCAGAGGGACCAACGCCTCCTACACCACACATGCGCGAATCCCGCGAGCAGCCTACAGTTCGCCTGCGTCTTAACAAGCTCCTCGAAGTAGACAGGCCCCGTTCCCCCACCCTCTCCAGCCCATCGAGCATGTTCCTCCTTTCTTCGTCATAGAATGGACAATGCCACAAAATGTTGTCCCTATTAGCCTTCTGTGACCTTTGTATCTGTGACCTGACATGGTGAGGCTCAACCCATTTAGTCCACATCCGACTTTTCATTTTGGGAAAGAAGCGATAAAGGTCTCGGCCTCTATCGCTGCCCTCAGAACGCTCCTGCTATCCGGTTTGTATCCGGTCCAGTGCACTCTTCTTGAGCCGGTTTCTTGCAGGTTTGTCGAGTCCCATCGCCCCCGGATGAACCTCTCCGGCAAGTTTGACTTGCAAATCTGCCGGGAGAGCACACCCGCAAGTACCGGAAGGGCTTCCGTACTAACGGACCTACAAGCTTTGGTTTAAAAGCATCAATGAGGTCCTCTGTCCCCTTAACAACGCGCTCCGGACCTGATACACCCCTACCCTACTGTACCACATCGCTGCCGCATAAGTAACTGTAGCTACGAAAGTACCCTTGTAGATGATCTTTAAAGCCCCCCCCCCCCCCCCAGTATCTGACCCCCCAGAAGTAAAGCTTATTCTAGACACCTTTCCAAAGCATCCGGCCGCTCTTTCAACTATATCGGTCGTATGCTGGACAAAGGACTTCCGAGAGTCCAGTGTTACTCCCAGCACGACCGCATGCTCCACATTCTTTATTGTACTATCCAGCATTTTGATTATCGGTGGCCTCTGGAACCTGCCCTTCAACGTCAATAACTTTGTTTTGGCTGGCGAAAACGTGAGCTTATTACGCTCCCCCCACTCATTGTTTCAATCTCCCGCCTAGAGTTCACTTCAATAACAACTGTTACGTCATCCGCGTACGCGGGCCAGTTCCACACCATCCGGCATCGGCCACTCAAGAAGATCGTCAAGGTGCAGGTTCCACACCGCGGGCCCCATAACTGAGCCCTGCGGGCATCCCATCGTCGAGATCTTCCACGCTGCCTGGTTGCCAGTAAACATACCCACCCTTCGTTGCGTGAAGTAACTAGCCAACATTCTATATATATTTGGTGGGCAGGATCTATGCTTTACTTTTACCATTATCATCGGCCACCAAGCATTGTCGAATGCTCCCGAGATGTCGAGAAAGATTGCATGAACATAGGTCGCCCCAGAGTTATGTGCCATTTCCAGTATTGCATCGAGCGCAGAAGTAATAGACCTTCCTCTAACAATCCCATGCTGTCTATCCGAAACCCGTCCGAAAACGTTAGGTGCGCACTCTACTATTAGCCTTTCTAAAACCTTCCCCATAACCGGCAGAAGAGTAATGGCCAGTATGGTTTGGGATCCGTTAACGGCCTATGGTACCTTTTCGGTATCACTACAAGCATCCATCGTTTCCAAATATCCGGAAATACCCCTTCTCTAAAGCAAGCCTCATATGCTCCCGTTATCTCTGTTCCTGCCGCTTTAAATGCTTTCTTTATTGGAACGAAGTTCCTTATCGCGCGTTGTGAAAGGGGGCTGACGGAAAAAAATCTTACTAAAAGTTGTCACGACACTTTTTGCTATAGTAGTAAGGTATTGTAAACTGTCGTGCGGATGTTTCTCTGTCTGTCTCTCTCTTATAGAAAGCAAGCCAGATATTTTCATTTCTATTTCGCATTGAACAGTGTGGTGTCGCAACGATTATTTTTGTTGAGTGTATACAGGTTTTTAAGCTATTGCATAGCTTCTATCGCGGGCCTTGAGCATGGAGACCGAATCCAGAAATTCCGTAACGAAAAAACCTAACACTCCCCCACTCCGACCGGCACAGCGGTGATACTTTTTAGTTTTTCCATCTATCGATAAATACCAGAACTTTTAATGACTTTTTGATATATCACGCTTGTCTCTTTAGTTCAGCAACCCGCCTTTAGGTGGCATTGGTTGTATTGGAAAACTACCGTAATCAGCTGTTTGTGAGAAAGTATATATCATTAGGTATTTATCATCTACGTACAATAGTGAATATCTGTACTCGTATAATTTGTGTACAAAGTGTTTTAAATATGAATAAACAAAGTGCATTTATTAAATATTCCTGAAGAACCGACATGTGTTGAAAGATAATAAAAATATTTTGAACAATATTACCATCTCATTTACTTAATAAAAGAAAAAAATGTGTTTGTTTATCGGTCACCACGCTCAAAGTGTAACTAAGTTTCCATTTAAAATATTTATTTGCACCCCCTATTGAAATTTTTCTGCTCCACTTGCTGGTTGACTGGCAGAGAATGCCTTTATGGCATTAAGTTTAACCATTGTACAATTGTAGTGCATAAAAGTAAATAAATAAATAAATAAATAACTTGAATTAATAGCAAAGAAAAAAAAAACAAAGAAAAAATACTGCATAAATAAAATAAATATATAATTGTGATTGCATAAGTTGATAAAAAATGCTATGCTTATAATAGCTTTATCGCGGCAGTCTCCGAGTGCCATACGTTTTTTTTGTAAATGATAATAAAAGGAACTTCGATCCATCCGGGTGTCCCTTGACACCTCTCCTTTTTTATTATCATCGCATTAATCCCGTCTAGTCCCGGCGCCTTGTTTGGCAAATTCCGAATTATTCGACCCACCTTGTCAACGTCAACGGTAATACTATCCTCTCCCCAGGGAATACACACAGCTGCCAACCTTACCGTCTTATGGTACCTTCCTTGTTGGAACCTTCCCTTCAATGTGAGTTAACGAAGTCAAGGGAAGGTACTCTGTATCTGTAGCAACGTTGTCATCCGTGCAAAGAGCCGCTAGCAGACCCTCCATCGCAGAGGAGACAACTCCCGTATGTCCTTTCATTAATTTAATCCCATTTACGACGTTACGCGGGGGACGTACAGTCCCAGCTACCGACTTATAGGCCGCGCCCCATGGGTCCGTGTTACCAGAATCCGCCAGTGATTCAATATATGCTTTGTACGTGTCCCGCATAGCCTGTCTATACTTTACTCTGGATTGACGGTATTTATTATGCGCTAATTCCTCTACGTGTCCCCCCCAATCCGCCGCAACCGTTGCCAAGCCGTCCTATCTCTATATTGGTTTCTTAACAACCAATCCAATGTCTCCGTCCACCACGGGTGTCCTCCTTCCTTACTTTTGACCACTCCAACAGTTTCCTGAGCTACAGTTTTGATGAGGTCATTCAGCTCGCTACAACGCGCGCTGGCTGACTTATGCTTTTTTAGCCCTCCCACCCTGACATGCAAGAGGGAACGGAAACGTGATCAATCGACCCCTCGTGACCTGAAAATAGCCTGCTCCCCCGCTAACTCCTTCGCAGCGTCTTCCTTCTCAGCGCCAACTGCCTTGCCCAGCAGTTTAAAGACTATCAGTTGATGGTTACTGCAGCTAGCTCCTGGTACCACCTTCCAGCCCTCTACCCCGACTCGCTTACTGAGAGTGACGTCGATATTGGAATGTCCGTGGGCGCCACAAAAGGTCGGTGGTTGTCCTTCCAAGTTTTCTACTTTCAAGTCGTGGCTGGCAATAAATCCCTCCATTTCCTTCTTACGATGCTCAGTATCGGGTCCTCTGCCGACATATTGACGGCGCTCGCAATGCCAGAGAGGCGAGTGCGCATTGGTGTCAGCACATATAACAATATTTTTCTCCCGTAATGCCGTCATGATTCAATCCAGATGTTGCAGATGAACTATTATGTCGTCGCTATATTTAAAGTAGGCCGACACTAAATGCACATCCAGCCCCCTTCCCACCACTTGAGCCACCACGCAGTATTCGTTCGACAAGTGAGTCAACACGCATACTGCTACGTCAGTGCCACTTACCACCATACCTGCCATTGGGTTCGTTCTCCTCTGTATGATTTTGTGGTGGGTGGTTGCGTATTGCTCTTGCACTAACGTTACGTCCAGATTAATTTCTTTGATAATGGTTGTAAGTTCTAGCGTCGCCTGTTTCGACCTCTGAAGATTGACATGTCCTATTGTTAGTTTCGTGCTATCCATAATGGATCATATGTATTACCTTAGTTTCCGCGAATTTCCTCGCCGAACAGTCTGGTGATGCAGTCCTATGGCTGTCAGCTGCAGTATTTCCAAATTTGGTACATGTGGCACACTTTTGTTCTTTGGACTTACATTCCTCAGATTTGTGCCCTGTCTCAGCGCAACGTCCGCGTATCTGCTCCTTAGCCTTGCAGTAAAGCTCTTTGTGGCCGTACAGTTGGCATTTATTGCAGCAAATCACTTTCACGTAGTCTATTACCTGGATGGTTTCCCATCCAATATAGACGTACTCCTGGTTGACCAGTGCATCGCGCATCTTCGGAGTACACTCCAGTACCACCGTCGTACAGACTCTGCCCCGATTCCACTTTTTAAAAGCTAGCTTGGCATTGCTCCTAACTAGTTCCATGGACCAGGTTCCTGTCTTTTTAAGGTTTTGCTCAGAGAGAGCCGACAGCACAGAGTCAACCTCTGGGTCTCCGTCAATAATTTTCAGCGCAACCAAGAGCTTCCTCGCCGTTGGCTCTGACGTTCTGAAACCTGGTGGAATTACTTCCTTTAGAGCCGTTACCGCAGCCGCACTAGTGGTTTTCACCATAACGCCACTGTTTCCTATCCTGTTTATTTTTGTAATAGGAATTCCCATTTTTATCGGGTCAGTTTTTTGTTTTAGGATCGCCTTGGTGTCATCAGATGTCTTTACAGCACCATCTTCAGTCGGGTACACGGCCAAGATGGAGCCCTGTGTGGTTGCCGGTTTCGGTAACGTTTTTTTATTTGCTAGTTTGAGACAGCCAGCATATGATGTCACAATCCTGCCTGTCACCTCCTCAGTGGCCCCATGTTCCTTGCCCCCATCCAATGAAGCCTTTATCACCTCAAGTTCTAGATGTGCTACCCTAGCCTTCGCCTCTAGGACTTGGTGTTCCGTCTCGGCCAGCCTCAGCTCCAACGCTGCCACCGCGGCAATCACATCCTGGCCGTATGTGCTGACCCATACCTTATCTGCAACGTTCAGCTTGTTTGGCGCCTTCATGATGCCCATTATCCCTTGAACACCCCCATACACTTTATCTAATAGGCCCGCCTTTGAAAGTGAGCCTAGTCCGTCCCCCTGCTTCCATTGCTTGCCTGGTGGTATCCAGAGCCTCTGTTGCAGCCTGCCTAACTCCTGACACCCCTTCAGCCTTCCTAGTCTGGGTGAGGATTCCCCCAACAGGCGGTACCTCTTCCACAACTGTGCTTCTGGCCAACCTTTTCGTGTTGTCCTGATCCTCGTCAGTAGACGTATGCGGCTTCTTGGTCTTCCTTGCGTCAGTCCTTCTACTAACCTCCATCCAGCTGTCCATTTCTGTTACTGCACTAAAACCCCCAGGTGGAGTCCTCGCCAAGGAAAGCCTAAAAGCTGCCGCTTTTGACTCCTCCTCGAGTCTTCTTCTCCTATTTTCGTCAATCCTGCTCAAGTTCTCCTGTTCCTGCTCTATTTGTTCTAAACCTCTCCTTCTTAGGAACTCCTCTACTTTGTCCCTAGTCAATACGTCCGAGCCAGTCTCCCCCCTCCCTTTCCCTACGACTTTCCCTCTTGTGTTTTTGGTAAAAGTCGAGGTGTACGCGTAATGTTTGTTTCTCAGGGCTTCTTACAATACACGTATTAGTACACGGAGCCTGAAGGGTGCAAAAGTCGTTAAAATATGACAAGTCCAAAATTACACACTAAGTCTGATATAGTCTAAGCAACACTTACCAATTTTGGAAATAAGGCTCGTTCAAACGAACGATCTCATCCAAACTCACCCGCGCACCGGATGCGACGCGAAAGTGCCTCACCGTCGCCACCCGCCGCAGCTTACGCGTAACTGCACAATCAGGACGTCAGCGAAGCAGGCGCCGGAACTGTCAAGCGTCAGAGCGCAACGGCTCGATAACTCGACTGACAGCTGGCACACTTCACGTCACTGTCACCGATGACAGATGATTAATGCAGTCAGAGTCAACGTCAACTGTCGTATCACGTGAGATGTCAGTTTATGTCAGACGTCACACTAGCAAATGTCATAAAAGCACATGTTCACGTCAAAAAGCACATGGTCAATTCCTAACCTAACAACAACGTGGCCAGCGGGCATCTTATAACTAGGTTAATGTACAAAGCTAAAATCGTTAATAAGCACTAAAGGTGTTCTAATTAGGCACTGTACTAATTACAAACAGCTAAAACTAAAAGATTGTCAACTTAAAACTAATACTTAGCTATGATCAAGGACGTCCTGTCGCAAATAAACACACACATACAATAAGCCATGATGGTCCACAATTCAAAGCGATGTAAAACTAATTAAAAAAGCTTGAGAGGTATCAAGGGACACCCGGATGGAACGAAGTTCCTTTTATTGTTATTTACAAAAAACCTGTATACATTCAACAAAAATAATCGTCGCGGCACCACACTGTTCAATGCGAAATAGAAATGAAAAAAATAAAACTTGAGAGGTGTCAAAGGACATCCGGATGGAACGAAGTTCCTTTTATTATTATTTATAAAAAACCTGTATTCACTCAACAAAAATAATCGTCGCGACACCACACTGTTCAATGCGAAATAGAAATGAAAGTATCTGGCTTGCTTTCTATGAGAGAGAGAGAGAGAGAGACAGAGAAACATCCGCACGCCGCACAGCTTACAATACCTTACTATAGCAGAAAGTGTCGTGACAACTTTTCGTAAGAATTTTTTCCGTCTAGCCCCCTTTCACAACGCGCGATAAGGAACTCGTAGAATTTCGGCACCCAGTCGAATTTCGACCGCCGGTCGAATTTCGGCACCCAGTGGAAATTCGACCGGCGGTCGAAACTCGGCAACCGATCGAAATTCGACACTCGGTCGAATTTTGACACTCGTTCGAAGTTCGACAGTCCGTCGAAATTCAACTTTTAGTCGAAATTCGACATTCGGCCGAAATTCTGTATAAATGTCGAACATTTGGCACTAGAAAAAAAGTAAACTCAATCAAATAGTAGATAGACTCTTTCACTTTTAATGCACGAGCTAAAGGGAAGTGGCTGGATATTTCTGTGCTTACAATACCTTACTATAGCAAAAATTGTCGTGACAACTTTTCGCAAGATTTTTTTCCGTCTAGCCCCCTTTCACAACGCGCAATAAGGAACTTCGTTCCAACAGTTAAATTTAACACAAATTGTATATCAGTACAACGCACAACACATAACCATCGTTTATATAGAATTTTCGGTAATTCGGGAGCTCGCGGAAACGTGTCCGACCGTAACTAAGTCCGGCGAACGAGATAGGTATATAGGGTACAAATCCACCACCTCCCATGGCCCTACCTACCATTTCCTGGTTTAACGGGCCGAATCTTAAGGAGGTTGCGCGACGTATGCTCTTAGGCTCTCTTCTTCGTCACGCAACTCTTCTCTCCCTACAAGTTATTTATATCCAAACCTTTGTCCCTGTGTCCTTCTCCCCTTCAGGGGCGGACTGCACATATACGTTGCTCGTCCACCGAGTCCCAACGTTATGGCTCCTCTGTTATCTCCAAGGGTCTCCTTCGTTCGAACCATTCGTGCGCGTACTCCCGGAACGCTCCGAAGATCGCCGTCGTACTTACAAGATTCGAAAAATAAACCGGACCCGCTTCCAATCCCTCTAATTTTTTAAATAATTTCTCCCTAATGTCCGCATACAACGGGCTCTTCCACAAGACATGGTCCCGATACTCATCTGCATCAGAAACGCAAAATCATAAACCCGAGACACATAGTCCCATGTCCCTCAGTCTACCCTTAAAACTACCATGACCTGATAAAAGCTGCGATGTCTTATGGTAAGTAAAGCCCTAAATAACCTGATAAAGCCGCCGCTTTCGCTGCTGGTCGCCTGCCGGGCTTCCCACCAGCGGGTTCCACCCAGAGCGGCTGACAAGCGCGGAGCGGCGTGAAGTATCGGGAAATTACCCCAGAGAAAACCAAATTAACATTATGGTTAAGTCCTAATGACCGGCTGGTATTCACCAGCTGCGATGATCCCACGACCAGCGGGCAATGCCCCGAAACCGTTTCCCCGCAAACGGAAGGAGCGCGAGAAGACCAACGTAGTGGCCTTATAGGACGCGGGGGGGTCGACTGGTCTCGCTTTCTATTGGACTTCCACATTAGGGTGGGGAGGGTAAACTGGTTATCGAGTGCTGAAAACGTATGTCAGCAGATGTCCAACTTGATCAAGCGGACGGCTGACGAGTGCTTAGGATGCGAGCCTAAAACTATAACGCGACAAAACCAATGGTGGAATCAGGAACTTGAGCGTTTGAAGTTAGCCTGTCGTAAGTATAGACGTCTGTGGCAGGGCCGTAGAGGTAGGGGGGATGAAAGTGAAGAGGCAGCTCTTTATCGCCATCGTGAGGCGCGAGCAAAATATCGGCGGGCAATTCAAGAGGCGCAGACCGCATACTTTAGGCGTATAGCAGAAATAGGTAATACGGATCCCTGGGGTGTTGCCTATAAGATGGTGGCGGGTACACCACGCCCGCCGAGTAATGTCATCTATGGAGCCAAATTGCTCGAAAACCACGCGGACAATGTCCGGGAGGCAGCGAAGAACTTGTTGGGATCACTGTACCCGGACGATAACGTGAGCCTGGACTCGGCCTATCACCGACAGGTACGCATTGCCGCGGCGTGTATTCCACCAGGGGAGGACTCCATGCCTCTTGGGTTGGTCAATCTTAGCAAGATTATAAATAGTCTCCCGAATAGAGAGCGCCAGGTATTGACGGTTTCACAACCAGAATCGTAAAAGAGGCATGGAAAGTGGCCAGCGTGGATATCACTAGGATGTACGCCAAGTGCGTAAGCGAAGGCGTTTTTCCAACAGTGTGTAAGAGTGGTAGGTTAGCGGTGATATCTAAGGGAAATGGGAAACCACTGTTGGACCCGAAGGCATACAGGCTGATAACACTGCTGCCAATTTTGGGTAAAATTCTGGAGAGAGTAATGATAGAGTGTGCCCCGACCGTATTCAGAAGCCTATCTGCGAGGTAGCATGGTTTTCTATAGGCCACCGGCTCTTCTACCGGTTCTGTAGCACTGCCATACTCACATTCGCTCTTCCTAGGTGGCCATCAATATTATAGGTGATTAACTGATGATCACTCATACTGGCTCCCACGTGCACCCTCCACCCCGACACTGCGACGTTTCTGCTAGTTAGTGTTAAATCAATATTTGATTGCCCGTTAGGTCCACTGAAGGTGGGGGGCTGGTCTTCTTCATTAATAATACTTAAGCTATGTTCCAAAATGAACCCCTCCATTTGTCGCCTTCTGTTCTCTGTATCCGGCCCACGACCAATGTACTGTGTCCTGTCACAATGCCACAATGGAGAGTGCGCGTTTGAGTCTATCCCTATCAAAACTTTTTTACCATGAAGTGTAGCCATTACCGCTTGTAACCCTTGCAGGTGAACAGCTATATCGTCACTTTATTTAAAGTATGCCGATATAAGGTACAACTCTAGGCCTCTTCCGGTTACCTATATTCACTACTTAAGTGCTCTAATGTAGTTATTGCAAGATCTGCGTTATTTATGAGTATTCCGGATTTGGGAAATGCCCCCACTCGAATGATGTTGCTTGAGTTGATATTATATTGTTCTTGCATTAGTATTACATCTAGGTGTTTTTCGTTGGCGGTGTTAAGTAGTTCTAGTGTCGCCGCCTCCGACCCTTGGAGATTAATCTGTCCTATCTTTATGGAGTTAGTTCGTCTATCCATAGTTTATTCTTTGAATAGCTTTATCCTCCGCGTATCGCCTGGCAGGACAATCTGGTGACATGGTCCTGTGGTCGTCCGAGGGCTTCTTAAAGTGTGCACAAGTTGCACACCTATTCACCGCAGCCGTACACTCAGCTCCAGAGTGACCCTTGCCTCCACACTTCCCACACGTGCGCACCTTCGCCGAGCAGTATTTCTCTATGTGACCATAAAGCTGGCATTTTAAGCAGCAAACAACGTCTATATAGTCACGTACACTATGCCGTTCCCAATGTAGGTACACGTACTCCTTACCTATCAAAATATCTTGGATCCTCGGTGTACATCTTAAAATTACAGACCCTGTCTTGCCATTTGCTTTCCTTTTTCTAAATGAAATGGTAGCTTCCTTTATAAATACATCTTCTTCCACATCATTCTTGAGGTTTTGTTGCCAAATAGCCTCGAGGAAGTCCTCCGGGGTGAGATCTACGTCGACGTTGAATACTGCCACCAAAGGCTGTCTCTCCTTTGGCTCAACCACTCGCAGCTGAGGGGGGATCGCCGTTTTGATGATCTCGACAGCACTAGGGTCAGCCGTGTGTTGGGTTTCCCAGTAGTATCCCAGTAGATAGGGACAGACCGACCACCAACCCATGGCCCTACCAACCTCGCGGTTTCACGGACCTAAACGCGGGAGATGCACAGAGTCTGCTGTGAGGTTCTCTTCTCTGTGCAATTCTTGACTCCCTACAAGTTTTTCCAATCTAGACCTCTAGTCCCTATATGACCCTCTCCCCTGAAGGGGCGTTCCAGCTTTACTCCCGATTGGGAACGGACGACACACTCATGACACTCGATCGCCAGTCAGCACACACTTGCTCCTTCTTGCTTCCGACCCCAATATGGTCTCTTTTTATGAAAGGCCAATCTCCATCGGTCTCCTCTTTTTAAACCATCCCTGCGCGAATTCCGCGAGAAGCCGGTAGTTCGCCGGTGTCCTAACAAGATCCGCAAAGTGAACCGTCCCCGCTACGTACCTCTTCAATCCATCTAATAAAACCTCCCGCTCACTACTGTACAGTTCGCACTCCCACAACACGTGATCCCTGTACTCGTCCTCGTTTCCGCAAAAACATTGTCCCGTGTCCCTAAGCGCCATATCGCGTAGTCGGCCCCGAAAACAGACGTGACCGATCAGAATTTGGGTCGTAATGTGATCCGGTTTTATCCACCTAGCTCGCAACTTATCGCGTACGTCTGGAAAGAAGCGACGAAGGTCTTTACCATCGTCGCCACTCCCCCAGCGTTCTTGCCAATCATCAAGCGCCCTGTCTAGTATGCCGCGCTTCATGGCTTTTGCCTCTACCTTACCCATTCCAGACACTTTCGCCATCGTTTCTCCGGCTACCCTGACCCTGTAGGTCAGCAGGAAGCACGCCAGCCAGCACCGGGAGAGCCATAGTACTGATCGACCTGTAGGCTTTAGTCATCAATATTAGAGACGACCTCTGTGTACGTAGCAGGGCGCTCCTGACCGGATAGACCCCAACATTGTTATACCACACCGCTGCCGCATAGTTCAATGTGGCGACGAATGTCCCTTTATAAATCGTCAATAGTGCCCTGTATCTAATCCCCCAGGTAGCCGAAAAAATTCTTGTGACCTTGCCGAAACACCTAGCCGCTCTTTCCCCCATATCCGTCGCGTGTTGCGCAAACGACCTGCGAGAGTTCAGGGTGACCCTCAACACTATCGCCTGGTCCATGTTCCTAATACTACTGCCCCCCATTCTCACCACCGTCGGACGCTGAAATCTACCTTTCAGCGTTATTGACTTTGTCTTACTGATAGAGAAGGACAGCTTATTCCGTTCTCCCAACTTCTCTATTTCCTACATCTGATCGCATGGACATAATTCGGAGTTTCTTGCCCTGTCCATTATTGAGGTGAGCACAGACATTGTTGATCTGCCTTTAACGAATCCGTGCTGTCTCTCTGAGACGCTGGCGAATACTTTCGGTTTGCTGTCTATCATAGCCCTTTCTAACACTTTTCCTAACACCGGTAGTAGCGTAATTGGACGATAATCTTTGGGTTCGGTCAAGGGTTTACTATTATTTATTTATTTATTTAAAATATTACCAGCAAAGCATGCATTATAAACATTAACATAATATTATATTTAATAGAATAACGCAAGTTAAATGCTGGCTCAATTAAAGGCAATAACGACATTCTTGAATTTAAAAAAATAGTATTCAATTAGGATATAATACATTAACAAAAATAGGAATTAATAAATAAAATAGTCATCGATTGAATAATTTGATTACCATTCCCTTTTGGGAGTACAACCAATTTACCCTTTTTCCACACTTCCGGAAATAGACCTTCCCTAAAACAGGACTCGTAGACCCTCATTATCTCGGTCCCGGCTACTTTCCAGGCTTCCTTAATGATTTGTGCAGATAGCCCGTCGATGCCTGGCGCTTTATTTGGCAGGCTAAGAATAATGCGCTTTATTACCTCCGCACTTGGCGGACTGCTGTCCTCACCCGAGGGGATGCACGCAGCTGCAACCCTCACCGTTCTATGATAGCTAGTGTCCTTGGATGGATCATCATCCGGACACAGTGACTTTAATAGCACCTTCATTGTTGTTTGCACGTCACCCGTATATCCCTCAAGCAGTTTTGTACCATTTACGACATTTTTAGGAGGACGAGTCGTACCTACCGTTGACTTATACGCTACCCCCCATGGATCACTGTTTCCACTCTCGGCTAGGGCCGTGAGATATTTTTCTTTAGCCACTCCCATAGCCTGGCGATATTTCGCCCTTGATCTACAATATCCCTCATACGCTATGCGCTCAGCTTCCCCCCTCCCCCGGTGTATCTGTGCTTCTGCCACAGCCTACGGTCTTTGCCCTGCACCCTCCTTAGCCAGTCTAACTTGGCAGATCACCACGGGTGGCTTGCCTTTCTTTCTTCGACAGTGCCCAAGGTCTCCCAAGGTATCAACACGTTAAGGTCCGCGCTGCGAGCCTCTGCCGATTTATTTGTTTTAAGATTGCCTACCCTTACATGGAGCAAGGAGCGGAAACGAAACCAGTCCACCCCGCGAGCCCTGAAGGTCCACTGCTCCCCTGCTGTCTCTTGCGCCCCTCTTACCTTTTGGTCCCTCTTTCTGCCGCAATCTTAAAAGTTATTAGCTGGTTGTCGCTGCAGCTTACCCCTGGGTTCAACATCTAATTTGCAACGCGTATCCTTTTGGTAAGTGTTATGTCTATATTGGACTGACCTTGCGCACTGCTGTAAGTTGGTGGTTGGTTTTCGATATTCTCCACTCTAAGGTCATGGCTGTGGATGAATCCTTCAAGCTCCCTCCTACGATGTTCGGTGTCTGGCCCTCTTCCTGTGTATTCCCTCCTTTCGCAATGCCAGAGGGGCGAATGTGCATTTGTTTCGGCCCCCACCAGAATTTTCTTTCCTACCATGGCTGCCATCACTCTCTCTAGGTGTTGGATGTGAATGCGGACGTCGTCACTATATTTAAAGTAGGCCGACACCAAGTACACATCCAGCCCCCTCTCCCCATCACTTGAGCTACTACACAAAACTCGTTGCTGAGTTCCTGCAACACACATATTGATAGATCGTCAGCCATTGGGTTTGCGCCACATTCAATAATTCGTCCCGATGATTTGACATGTTGTTCTTGTACCATTACTATATCTAGGTTCATGACTTTCATGATAGCGGTGAGCTCCAGCGTGGCCTGCTCCGACCTTTGGAGATTGACCTGTCCTACTTTTATTTCGTACTTATCCATATTGGGTCATGTTTACTTGCCTTTTTTCAGCAAATCTGCGGGCCGGACAATCTGGCGACGGTGTCCTATGGCTTCCTGCGTTCGAGTTGCCGAATTTAACGCAAGTTGCGCACTTCTGTACCTCCGACTTACATTCCTCCCGCTGTGTCCCATCTCAGCGCAGTTTCCGCACATGTTATCGGTCGCCTTGCAAAAGCGTTCCTTATGCCCGTAAACTTGACATTTATTGCAGCATACTACATTTATATAGTCTACAGCCTGTATCATTTCCCGGCCGATGAATACCGAGCCCATCGCCAGTATTGCATCCCTTAGCCTAGGTGTACATTCCACTACCATTGTAGTGCAGATACGGCCCCTATTCCATTTCTTGAAGGCCAGCTTCGCACTCTTTTTAACCTCCTCCAATGTCCACGTGCCAGTCTTTTTCAAATTTTGCTCATAGAGGGCCGTGATCACGGAATCTGCCTCCGGGTTGCCGTCGATATTTCTTAGGGCTACCAGTGATTTTCTGGCCGTGGGCTCGGTAGTTCTGAAGCCGGGCGGTATTGCTTCTTTTATTTCCGTCGCAGCCTCTACACTAGTGGTCCTCAGTACCAATCCTCCATTCCTAATTATGTTGAATTTACTAATCGACACTCCCATCTTTATTGGGTCTATTTGCTTTTTAATGACCGCCTTGGTATCCTCCGATGTCTTGCTTGTTCCTTCTTCCGCCGGGTAAATTGCCAGGGTAAAATGGGTAAGGGTAAAATACCCAAACCGGTAACGCATTGCGGCGTGACCGCTTTGGGCATTGTCCTGCTGTTTGCTAGTTTCAGGCAGTCGGAGTAGGTAGCCCCTTGTTTCACCTCGGCCGGAGCCGCTCTCGTTGCGTCTACCCTCTCCCGCTGGCGCTTTCACCATTTCCAATTCCAGATAGGCAATCTTGGCTTTTGACTCCAAAATTTGGTGTTCCGCATCGGCCAGCTTTATTTTCAATGCCGCTACTACAGCGATGACGTCTTGACCGTAGGTACTTACGGTTACTTTGTCAGCCACGTTTAACTTATTTGGTGCCTTCAGTATGCCCATCATACCCTGGATGCTCCCATAAACCTTATCCAAAAATTCTACCTTGGACAATGAACTCAGACCCTGGGTTACGCCGGCTTCTCCCCCCTCTACCATCACTTGCCTTGGGACAGGTACAATCTCTTCCCTATTTCTTGTGAGGATGCCGCCTACAGGTGGTGCATCCTTTGCAGCGTTGCTCCTTGCAATTCTCTTTTGTCCCTCCTGCACTTCTTCTGGTGAGGTCTGCGGCTTCTTCGTCTTCCTTGCCTCGACCCTGCCGGTTCCGATAGTAGATGGTACTAGGATTGGCGAAATGAAAAGTAGTCTTGATTACATACTTATATTGTCGTCATCACGGTACAAACTATACTCTATTAATGCACTCAATATTGGGTAAATATATTAATTAGTCTAAAACGCTGACATAAGACTTACGAGCTATATATGTGTAAGTATAACACAAGTACAAATATAAAATACACACACATCTTCCCCGAAAATTAAAAAAAATATCATACATTTTTTTAATATAAGTATACATAAATTTAAACAATCTAATGTAAAATAAGCTAACATGGTTTTGTTCTATTTTAATGTACAATTATTTCGTTACCATCTTTTACAATAATAACATTAGGCTGAGTATCTAAAATAACTGTATAAGGACCTGTATACAAGGAATCAAGTTTTGATCCTGTTTCATTTTTTAAATACAATTTATCTCCTTTTTTGTATGAAAAGGGTCTCATACGCTGATCAAACTTATTTTTTCTTACTATTTTACTGTTGATTAAATTTTTTCTAGCATCACTTTGTGCTATCTGTATTCTATATTTAAATTCAAGAGGATAATTATCATAATTGTACAACGGCTCAATGCTATTAGTTAAAGTACTGGGTAGGCGACATACTTGACCGAATACCAGTTCAAATGGAGTGTATCGTGTTTCGGTGTGCACAGTAGTATGAAAAACACCAATACTGCACCCACGAACCCTATGATGATGGATGATTATCTGTTTGTATTCGCAAGTAAGAGCCTAACATTTTATGACTATTTTCCAATGCACCTATACTCTCATGGTGGTAAGCTGTAGACATAATTTGACTTATTTTTAAAATATTGCAAAGTTCTTTCATAGTGCTGGAAATAAACTCTGATCCCCTGTCAGTTGCGATTTCTTTCGTTATACCGTAACGTAAAATAACATTTTCACAAAAAGATCTCGCTACTTCTTGTGTAGTTTTCCTTTGTAAGGGGTATGCCTCTACATACTTTGTGACTTTGCACTGCAGCGTTAAAATATACGTATTACCATTATCATCTCGATCTAACGGACCAACTAAGTCCAAAAAAACTTTTTCGAAAGATGTAGAAGCTGTAGTCGTAATGGTCAACGGTTCTTTGACAAATTTGGTATATTTTTGAGTCTGACATTTGTCACACTTCGCAACGTAATTTCTAACATCCTTTTCTATATTTTTCCAATAATAATACTTTTTGATATTATTTACAATTCTCCTAATTCCTATATGACCACTAGACGGTAATAAATGAAATTCATTCATTATTACCTTTTTTTCGTCTTTGCTATTTATTCTGCGAACGTCTCTTATAATGCAAAACTTAGAACCTGCCCAATTTTTTAAATTTTTCGATAGCTAACCATTCGATAAAACATCGATTTAATTTATTTTTTATGATTACTAATTCCTCAATATTATTTTGTTTACAAAACAGTACCAAATCTTTCAACAATTCGTCTCGCGATATTGCCGATAAAGTATTTTGGCAAATAAATAATGAGGATATACTAGGGAAAAATAAAATGCTTTTAGTAATCGACCCTGTGATCGTTTCTTTGCTATGTTTATTCAATAATTTTTGCAGATTTACATGAGATATAATACTCAGTTCAAAGTCATTTTCTCGTTTTTTGAGAATTTCTACGAGTCTTGGTTGATCAGACCTAGAACTCGTCGAATAATCAGACTGTAATTCATTTTCACATTCATTTTCATTTATTCGTCTTGCTTGCGCTCTAGTCATAACACATGCTTTCATACATCTCCTTTAAATCGTTCGACTTAACAATTAATCTGGATAATGCGTCTGCAGCCACATTTTCCTTTCGCCTGACCGATCAACCTTCTTAGGAACAAGTAACAAGGGACTAGACCACTCGCTACTCGTTTCCTCAATAACATTATTTTTCAATATCTCGTCTATTTGCCTATTTCCTCGCTTTTTTGTGCAAAAGCGATTCTATACTGTTTTCTATATACCGGAGCTACATTACCCTTTAGAGTGGTTTTTTGTTCGTAAATGTTTGTACAAGTTAACTTATCGCCTGGCAAATGGAATATATCAGCAAACTTTGCACACACTTGCTCTATGGAAAACCGTTCTTCTTTGTTTAATTAATCTAATTTTAATAACGAAAATATTTTTTTTTATCCTGTCAACTGATACTGGAGGGTCAGTAAACTGGCAATAGTCATAATCGTCTAGCCTGTGTACTTCAATATCTGAAATATTGACCTTTACCTCTCGATCTGTCGTGTTCATAATACGAATTGGAATTGCCATTAATAGTATTTTAACATTTCGCACCTCGGTAAAATTGTCATAGAGTATGAGTAGTCATAGAAGTGCAGTGGCACACGAGTACCGCTTTGTCCTCCCAGAGACAAAGTATTGTCAGCATAATTAATTATACCTAAATGTTTCTTAATAAAATCTTGTCCTATAATACCCATAGCATTGCATGGTAAGTTACGAAATACATAAAACTTATGTTCAAAATACTTATTATACTCGTTAACGCCTCGTCTGATATGACTATGTAGATTATGCGTTTTACGCATCAACTGTCACGCCTTTAAATAATCTGGGGAAAGAAAAAACAGAAATCCGGCCACACCACAACTGTAGCAACACTGGGTTCTACAATCATTATGACGTTTCGTGTCAATGTGCGCGCCGAATGTATTTGTTTCTCCGTGAAATAGAAATTAAAAAATCACTAAATAACCTGAGAAATAATATAAAGATGGGTCGGTATAAAGACAAATTGAGAAGAAAATTGGAGAAAGTGTTTGCCTGTTCATTTGATTCCGATGGTAAGTTTTTAATACTTTCTTGACACGTGTGTAGGGCGTGGTCTTTAAGAAATCAAAACAAACAAAAATGTTTTAAAGGTCTACTTTTAAATACATACGTGTTACAACGTAACTCAATTACAACGTAAATTCTAAATAATGTTTTACGACAGGACGGGCGCCTGTATGAAACATGTACGTACTTAACTACTGTGTTAATCACGGCGTTGTTATATATTAGAGTATAAATATATGTATAGAGTATAAATGACCTATGCGATAGGACGAGCGCCTATACTTGGTTCAGTATTGTAAAATGACCTCAGCGATAGGACGAGCGCCTATACTTGGTTCGGTATTGAAAAATGACCTCAGCGATAGGACGAGCGCCTATATTTGGATCAGTTTGTAAAATGACCTCAGCGATAAGACGAGCGCCTATACTTGGTCCAGTATTGTAAAGTGACTTCAGCGATAGGGCGAGCGCCTATATTTGATCAAATTAAACAGGGGTTACGTTTTGTATTTCTAATCAATTCGTACTAAATAGTACGTCAGGAAAAAAGGTTACATGGTTATTGGTCTAAGAAAGATTTAAAATATCACATTAATTATTTGGAACTATTAGCAATACTTTATGCCTTAAAATGTTTTGCAACTGAATTACACAGTTGTGAAATCCTGGATAGATCTGATAATACAACTGCAATAGCCTGTATAAATAGGATGGGGAGTGTACAGTTTTCCCATCTTAATAAACTGTCTAGGAAAATTTGGCAATTTTGTGAACAAAGAAAATTATATATTTTTGCATCTTACGTACCATTAAAATTAAATGTTGAAGCAGACTTTCAATCTAGGATATGTAGTGTTCTTACGTTTACAATAAAATTTTATCAGTTAGGTGTGCCTGAAATTGACCTGTTTGCCACAAGAGCCAACAGAAAATGTAAAAAAATTGTCTCTTGGCATAATGAACCAGATGGTTGGTCAATGGATGCTTTTACAATATCATGGTCGCAATTAAATTTTTATGCTTTTCCTCCATTTTCACTTATATTACGGTGTTTACAAAAATTACAACAAGATCATGCTGAAGGAATCCTTGTAGTACCAGACTGGCCTTCTCAAGCCCGGTATCCAGTGCTTATAACATGAGTAAAATCTGACCTTATTTACGTTAAACCAAACTCTCACCTTCTCTTATCTTCTTTCAGAACTACACATTCCTTACACAAGAACCTTACATTATTGATTATATAATATAAGCACTTGTACTGTTTCACAAATGTAATTTAAATTTTATTTATTACACAATCACTTTTAAACTGACAGCCAACCGGTTTCGCCTATTAAAGCATCATCAGGGCTTTCACATTAACATTTTTCATTATACTATTGTAAAACTTAACTAATAAACATACACAAAGACTTTAATAACTAAAATGCGAGTACATAAGGTAAATAACAAAATAATTATTTGCTGAGTACCTTCTCATACAGTATTGCCAACGTCAGATTTTTTCCCTAAAAAGTGGGGTAAAATAGTAATAACATTTAAGTTAAACAAATAAACTAATGTCAATAAAAAGTGATAATTAAATTAGAATAATTAAATATTAAGTGTCAAATTGCAATAATATATTTAAATGTCAAATTAAAATAATATATTTAAATGTCAATTTAAAATAACTAAATGAAACATGTCAGAACCGAATAATACATAATAAATTAATATTGAAATAATATTTGAGGTTATTGTTGGATTAAATCTAACCTAATGTCGAATTAAATAATCAATATGATGCAGTTTCACCAAGTGCCGACGATGGAAAGTATAAATTATATCAACCTTACATTAGTTGTAGGGAAATTATCAGCAAAACATATTTAAATAGAAGATACTCTTCTGAATGTGTTAGCATAAATATCAGTTCATTAGCAAAAAATACTCTCATGCAGTATGAATCATGTTATAAACAACGGTGGATGTTTTGCAATAAGCAAAATTTCAACCATTTGTCAGATTATGTTCCTGTTATTTTGCAATTTTTAACAGAAAATATTAAAATGGATCGTCTTATGGTACACTTAATAACATAAGACCAGCTCTGTCGTTGTTATTAGATAAGGAACTAGACTTAAATAGAGACATAAGTAGATTTTTTAAAGGTATTTATAAATTTAGGCTGAACAAGCCAAAATATAGTGCAACTTGGGGTCAAAGTATTGTACCAAGTTATGTTTCTAACCTAACCTCTAGACCTAGGTTCTAGGTAGACCTAAATTCAAGTTTAGATTTAAATGTTTTGTCTAAAAAATTGTTAATATTACTTGCATTGACCACAGCACATAGGTTGCAAACCTTTTCAAGAATTACAGTCAAAAATATTGGTATCTATCGTGATTGCATAAAAATAAAGGTAACCCAAATTATAAAAACCTCAAAAATTAATAATTTTCAACCCTTTGTTGACTTTAAAGTTTTTTAATGAAAATAAAAGTATTTATCTAGCACAAGCATTATGTAATTACTTAGAATTGACTAGGCCCCTTAGGTTAATACTGAGCATTGGTTTCTTACTATTAAGAAGCACATTCTCCAGCCTCTACACATACTCTTAGTCGATGGATTAAGAATATTTTGTTTGAAAGTGGGATGGGATGGAAGTTTGAAAGTGACACAAACATATTTACTGCGCATAGTACGCGCCATGCAGCTACTTCAGCTGCTTATAGGAAAGGCTTAAATATAAGCCTGATTAAGTCTATGGCTGGATGGTCACACAAGTCAATAAACTTTGCAAAATTTTATAAATTACCTTTACAAGAAAATCTTGATTTTTCACATTGTATCCTTAAACATAACTATAATACATAGATTATAAATTGATTTTATTTGGAAATATCATGTAATACCTACATAATTAAATAAAAAAAATCAGTGACAAGTACTTAAAATTATATAGATTCTAAATTAATTTAATTTCAGAATGTGACGTTAACATTAATTAAGTAAAAAATAAAGTAGTACTAAAACTATATATGTATATATATATATATATATATATATATATATATATATATATATATATATATATATATATTTGTATTGGTTTACTTCTTCAAACATCTACATAGTCATATCAGACGAGGCGTTAACGAGTATAATAGAATGATCAAAGTAACTTATCTGTAAGTGAACTTCGATCATTATTATACGAAGTTAACGCCTCGTCTGAGCAACCCTTCCTTTTGTTACCCAATCCAACAGTACAATAAAATAAAATAAAATAATATATATAATATTAATTTTAAACTAAATGATTGTAGAACCCAGTGTTGCTACAGTTGTGGTGTGGCCGGATTTGTGTTTTTTCTTTCCCCAGATTATTTTTAAAGGTGTGACAGTTGATGCGTAAAACGCATAAACTACATAGTCATATCAGACGCAGCGTTAACTTCGTATAATAATGATCGAAGTTCATTCCAGGTAAGTTACTTTGATCATTCTATTATTATACTCTAACTTCAAATAAACATAAACTTCGGAACGTAAACTTCCACCTACTCCATTCACTTCCAAATTACTATTATGCATAAAAACATTAATATTCTCTAAACATTTATATTTTATTGCAGATAAGGAGGCCCCCGTATCAACTAACCATTCTAAATATTTATTACCTAACTTAAGATTAACATAATTAATACTATCGCAAGTTAATATCTTATTAGCGGCGAAAAAACTCACTCTCGCTCTCTTTGTTTATACTATCGCTTCTAGAGCTACTAATCTTTGACAACGGATTATTTTCTACAAAATAATGCAATGACTTTCTATTATTATTGTTGCTATATGCACCGCGCTTATTGAAATATTGCCTGCAACGGAAATTTGATGCGTTAACGTCACAAGCCTTCCTTGCAGAACGCTGTACGTGCTCTGGCCGATTCTTATTTCCAAAGTTACGCAATACCGCATGTTTATTAGGTGCACATGGGTAATTGCTATATTTTTTTTATAGAAAAAATTTTTAGACCTTGAATATGGTAAGACTTGTTCAGGACGCGACACCTCTTCATCTTCAACTGCTCTAATAGCATCCTTGAGATGGGAAAGGTTACAAGCTGTAACAATAGTCCCTAACCGTTGGCTTTGCAAACCATCTGCAAACCTTTTTATAGCATTTCTTTCGTTAATCGGACGGAGAACCTTATATGCGTCTTGGCTACAGCTGGCCTGAGAGATAGTCAGATCAACAAACATTCGTTCAATCTCCTCGCCAAAGTCCTTAATAGATTTATTACCTTGTTTAGCTCGCTGTAATTTAGCCTGCAAAGCAGTATCTGATTTTTGTGTCAAAAGATGTAGACGCATATCCTTTAATAGCGCTGACACACTACTGTATTCAGAATCTAGTCGCATCTTAGCACTATCTGAAATCCGCGTTTTTAAAACAAAATTAATTAATAACAACTTGCCACCATCGAGCATAGAGTCATGAGGCGGCCGTGTGCCTGGAGAGACTCCTCGAGGGTGTCGAAAGGTACAAGGCTCGTCAAGGTTTGAGTAGGAGAGGTGCGAGGCAGCTCGGCAGACGCAATGATGCGCAAAATGACTTGAAGTCAACTAAGACAAGACGAAGGATAGAGTACGCACGAGTACAGGAGCTCTATCAGAGGTGTCGTGGCCAGATAGCGGCCGAGATAATTGTCGGCCAGTGCAGGGTGGCGAAGCACAGCCTAGGGGAGCTGGAAGCCTTCTGGCGACCGGTTCTTGAAACTGTATCTTCCGCCACAGGACCCAAACCGGAAGCTCTTCGGACCTTACGGTCCGGTGGGCAGCACGGGGGCCCGTGCGCTGCTGACATGTCTAGGCTGTGGGATCCGATCACGCCCGAAGAGGTGAAGGGATTCAACTTTGGTTACATGACGGCGCCTGGTCCGGACGGGATCCGTTCGGATGAGTGGCGCCAGGTTCCTATGCGTCACAAAGCGGAAATATTCAATGCCTGGATGGCGGCAGGTGAAGTGCCCGAACCTCTGCGGCAGTGCAGGACCATCTTCGTGCCAAAGACGGATGCCCCTGCGGGTCCGGGGGAGTATCGGCCGATTTCGATCGCGTTGGTGCCTCTCCGACACCTGCATGCAATCCTGGCGCGAAGACTCCTGGACTGCTGTCCGCCGGATATGCGTCAGCGAGGATTCATCCGAGTCGATGGCACGCTGGAGAACTCAGCCGTGCTCGACGCTGTCTTGGCGGATAGCAGGAAAAGGTTACGAGAGCTGCACGTGGCGGTGCTCGATTTCTCCAAGGCGTTCGACACAGTGTCTCACAAGGCGCTGCTAGAGCTACTTGAGGCGAGAGGACTGCCCAAGCAGTTCTGTGAGTACGTAGCGCGTCTGTACTCGTCGGCGACCACCGTGTTGTCGGCGGGGGCGGAAAGAGCGCACCTGTAGTAGTTGGTAGAGGGGTGCGTCAAAGGGTGGTGGGTCCCTTTGACGCTGTCCCCGGTACTATTCAACATGGTTATGGATATAGTCCTTGCGTCCTTGCCTAGATCTGTCGGCTACAGGCTGGAAGGTGAGCTAGTCTCTGCTCTGGCCTACGCTGACAATCTTGTCCTGCTTGCAGGATCTAAGGTGGGGATGCAGGACTCCATCGATCGTGTTGCCAGCGTCGGTGAGATGATGGGTCTCAAGCTGAACCACGGCAAATGTGCTGTCCTATCGATGGTGCCGAACGGCCACAGAAAGAAACACCACTACCTCACGGAATGCACGTTCCGGGTAGGTCATAAAAAGCTCAGGCAAATTTCTTGTGTGGAAAGATGGCGCTATCTTGGAGTCGACTTTAAGTCTGCTCGATGCGAGATGTTAGAGCATGACATCGCAGTGGCTCTGTTGAACATCACGAAGGCCTCACTGAAGCCGCAACAGCGGCTAGAGTTAGTGCGTGGCCATCTGGTGCCTAAATTCCTGCGCGGCTTCGTGCTGGGTAGGATTTCGGATGACAGGTTGCGAATGCTCGACATCCAGATCCGGGGCGCTGTGAGGCGCTGGCTAAGGCCTCCGCATGATGTACCTACCGGGTACTTCCACGCGGCAGTGAAGGACGGTGGCTTGGGGCTGTCCTCGTTGCGAACTGCTATTCCGAATCTCATCTTACGGAGGTTCGGGGCGCTCGCGACGTCGGGTTGGCCAGCAGCCAATGCCGCCGCCAAATCCGCAAGGATTCGGAACAAACTGCGGTGGCCGGTAAACAGGTACAGAAGTTCTCGAAGGAAGACCCCCGAACATACTTACCAAGTGTGAGGCACTATTGGAGCGACTCGCTGCACTCTTCGGTGGACGGATTCGAACTCCGCGAATCCGGAAGCACCCCGGAATCCACTAGTTGGTTACGGGGACGGAGTGGGCAGTGCAGTGGCCGGGACTTCGTGCAGTTCGTGCATACGCACATTAACAGCTTGCCTTCTCGTGTGAGAACGAGTAGGGGCAGAAGGAATGATAGGGAGGAGTGGATCGGATGCCGTGCAGGTTGTGCGGTTAACGAGACCACGACTCACATCATCCAGCAATGCTTTCGAACGCACGGCGAACGCATTCAGCGTCACAATTGTGTCGTCGATGTTGTTGCCAAGGCGATGACGGATTCGGGATGGATCGTCGAGATGGAGCCTATGATCAGAACTTCACACGGGCTCAGAAAGCCGGACATCGTTGCTAGGAGGGAGGGCAAAGGTGTCATTGTCGACGCACAGGTGGTCTCGGGCCAGCTCTCGCTCGATGAGGCTCATCGGAACAAACGTCGCAAGTACGGGGGTGACGAGGAACTCGTTGAGCTTGTCGCCGGTGGACTGAGGGTACTTGCTAGTAGCGTCGCGTACACCTCTTGCACGATCTCTTGGCGTGGTGTATGGAGTGGCGCGTCCGTAAAGGAGCTGAAATCCCTCCTGGGGCTAAAGAGCCCAACATTGTGTTCGATAACATCTATAGTTCTCCGTGGGTCGCACATGAATTGGACCAGGTACCACCAGATGACCGCCGTTGCGGGGCGGTCGCCAGAAGCTGCAACCGGGGCCTGTGGCTGAGGGTTATGCAGTACCCGACGGGCTGTGGACCAGCGACGGCCGTTTTGGCCGTCGCGGAACGAATTCCCCGTGGATTCACCCAAACAGTTCGCCCTTCCATCAAACTGCACAATGTCTCTGCAGATACGAGAGATGGGGACTTCGGGTCTATCTCGTATGTTGCCACAATGATTAATACCGGTCCCCCAGGGCCGGGTCACTAAGATCGAAGGCATTATTATGAAGCTACCACATCCGATGCAGAGATGCGAAATTAGCCAAATGCCTCCTCATCTAATTAGTGACGCGCATGAATGGATTAACGAGATTCCCGCTGTCCCTATCTACTCTAGGGTCTCGTTCGCCTACTTCGTGGCGGTCGAACGTGTTTTTGTGAGCTCCCTCTTCAAAAATGATTTTTACTGGGATATCCGGGAATTTCGTTGATTTTTCTTGTGTATTTCGTGTGCTAAAGTGTTGTGCTAAACGTTGATATACAATTTGTTATGATAAGTGTTTTAATTAGTTTTTATAGCTCTTCAAAATTTGAACCATGAAGGCGACGTTTGAAGTTGGACTATCTGCGAAAGGACGCTCAATACGGCTAAGTATCTTAGTTATAGTTTGTATATTGGAACGAAGTTCCTTACGGCAGGCTTGGAGGGGATAGGGATTTTGCTGCGCGACCGAACTGAAAAAAATGTGATAGTAAAACCGTAAGAAAAATGCGTGGAATAAAAGCGTTAAATGAGACGTGCGCAGGCGCGACAGTCGCGTACACAAGCGAGTAGTGCCGTTTAGCCGAAGGAAGTTCGTTCCTACCTGGTGTCCCGCGACACCCCATCATTTTTTATTTTGTTAATATTAGCGTTTAAAACTGTTTTCGTAGTGTTTAAGTGGTTATTCTTTAGTAAAATTTGCTTTCTAGATTAACATAACCTCGTAAACCACGTGCTTAGAGGTTAGCACATTTCCACGTGCTTTACTGACATTGAGTGACGTGTGACGGCGACATTGACAGTTGCCATTACGTTTTGACTTTGACGTGACGTTCATTTAGTTGCCATATTATTTGTTTATGAACTCCTATTTGGTTTTTGACAATTGAAAACGTGAACACCTACTTCAGTTAAAAATGGGTGACAAGGATAACACCCCTGTCCAGGGTAAAGGAAAGTTGTCTAAGAAAATCGTGGAGATGCTCCGTAAAAGGAGTGAGGAGAGAATCGCGGAGGAGCAGGCGATGCTGAGACGCCTGGAGGAGGATTTAGATGACCCGGAGTCTGCCTTTCGGCCTAGACTGCACCACACACTTTATTAGAAGATGGAACTACTCATGCCGGACATGCAACAGACATGGAAGCTATGGAGTCATCTACCTCTGTGGAATGGACTGGCGTCACTAAGAAGGGGAGATCTAAACGCCCTCTTACTTCGCCTGAGGAAGTTCAAGTTGCCTACACGGCCTAGACTGATGAGGAACACCACCATTAAGGAAGTACCGCCTGTGGCGGGAATCATGACCGCGCCACCTGCGCCGTCTCATCTGGGTACTAAATCGGAGCGTGAGACCGTCGCTGCCACTGTCGACCAGGATGCACACCCTATGTACAACGAACTTAGGAAGGCAACACAGGAGGACTTAGTCAGCATCTCGGCTGCAGCAAGCGGTAAGATCATGCAGGCAGTGAGGTCTAGGACCTCCAAACTGAATAAAGACGAAATCGCTACTATTGGCCTTTATACAGATAGAATGACCTCGATCATCATGACACTGGCAGCCAGGTTAGCTCGTGCTCAGGCCGCCCTAATCAGGGTAGAGCAGAAAATTAATGAGGGAAGTGGTCAAGTCCTTCCCGCTTGTGTCGGACAACAAGTGGTGCCATCGCAGGCTCCACAATATGCGGCAATTCTTAAAATGGGAAAAGGTAACACAAAGCCCAAACCAGTAAATACAGGGAAGGCAATAACGGTTTATTCAGTTGAGGCAACCACAGAGGAAGGTGTGTTGAAGACAGCAGACGAGACCAAGGCGCTACTTCAGCGATCAGTGGATCCGCAAACCCTAAGGGTTAAAATTGACAAAATTATTAAAGTTGGCAACGCTGGTGTCCTAATCCGGACGGCTGAGCCTGGAGCAGCGGAAGCGATCAAAAAGGCTATACCGCCAACGTTCCGCGTTGTGGAGCCAAAGGAACGTCTGCCCTTGGTATCAGTATCGAACGTGGACAATGAAGTAAAAGTGGAAGAGTTTCTGGGAACGTTATGGCAACATAACTTTAAAGGGGATATTGAAGAGGAGGACTTCAATAAGGGTGTGACTGTCGCGTTCAGGAAGCGACGAGGGAACAATCGCTTCGGTACCATCGTGCTCAGATGCACCCCAGAGATTAGGTATTACCTGATTGGAAGAGAGTATGTATATGTACACTGGGAGAGGCATATGGTGAGAGACTTCATTGGCGTTGTTTGTTGTCATAAATGTCAATTGTATGGACATATCGAAAAATACTGCATGTCGAAATCGAGAGTTTGTGGGAAATGCGGGGAAGAGGGGCACTCCGCCGCCGACTGTCAAACTACGTTGCTGAAATGTGCGACTTGCACGCATTTCAAGAAACCGGCCGAGGGTCACAAGACAATGTCCCCAGAGTGTCCGGCAAGACGGTATGCGGAGGATAAATTAATTTTAAGGATAAATTATGGATAGACGCCCATCATTAAAGATTGAGCAAATAAATCTCCAGGGGTCTGAGGTCGCCACCAGGGAGGCATTCCAAATTGTCAAAGAAAAAGGAATCGACGTTCTGTTAGTCCAAGAGCAGTACCACATAGACTCGGGAGGAATAGTCCAGCTTGGAAAAACTCCAAAAGCCGGGATAATTGTATGCAACCCTAGATTAGCCGTCACCTTACTCGGTCATCTAAGTGACGAATTTCGAATGGTTGTGCACGCCAGCTACGGAGACTTTGACGCATACATTATCTCGGCTTACTTTAAATATAACGACGACATATCTAAACATCTCGAAGGTCTGCAGAATGTTATATATGTGCTCCGGGGGAAGAACGTAATCATTGGAGCTGATACCAACGCGCACTCCCCGCTTTGGCACTGCGATAGAGCCCAATACATCGGACGGGGGCCCGACACTGAACATAGGCGGCGACAAATGGAGGGTTACATCATGAGCAATGACCTTACTATCAATAATGAAGAGGGTCAACCGCCTACCTTCTCTGGGCCGAATGGGCAATCTAATATAGACTTGACCTTAACAACACGAGGATTAATAGTGACCGGGTGGGAGGTGTGCGTTGGGGTCAGTTGTAGTGATCATCAGTTGGTAACGTTTAGTGTACGTGGCAGATCTGGTTGGGGAGGGGGCCTGAGTGTGAGAGTACGAGAGGAACTGCAGAACCGGTAGAAGAGCCGGTGGTGTACAGGTCGCGGGGGGTCGACTGTTCGCGCTTCCGATCTGCCCCCCAAGACAAGTGGCATCAACGCTAGGAGAATAGAAAACAAAATGTATGGATTTGACATAAGCTGTTGATACGAGCGTAAACGAATTTGTAATTGGTAGCCAAGTGTCATTCGTGAAACGAAACGTTATATTGCATCGATCATTTTTGATCATTTTCATACAAAACCTTAGCCAAGTGGCACTTTTGACAAGCAAAATTGTGATCTGATGATTAGCGAACGCTAGAACCCTGTAAATTACGCTAAAAATGGCGGATGATCATTATTATTCAATCAGCTGTTCCAAATCGTGGATAATATCTGTTATAATTTTTGATCATTTTAAAGTAAAATGAACGCAAATTGCCATAGTTTAAGAGTCCTAACCTAACTAGGGGGATTTCAATACATTTTCTTTTTTTAAGTCGCAGACGCCTTTGTAATGGATTTCGGTTTTCATCCCCTAAATCCACGGGCAATTAATTCAGAGCAAAGTGACCTTGACAAAAGTTGGTGTCCCTTACCCCCTCCACACAATGGTGCAACAAAAAAGGGGTGTTATATAGGGTTGAAATTTTCCATCAAAATTTTTCTAAGTCCTGCACACGCTCTGACCGCCAACCGAGCTCTCTGTTCATTCTAATGTAACGCATTGGCGTCATTTCGACCAAATTGGTAGCCAAGTGGATCATGGCTTCTTTAACGTTCATTCTATTGAGGTCTATCGAATATTGTCTGTGAATTGACGGCGATGTCAGTTTGAAGTGTTATTTTCACAACGTGAATCCATCTCGGATGAATAATATACATGGATGGATATATAAATAATATAAAAAAATAAGAACAGTTTCGCTATATCTAATTCAATTTTGATTGTATGTACCGCGTAAGTGCGAATAAAATAAAATATACTATCTTACTTCTTAATTACTGTCATGCCGTAAGTTTCTATATAGCTAACATGTCAATTGAACTCTGTCAGTAGGTACAGTACCCGGCGATAAATATTGCACATCGACCTTTGGAAAGAGACAATCGGCTAATTTCGGCTTCGTAGAGCGTTATCTCTGTCGCACAAAATACAAACAGTCCGGTACCTATTAGGAGCTGTTAAAACAAGTATGATTTGCTTCTTTTGATATTTTTATTCTTTGTATAAAATACACTAATTTTTCTATATCCCACACTAAAGGGAAATCTTGGAGTGACGATAAGAAAAAAGGAGTAAAAAAGCCAATTTCAAAAGGTCAACGTTTGATAATAGTTCATGCGGGAAATGAAAAAGCTTTGTACCCGGTGCTTTTTTAACGTATAAATCCACGGACACTACAGGTGACTATCACAATGAAATGAATAACGATAACTATGAGAAATGGCTGGTTAACCAATTAATCCCAAATATACCCAGTGATTCTGTTCTAGTTATCGACAACGCACCCTATCACAACAAATATATTGAGAGACCCCCCAACTCAAACACCATTAAACGGGAAATGATCAACTGGTTAAACAGACACGAAATTCCAGTTGATCCAAAATTAACAAAAACCCAGATTTACGCTATTATATGTCAGCACAAGGAGAGGTATACAGAGTTTTCTGTGGACAAAGTACTTGCCGAACATGGGCACACTGTGTTGCGATTGCCACCATATCATCCGGATTTTAATCCAATTGAAAATATATGGTCTCAATTGAAAGGCTATGTAGCCTCTAGAAATGTGGGTATGAACTTAACTACAGTAAAAACATTATTGACTGAAAAAGTAAACATGATCGGCGCTGAAGAGTGGAAAAAGGTTTGCGATCATGCAATCAAATGTGAGAATGAATATAGAAGCATTCAACACAGTTTATAGTGCGCGCGGAACTAGTTGGCCGCGCCATACGTAATACGTAATACGTATGGCGCGGCCAACTAGTTCCGCGCGCACTATAGACAATTACACTGATAGATTAGTAATAAATACGGCTGATAGTGACAGTGATTTTCACTGTCACTATTTCAGAGTGAGTGACTTTGAGAGCACAGATAGTGAAATGGAAGTAATTGAGAATTAGAATTATTATTATTTTTATTGCAATGTCTCATTTTAGCAATAGGTATAATGGTGTTTATTATGTACACTAAAGCTGTAATGTTCCAAAATAATTAAATACGTAAACATAATGTAAAAATGTTTTTTTATTTTATTTTACCCCAACCTAAAGCCATCACTTATAGAAAAATTAGTGTATTTTATACAAAGAATAAAAATATCAAAAGAAGCAAATCATATTTCGAGAATAAAATATAATACAAGCTTGATATTTCTTTAATGTACTTCTTGCAGACTATTTTAACATTACAACTATAGACTTGAGTGTTCACAAGTTGTCGAGCTCATGGCTCAGAACCGTCTGTTGCTAAAAATGAGGTCTCTCATCTCATAAGCCCCACTACGCGCCATCTTGCCGCGTTCTGTCCCGCCGTTTAGCTTTTACAACTTTAACCAATAGGAAGATGACGCCTAGTGTTGCCATATTTTGTCACTTATTCTAATATAACACAATTGAAACTTATTCTTTTGATGAGTAAAACCATTACAAACAAGTTAAATCATTACATTCGGCCATCCGGCAAAGTGTGACTCCCGGCACACTACTCAATTCTAAAATTAACTTTTCCGTAAATCCTTAGGGCATCAATTAGGAAATACTGAAGATGCAAAAGTACAACTAGTTAAATCATTACCTTCGCCCATACTAGTCGACACAAATATATATTTTTTTTACGAGGAAAAAAAATTTGCTTGTACACAATCCTAACATTCAATAACTTACTAATCATAATCATAATTATTTAAAAACAAGTAATAATACAGTGTTATTTATATCTTCTATGAAAGCAAAAAGTAAGCAATTTTGCTACATAATTTTATTTTAATTTATATTATAAGTTATATAACATTTATAAAAATTATACATAATACTTTATTTTACTTTGGTGTTACGTACTTTATTAAGCGTATTACTTTAAGTTGATATATATTCTGTTGATCCATAGTGAATATAATTTTAAACAAAACATTATTTTAGTTTTATTTAAGTTGTAATATATTATATTTGTTATAGTAAACGTAAATATAAACAAAACTTCACTTCAGCTTGTAATCTGCATCTATTTTAATATTATAAATGCGAAAGTTTGGATGTATGAATGTTTATTACTCAATCACGCCAAGACTACGGATTTGATTGAAGAGAACGGATTTGAATGAAATTTTACTAATTATAAACTATACATTTTGTATTCTACATATTTTTTTACACATAACTCATTGCATCGATAAAATTAATATTCTAAAAATCTATAAATTATATAAGATTAATTTACAAATGTTTGACCAATTTTACTCCATATACCTAATTATATATATTTTTTCTGAAAGTCAATTACATTATATGGTTTTACTCATTCTAACCTAAAGTGTACCAATTTTAGTTTCTTACTACTAAATCCTACATTACATTGTTAAACATATCTCATAAAAATTTGTTTTACCTCAGGTAATTATTTATTTAAATATTAATTTACATTTAATTATATAATATTAAATTATTTATATATTATTTAATCTAATTATTAATTTCTTTATAACGCAAGTCTAACAAGTAACTAACGACACTATATATACATATACTTACATTTCCACTAACTATTATCTTGACATCTGACTAGATATTGACATTTTTAAAATTTAAATAGGTATTCTTTTACAGAGAATGAGAAATTAGCCATATATGCATTTGTATTTTATACCGGTTTATAGTTAGCTATTTCATTATACTTGGTAATTGATAAAAGAAATAATGTACATACATATAAAAAAAAACTTTTTTTTTGTACCATGACTATGTTGTAGTCTATACTATGGCACATAGGGCTTGCTTGCTTGTCTGTTATTTGTACTAAATTGCGGTTGATTTTAAAGTATTTAGTGTGTTCTTAAAAAAACAAGCTGCTCTAATGTACCTACATACAAGGAAGTTTTAATATTCTCAGATTTAAAAATAGGCTTAAAGTTTGTTTTTGTGTGATGTTTAATGTTACATATAGCCCTTACTCATTATTTTGTGCTGTAAAAGCATTTACCCATCAAACCCAGAGTCACCTCATATAAGCAGTCCATAAGAAAATACTAATGAAACATATACACAGCATGTTGTTATTGCCGTTTCCTTATATATTTATATCTAATTTTACGGAGAGCAAATACAATTTAGTCTTAAGTGTTACAAATATTGCCGATTTGTTATTTCTTTGATCATCTATATTATACTTCTATAGGATTATCATATTTATATTAAATTTCAATTGTAATAATTTTGCCTTTTCTTTATGTTGATTTGTAAATTATTTTTCATTTGACTAATTATTTCATTTAAAGTTCTAAGTAACATTGTTCATTAATATTAATTTAATTTAATAATTTAATGCTTTATGTACACCATCATCAAGTAGCATTTACATAACACTTAAAATAAGCGCACAAATAGAGGGTCTTATTGCTAAAGAGTGATTCTTCCAGACAACGAGTGGCAATATTCATTGCTTGCAGATTAGGGTGCACAAATTACAATACAGATTTAATAAACATATGTTACATAGAGAGAAATAAGTGCCACAATATCTGTCTTACATGTCAACATAAATTAATCTATATATATTTATAAAAATCAATGCCATTTTTCGTTGTAATTTTGTAACTCAAGAACGGGCTCACCTATCCAAACCAAATGTTTAGGCTTTGTTCGGACTGTTTAGTAGATGGTTTATGTGAAGTTTGCACAAAATCGGTACAGCGGTTCTTCATTTATCACATTTTTTTTGTAACAAATGAATTCAATAAATGACGATACGTCGCGAAGCATGTAACAGGCCGCTAATATAATATATAATAAAATAGGAGGCGCCTTCTTAAGACATTTGTTAGACGTCAATCGTAGTTAAATTTTGAACCGACATAAATACGAGAATGTATACAACAGTACGTCAACAATAAAAACCTAATTACAATTAGTGTCAATTTGCCTATATAATTTGCCACACTTTTGACATTGATATGAGCATTCGCTCATATGTACGACTACACGTTCAATGCCTAACGCCACGTCTATTAGTATTATGTGGTCTGTGATATATATTAACATTGACAGTAATGTCAATTAGGTTGTTAGTACCAGTCATAAATGGTCTACATCGTACCTTTAAGTCAACCTCAGAAATAAATTATCGTTTAATAATTTCTGATTTTACTCCCAAGTACCTGAACGTGTGATTTTACTATTACAATAAATCTACCTATAATATGCATACTACATATAATATAAAATCTAGTATTTATAAATACTACAGGAACATGAAATTTCAATCGAAATTAATACTTAGTCCTACAAAGAGTGACAACTGATAATTCTCAAAAAAAATCATGAATTTAACTAAACATAATCCAATGTGAAATTACGTCATATTATTGAAAACATTTTATTTCATACATTGAGTAACAATCGAGATTAATTGGCTGGTCAACTAGTGTAATTTGACATAATTCTAGCATTTCCCGCGAATAAATAATAACTACGTCTTTGAATCTTCTTTTTACACTCGATATTATTGGTGTCGATTTTCTTACATTTCCCACGATTACTCCGATAGATAAGGTTCTTTTGGGACTTCCGCCTGCGATCTGTTTCGACTTTGTCTCGGTGATTGCAACGACGACATCAGCTCTACAGCTTTCTGGATCTGACTTCCAGTAAGAGATAACGGCGCTTTATATTCAGACGCCGAAGGATCCGCCATTGTTGAAATTTAATATTGATAACAGTACAAACTCTTTATTAAATCCTCTTGTCTATGTACGTGTGTGTTGTGTTTGCAGCTCTGAATATGTCCGCGTGGACGGCCTTTAAGTATGTGTATATGTAATTGGAATGACTGAAGTTAAGAATAATGCATTTTCCTATAAGATCAGATATTGTCATAATAACTATACAACCAAAACTTTGAGGCTTCTTATCAGTCAATTCGCCTTATACTATGTTTACTAGGAGTAGGCGATACAAAATGTATAGATATTGAAACTGTACATCTAGAACTACCTATATATTGACGAAACACTATATTGTCAAATATTTACTGAATCTTGCAACGAGACAAAATGACGCGACAGCAGAGTGGGTGCGCCGATAAACTAAAATTGCTATATTATCAGACGGATACTAATATCTACGATTCCAAATCTTACGCCAATTGCGTATTGAATGGTTTTCGAATAAAGCTCGTCAGGTTTATCTGAAAGTATCCATCAATATATAATTTCATAAAATATATATTTTTTGATATCCGGTACAAATATAATAAAATATAAAAAACATAAAATCGTAGGAAGGCAAAACTGTACATTGAATATTTTTTTAAAAGAATACTTGGGGCGTGATCTACAATCGATATCGAAGCCAAAAATATAGTTTTTAGAATTTTTGTCTGTTTGTCTGTATGTCTGTTTGTCTGTATGTATGTCCGGGGTAAACTCAAAAAGTACTGCATGGATTTACTCCAAAGGACCTTGCCAATTTCAGCATTCCCATTTGATGTGGCCAAGAACCACTTTTATTTAAAAAAAAATGTTTAATTTTTTTAACAACGACAGTAAAATATTTTTCGTTAAAAGTCCGGGGTTTAATTTTTACAATAAATAAGGATTGTGATTGAGAGAAAAGTATTAATCTATGGTCATAGTGCATATTGTATCGCCTTACTCGTATCGTATATTATAATCGAGTGGAATCGAGAAGATTAATTTATCGATTGGATCGTTAAATATATTATATTATACAGTATTAATTATTTAATATTGATAAAAATTCACAATTTACTATGATATTCGGAGTATGTTAAAAATGTTTTTATTTCTTTTTCTGATTAACAATAGTTATTAATTATTTTTCATCTAACTAGGTACTGATTTTGGGTATAATATGGTACTAAATACACAAAACTTCCCTGAAACAGTTTTTACTCTTGAGTTAGACTTGTTTTATAAGGTATGATGCTGATTACTGAGTCTACACTATTACTATATAAATATAATAAGTCTTAAAATATTAATATATTAAGTCTGATACTAAAATATCAACATAAAAATAAAAAATAAACATTACCATTGGACATTTAATAGTTACACAATAATATTAAAATCTAGTACATAATCATTGACATTTTAGTGGAATATTTGTCTGAATATCTACACAGACTACTAAAAACGTACTCGATTATTTAGTATTTTATTATCACATTTAAAAAATAGTAATTCATTAAATTGTGTAATTAGTAATACGAAAAATTAATTAATCTTATTATGTGTGTGGCCGCGTTTCCGAACCGGTAGCAGTTTTTAAAAAAAATATGTTGACGTGTCAAAATAACTTGTAAAAAGTTTTATTGAATAAAGTATTTCTGATTTCTGAAACATCATATTATTGTACTTACTACCTATAATGAAAAACAAAACAAAAACATGTATCGATTTAATTTCGAGTACCGATTGTGCAATAAATCGATATCCGATTTCTACCCTAGATTCTCCTTGTAAATACGTGTTGTGTAACGTCAAACGTTTTAGTGTTTACGTTTGCTGTGTATTGAAGTTTTGATTTGGATGATAATATTGTGATTTTTACAGCTAATCCCTTTTTCCCATCCCAGAGAAATACTTAATATGTTTGGATTTTTATGGTAAATAATCAGAATTAGTGCTTTTGGAAATGTGGTGTATATTTTGTTATTGTTGCTCGAAAAAATTCAAACTAGGTAGGTATATACAACTACAAATCATTTGCTACAATTTATTCTTGGCGTAGATGGTTAAAATTGAAAAGGAAAGTAAAACATCAGTTATAATTAGTGTTACAAACGCTTATACTTATGTATTTATCTGCAACATGTTTTTAAAATGTCAACTCGATGGATATTTTGTTTTTTGTTTTATGGAGTTTTTCGTTCTCAACGGGACTTTTATAGAACAAATGATATTGCAACAGAATCTAGACTTAAAAATCTTTGCAATAAGTACTCTAGAACAGTCGGCCACCAATTACGTGAATTAAGGCACACCTCTATACAAATGTTGGCCATGTCCTTTTTCATGAATATTACTAATAGGTCTGGTCAACATATAGGCTACATTTTATCACGCTATCACCTATGGGGATGTGAGCTGTGCGGATTAAACGAAGTCCGCGCGGACAAAGTCGTGGGCAACAGCTAGTCAATTATAAAGTTTCGATTTAATGTCCATGAAAAATCACATTACCCAATCCTTCTGTTTATGTAAGTTTGACCGTATCTCATTTTGCTGTACCTAATCATTTTTAGTGGCTGACGTTTGTTGAACGCCGTGAACATAGGATCTTTCGTACATGGTACATTACTTTTAAATCGCTTACCGCCACACTTAAATTCAAATTTCTCTCTAGTACGCATAAGTGAAATCTTCGAGCTGCTCATACGGACTATCTATTGCTTTACATCATTCTACTTTTGTCTCCTCATCTACGGTGCACGCCTTGCGAATGGTTTCAGTTAGTTCGCCAAACTTAGCACACCCAAATATTTCATTTGTAATCTCTCGAAACACACCTACATGGTTTCGACTCTTTCTCTAAGCAAGCACACCTACATGGCTTATTTTCAGTATATCTCGAAACACACCTACATGGTTTCGGCTCTTTCTCTAAACAAGCACACCTACATGGCTTATTTTCAGTATATCTCGAAACACACCTACATGGTTTCGGCTCTTTCTCTAAACAAGCACACCTACATGGCTTATTTTCAGTTTTCTCGAAACACACCTACATGGTTTCGGCTCTTTCTCTAAACAAGCACACCTACATGGCTTATTTTCAGTATATCTCGAAACACACCTACATGGTTTCGGCTCTTTCTCTAAACAAGCACACCTACATGGCTTATTTTCAGTATATCTCGAAACACACCTACATGGTTTCGGCTCTTTCTCTAAACAAGCACACCTACATGGCTTATTTTCAGTATATCTCGAAACACACCTACATGGTTTCGGCTCTTTCTCTAAACAAGCACACCTACATGGCTTATTTTCAGTTTTCTCGAAACACACCTACATGGTTTCGGCTCTTTCTCTAAACAAGCACACCTACATGGCTTATTTTCAGTTTTCTCGAAACACACCTACATGGTTTCGGCTCTTTCTCTAAACAAGCACACCTACATGGCTTATTTTCAGTATATCTCGAAACACACCTACATGGTTTCGGCTCTTTCTCTAAACAAGCACACCTACATGGCTTATTTTCAGTATATCTCGAAACACACCTACATGATTTCGGCTCTTTCTCTAAACAAGCACACCTACATGGCTTATTTTCAGTATATCTCGAAACACACCTATCTGGTTTCGGCTCTTTTTCTAAACAAGCACACCTACATGGCTTATTTTCAGTATATCTCGAAACACACCTACATGGTTTCGGCTCTTTCTATAAATAAGCACACCTACATGGCTTATTTGTTAATATAATTATATATTTATCCACGTTTAGTGAAACATCTAGTTTGTTTTCCATTACTGCCACAAATTAATGATTGGCGCTATAATCAATGTTTGTCTCCAATAGGAGTAAATTTCTTTGAATAAAAGTTGAATACATATAATGTTCTGCGATGTCTACAATATTAAAATATTTAAAAACTGATGCAGTTGCCCTACCAAAATAAAAACCGAATCAAGTTGTGTAAAGTTATAGCTTTTCAAATATTAGATTGTTTACAATTACTAGTAAACAGATTGATTTCAAATTGATCTCAAAAACTGAGTCAAATAACGTAAATAGGATTTACTCATTTTCTTTGCTCAATTCTTTTGGAATTTATCAACGATATATTTTTTTTTGTTAAAAATTAATACATGACTGACATTATTTCGTTGTTTTCCATTCAATCAATTTTGAAGTTAATAAAAGGTTTTAGAACTCAAATAATTGAGTCGAGTGCTATTCAAAAGATCAAAATCGACGATCGTTTTGAAAATATACTAATTTTTTATAAGCTGCTCAAAAATCTATGCTTTGGTATAGAACACACAAATATATTTTACTTTACACTGTAAAATTGAAATAACTTATTTCATCGAGCATACTATTTCACGTATAGCAGGACACAACTATATTATTAAGACAATTGAAGTTATGTAATTTTCGAACGCTCGAAATGCTTTTGTATGTACTTTGAGTTTGCTATTAATATTAATTTTTATACAGTAACTCGGTTCTCAGAAATACTTATCAAACATGTGGGTAGTTTTAACAAAATACTATTACATTCCATCGGATGATACTGCGGCTACGATCATGTATTGTTTGTAGCTAGGAGTGGCATGTAAATTATTTTAAATTTTTACTATCATTATTTTTTTTTTTTGAAGATTTGATTAATTGTAACAAATAAACTCAAATGCTATCTTTGGCATAAATTAATTAATCATGTTAAGGGTGTATAAAATGGATATAGGAATAACACGATCGGAGAGTAGCCCCGACCACGTGTTAAACACAGGATGGGTACAGGAATAACACGATCGGAGAGTAACCCCGACCACGTGTTAGGTACAGGATGGGTACAGGAATAACACGATCGGAGAGTAGCCCCGACCACGTGTTAAGGTACAGGATGGGTACAGGAATAACACGATCGGAGAGTAGCCCCGACCACGTGTTAAGGTACAGGATGGGTACAGGGATAACACGATCGGAGAGTTGCCCCGACCACGTGTTAGGTACAGGATGGGTACAGGAATAACATGATCGGAGAGTAGCCCCGACCACGTGTTAAGGTACAAGGATAACACGATCGGAGAGTAGCCCCGACCACGTGTTAGGTACAGGATGGGTACAGGAATAACACGATCGGAGAGTAGCCCCGACCACGTGTTAAAGATGTAAAGGATGAACATAGGAGTATATTTATTATTTTGATGTAATCACAATTACTATAGCGCATGTTCTTTTAAAATAACAATTTCTAATTCTAATCTAATTTATTTCAATTCTCATTTGACATTAATTTTTAAATCTATTCTGACTTCTTTTTTTTTGAGTTTTATTGACTTTAAAAGTATTTAATCGTAATTTGTAATTTTATATAAAAATAAATATATATTTTTTTCTTTTTGCACGCCATTTATTCGGCAAAGCAGGCTCAAAGTACTTGTATTTATCATCACATGTAACCCTGATTTATTAACATGAAAAATGTACAATTTTGAATTTTTAATTATGCTATCGCACATTTTAATATACTTTTTAATAATCTACTCCCGTAGTATATTTATAATACATAATACATTATTGTATATAAGTGCTGGATTACCTTTGAAGACTTGTGGGCACACAGGTTACTTCCACGTCTGATTTTTCGAGAATAAAATATAATACAAGCTTGATATTTCTTTAATGTACTTCTTGCAGACTATTTTAACATTACAACTATAGACTTGAGTGTTCACAAGTTGTCGAGCTCATGGCTCAGAACCGTCTGTTGCTAAAAATGAGGTCTCTCATCTCATAAGCCCCACTACGCGCCATCTTGCCGCGTTCTGTCCCGCCGTTTAGCTTTTACAACTTTAACCAATAGGAAGATGACGCCTAGTGTTGCCATATTTTGTCACTTATTCTAATATAACACAATTGAAACTTATTCTTTTGATGAGTAAAACCATTACAAACAAGTTAAATCATTACACATACTTGTTTTAACAGCTCCTAATAGGTACCGGACTGTTTGTATTTTGTGCGACAGAGATAACGCTCTACGAAGCCGAAATTAGCCGATTGTCTCTTTCCAAAGGTCGATGTGCAATATTTATCGCCGGGTACTGTACTACCAATTTAAAGAGTTATAAAATTAAATACTTTCACCAAGATTTATGTATTTATCTTCCTTTCTACCAAATTTGATTGTGTTAACATAGTTTAAGTAAATCCTCTTTACATTACAAGTGAACGTAGAATTGTGCAAAATGTTATCGATAGTCACATTTTAAAACTTATGTTTCAGATTTATGAAAGCTGATGATAAATTTATTATTAAAAATGAACAAAAATATGCAAAATGGAACATATAAAAGTTCTTTTTTACGTATTTTTTGGCATACATATTTACAGAAATGTAAAATTGATCGAAATCGGTAAACGAGTCACTAGTATTGTGGCTTCTAGGTAGTAGGATTCTGCATTGTCTCGCCCGGGTCTAATACCACTGGTCCACCTATTTCTGCAGCAATAGCAACAGTGCTTGTTACTGTCGTGTTCCGGTTTGGAGGGTAAGGTAGCCGGTAAATGTATGCATGTGACATTAATCCCCCCCTCCCCCGCGCCACAAGGATATCAAAGCACTATCAATAATATGCCACCAAAAGCCTTAATTTGCGTTAATTTTACTTTAAAATTATCAAAAATTCTCACAGATGATATCCACGCTTTAGAACAGCTGATTGAATAATAGTGATCAACCGCCATTTTCAGCGTAATCTGCAGGGTTCTAGCGTTCGCTGATTATCGGATAATTCGCTACTATTTTGCGTGTCAAAAGTGCCACTTGGCTACGGTTTTGTACGAAAATTGTCAAAAATGATCGATGCAATATAACGTTTCGTTTCACGAATGCCATTTGGCTACCAATTACAAATTCGTTTACGCTCGTGTCAACAGCTTATGACAAATCCATATATTTCTCTTTCTATTGTACTAGCGTTGATGCCACATCTTAAGGGCCAAGTCTTTTTTGCTTTTAATGCACTTTTCATGTAAATAAAATTTATAACCTCGGTGAAAATAATAATTCAAAGTGACGTTTACCGTCAATTCAGAGATAATATTCGATATACTTCGTAAAGTTCGTATGGAACGAACGTTGAACAAGCCATGATCCACTTGGCTACCAATTTGGCCTAAATATCGCCAAAGCGTAATATTTGAATAGTTACTGAGCGTTTGCCATTTGTCTAGGGGGGCTGATTTCCATGTTCGGGTCGGCAATATAAATTGGTACAAAGGAGCCGAGGCCGTATGTCGGTAAATGTCGAACATCATGACACACACTGCAAATGAATGTATAGGTCTGGAGCCTGCTCGAGGCTCAAGAGAAAACCCGTGGTGGGATCAAAATTTGACAAAACTTAAGAAACAATGTTGTAAACACAGGCGTCTGTGGCAGAGTCGCAGGGGACGGGGGGATGAGAGTGAAGAGCTCGCTCTTCGTCACTAACGCGAAACGCGAATTAAGTATCGACGGGCTGTTCAAGAGGCGCAGAGAGCGCACTTTAGGCGGATTGCGGAAATGGGTAATGCGGATCCGTGGGGATTAGGGTATAAAATGGTTGCAGGCACAGTCCGCCAGCCGGACAACGTCATATATGGAACCAAATTACTCGGAAGCCACTCGGACAATGTCCGGGATGCTGCGAAAAACTTGTTGGTGTCACTGTGCCCGGATGATAACGTGAATTTGGACTCTGCCTACCATCGGCAGGTACGTATCGCCGCGGCTTGCATCCCATCGGGAGAGGACTCCATGCCTCCTAGATTGGATAATCTCGGGAAAATAATAAATAGTCTCCCGAATAGGGCTCCCGGTATTGATTGCCTCACGGCCAAGATCATAAAGGAGGCATGGAAGGTCGCCTACTTAGACATAACCAGGATGTATATATTTTGTGTACGGGAGGGAATCTTTCCAGAGGTGTGGGAGAATGGCCGATTAGCGGTAATACCGAAAGGTAATGGAAGATCACTAAGTGACCCAAAGGCATATAGACCGATCACGCTGCTGCCGATCATGAGCAAAATTCTGGAGAGGGTCATGGTCGAGTGCGCCCCATCTGTGTTTCGGAACCTGTCACCACGACAACACGGTTTTGTAAAGGGGCGTTCCACGGAGACGGCTCTAACCGAAGTGTTAGATACGGCTTCTGGAACGAAGCATAAATATGTAAAAGTGGTTTTACTAGACATTTCGGGAGCTTTTGATAACGCGTGGTTGCCGATGATCATGCTCAAGTTAAAGCAATGGGGATGCCCGCCAAACATTTACAGGATGTTGGCGAATTACTTCGTTCAGAGACGGGTGGGCATGTTTGTTGGCAACCACGTGGAATGGAAGCTCTCAACCATGGGGTGCCCTCGGGGCTCGGTACTGGGACCAGCCCTATGGAATGTCCTTTCGGATGATCTGCTCCGACTGCCTTTGCCGGAAGGTGTACACCTAACGGCTTACGCAGATGATGTGACACTTGTGATAGAGGCGGACTCCCGCAGCGAAATTGAGAGGAAGGCGGATGAGGCGTTGAGATCAATAGTGAAATGGGGAAGTCGAAATCGTCTTAGTTTTTCGCAGGAAAAAACTAAGACAATGACTATTAAGGGTACCTTTAAAAGGCCACCCACGATTAGGATGCAGGGGAGATCGATTGGCAGTGTTGATCACGCGAAAGTGTTGGGAGTAATAATCGACGCCCGTAGATCTTTTGTTCATGACGCGATTGACATCGGTGATCGAGCCTCTAATTGTTTTGGAAAAGTGGCGCGTTTGACAGCCACATCATGGGGATTAAAATACACTGCTCTGCGTTACATATATATGGGGACTTTTGCAGCCACACTAACGTACGCGGCGTCCGTTTGAAATCACCGGGCATCAGTATACCCAGTGCGTAGTGCGCTCACGCGAGCTCAGCGATCGTCGCTGATCCTTCCTACGAAGGCGTACAGGTCTGCAAGTACTACACCTTTGCCTGTGCTGGCTGGAGTGCTCCCAGCGGACCTGCACGTTGAACTCGTTGGAGAAGAGGTGATGACCGCTGTAAGGGGGGAAGACAGCAGGGAGAAAGGGTTGCGCAAGCTTAAGATCAGGAAGGGTATTATAGCCAAATGGCAAGAGATGGGACAGCAGTGAACAGGGACGGGATCTGTACAAGTTTTTCCCGAGTATAAATCATCGCCTAAACAGTAAGTGGATTGAACCTGACCATCAGACGTCACAGTTATTGCTGGGACATGGTTGCTTTAGGGGCAGACTTAGGGACATGGGTCTGAGCGATACAGGGTTGTGCTTCTGCGACTCTGGTGCAGAAGAATATAGAGATCACGTCTTATGGGAATGTCTGTTGTATACGGACATCAGGGGGGACTTATTTAGGAAACTCGAGCGATCTGAGGCGGGCCCGGTCTACTTCTCGTGGCTCGTGGGCACACCGGCGAACTTCAGGGCGTTCCGGGAATTCGCGCACAAATAGCATGAGAAGAGGAGACCTCTGGAGATCTTAGAAGAGCCATAGCGCTGGGTCTTCGGTGAACGAGCAGCGTCTTTGTGCTGTCCGCCCCTTTAGGGGAGAGGGACACAGGGACAAAGGAGAAGAGATAAATAACTTGTAGTGAGAGTAAGCCTAAGAGCAGACGTCGCGCAACCTCCTTAAGATTCGGCCCGTTAAACCATGAAATGGTAGGCAGGGCCATGGGAGGTGGTGGGTTTGTCCCTATCTACTTGTTCGCCGGACGTCGTGACGGTCGGACAGGAATTCGTGAGCTCCTCACTTAAAAAATATTTTGAGTGGGATAGCCGGGAATATCTTAACTTTTTTCACTGCGGTGTTGTTTCTAGTACTCAGTCCTAACATTTTATGTAAATTTATTGTGTGAATTTTGTACATTTAATTAGTTTTTTTAGTGCTTTATTGCATGGACCATGTGGGTGGACACGAAGATGGTGCTTTTCGCGACAGGACGCATATTCCGCTAAGTATCTTTTAATTGTTAGTTGGTGTGCGTGTGTTAGTCGTAGTTATATATATATATATATATATATATATATATATATATATATATATATATATATATATATATATATATATATATATATATATATATATATAGTATTGCACTTTATTAACATTTTAAGCATAAGTTATAGTAGTTTTAGTTTTAACATAACCTTAAACCACGTGCTCGCGCGACCGCGTGCTCAGTGACATTTACGGGTGACGTCCGCTGACGGCTGTCAGCGTATGTCAACCGCGCGACAGACAATACCGACAGTGACGTGCGTGGGAGTGTTCTTGACTTGTACATTTTTATTGAGTGAACAACACTTCAACTGTGTTATCTGTATAGTGTTGTTATCAGTAAATAATTGTGTGAACTTTATTACCTATAACTTGAACACCTTTCGAAATGGGGGGGAGGGGACAAGGAAAAAGGTGGCAGAATGTTTTTTTTTATGTCATAAGATAGCAAACAAGCAGATGGGTCTCCTGATGGAAAGAGTCAACCATCGCCTATAGACACCAAAGATGTTAATGGTGCGTTGCAATCTTGTGGCGAGGTCTAATGCCACATGCATAAGTTTACCGGCTACCTTACCCTCCAAACCGGAACACGACAGCGACAAGCACTGACGCTATTGCGGCAGGAATAGGTAAGGCGGTGGTACCAGACCCGGGCGAGACAATGCAGAACTCTACCACCTAGTAGCCACGATGGTAGTGACTCTAATTAGTGACGCGCATGAATGGATTAACGAGATTCCCGCTGTCCCTATCTACTAGGAGTTTCGCGGTTGAGGACCCCCCACCAGTAGGGGGGATACTAACAAGAAATAGAGAGGCGGAGCCTGCACAACCAGGCAAACAAGGAACCGGAGAAGGACAACCGGGCAATAACCTGGCGGCGCTGTCCAAAATGGAACTGCTGGAGAAGGCATACGCTGGTGTGCAGGGAATTATGGGGGTGATGAAGGCCCCAAATAAATTAAACCTTGCCGATAAGGTCTCGGTCAGTTCGCACGGCCAAGAAATCATCGCAGTGGTGGCTGCCCTTGAATTGAAATTAGCCGATGCCGAGAACCTGATACTAGAAGAATAGGCGAAAGTGGCTCACCTCGAAATAGAGGTTCTTAAGGCCACCATGGAATCGGGAGGTGAGACTAGGGTGGCAGTTCCGGGGGGGAGAAGACGGGCTTGACCTCCTATGCGGGATGCCTAAAACTGGCCAACAGAAGGACCCTGCCAAAGCCGGCAACTCCTCAAGACACTGTTCTAGCCGTATACCCTACCGAAGAAGGCACAGCCAAAACGTCGGACGACACTAAGGCTGCGCTAAAACAGCAAATAGACCCTATTAAAATAGGCGTCCCTATCACGCGGCTAAACAAGATAGGAAATGGCGGTGTCGTATTGAGGACGACTAGCGCGGCAGCAACAGCAGCACTCAAGGAGGTCATCCCTCCTGGCTTCAGGACCTCGGAGCCGACAACCAGGAAGCCGTTGGTCGCTCTTAAAAACATTGATGGAGACCCTGATGTAGACTCTGTTATTTCGACCATATACGAGCAGAACTTGAAGAGAACGGGTGGCTGGACATTAGATAGCGTTAAAAAGAATGCGAAACTAGCATTTAAGAAATGGAACAGAGGTAGGGTTTGTACGACTGTGGTGCTGGAGTGCGAGACCGAGACGGGGAAGTGTGCGACTTGCACGAGGTTTGGGAACTCCAATGCGGCCTCACATAGGACGGCGTCGGTGGAGTGCCCAGCCCGGAAACACGCGGAGGCCAGGATAGTTAACATGACCTACTATGGATAAGTTTATGATAATAAAATTTGGGCAGGTCAATCTCCAGCGCTCGGAACAGGCGACGATGGAGCTCACCACCATCGTGAGACAACTAAACCTGGACGTCGTTGCCGTCCAGGAACAGTACCATAGATCCGGGGCTTTAATGATACAAGGGGAGGGGGGAGTCCTATGGCAGGAATGGTGGTGGGCTCTACGGATATCGCGGTATGCGTACTACGTCACCTAAGCAACGAGTATTGCGTGGTTGCTCAGGTGACGGGCAGAGGGGTGAACGTGTACGTGGTGTCGGCATATTTCAAGTATTCTGACGATATCAGAACGCACTTGCAACATCTTGAGCGTGTGTTGGCAGTTCTGGAAGGCAAAAACTTAATCATCTGCGAAGACACCAATGCGCATTCACCCATGTGGTTCTGCGAGCGTAGGCAATACGTTGGAAGGGGGCAAGACATCGAGTACAGAAGGAGAGAAATGGAGGGATTCATAGCCAGCCACGGGCTAAACATTGAGAACAAAGAAGACCAGCCACCGACTTTTCACAGCACTCAGGGTAGCTCTAATATAGACCTAACGCTGACGAGAGGTGTGAGAGCTCAAGCGTGGAAGGTGTTGCCGGGTGTTAGTTGCAGCGACCACCAATTGATCTACTTTGAGATAAACGGTACTAGAGATTATACTGATGATTCCTTAGAGTTGGCTGGGGAGCAGGCTATCTTCAGGACCCGAGGGGTGGACTGGCCCCGCTTTCGATCCCTCGTACACATAAGAGTCGGCAAGCTGTCGAATAACAGGCCAGCGCAAGAACGATGTGCAGAATTGAATGCCGCGATTCAGTCCGCGGCTCAGGAAGTGGTGGGGACGATCAAGGAAGCTGCGAAAGGACACCCTTGGTGGAACGCCAAATTAGATTGGCTAAGGCGCGTACATGGCAGAGATAGAAGAACCTGGCAGCGGAAACGGGGTACAGGAGGTGAATCCGAAAGACTGGCATACTGCAACTATTGCAAGTCAAGGGCCAAATATCGTCAGGCCATGCGAGACGCACACAGGGCGTATGTAGAGGCTCTGGCGGATAGTGGAAATGCGGATCCTTGGGGTGCCGCGTATAAATCCACAGTAGGGACTGTGCGCCCCCCGAGAAATGTGGTAAATGCTACCAAATTACTCGAGGGCTGCACGAGTGACGTTCGGTCAACAGCGGAGGGTATGCTTAGGGTTTTATGTCCAGATTACAACCCTGGAGCTGACACATTATACCATAGGACGGTAAGGTTGGTGGCGACTTGCATCCCCCCGGTAAAGACAGTGCTTCCCCTGATGCCGATATGGTAGGTCGTATCATTAACAACCTACCCAACAAGGCACCTGGCCTTGACGGAATATCGGCTAAGATATTAAAAGAAGTTTGGAAGGCGGCAGGGACAGAGATAACGGGTGTCTATGACTCATGTTTTAGGGAGGGGATCTTCCCTAACGTTTGGAAACGGGGCAAACTTGTAATTCCTCCGAAAGGAAATGGACGGCCTCTTACCGACCCGAAAGCTTACCGGCCGATCACTCTGTTACCCATTATGGGTAAAGTGCTAGAAAGCTTGATAATAGAGAGCGCACCAAATGTGTTTAGGGCAATTCCGACAGGCAACATGGTTTCGTCAGGGGTAGATCGACCACTACTGCGCTTAATGCCATATTGGCCAAAGCACATAATACGGGAGCAACCTATGTCTACGCAATATTTTTGGACATTGCCGGGGCAATCGATAACGCTTGGTGGCCTATGATTTTGTTAAAGGCTAAGCAGAGAGCCTGCCCGCCAAACATCTACAAGATGTTGGCTAGTTATTTTGCTCAACGTGAGGTTGGTCTGTTTGTTGGCAACCAAGTCGTTTGGAAGACCTCGACAATGGGCTGTCCACAAGGATCAGTATTAGGGCCGGCGGTGTGGAACCTGCACTTGGACAATCTGCTGGACTGGCCTATGCCGGAAGGGGTGGAGATGACGGCGTACGCAGACGACGTGACGTTGACTATTGAGGCCAACTCACGTCGAGAAATTGAATCTAAAGCTGCCAGTGCCTTGGAGGCAGTTGAAAAATGGGGCAAATTAAATAGACTAAACTTTTCACCAACAAAAACCAAGGCTATCACGTTAAAAGGCAGGTTCCAAAGACCACCGCTTATCAAAATGGGAGGTAATACCGTAACTAACGCGGACCATGCTGTCGTGCTGGGGGTTACAGTAGATTCTAGGAAATCGTTCGCGCAACACGCGTCTGATATTTTGGAGAGAGCGGCCGGTTGCTTCGGCAAGGTATCGCGCATCACGTCGGCGACTGGTGGGTTGAAATACGCTGCTTTAAATACTATATACAAGGGCACCTTTGTGCCAACGGTAACGTACGCGGCGGCAGTGTGGCACGCTAGGGTGGGCAATTATTCAGTAAAAAGCGCACTGTTGAGGGGACAAAGGACGTCACTTATCTTAATGACAAAGGCATACAGATCAGTAAGTACAGCGGCTCTCCCGGTGCTCGCGGGTGTGCTCCCGGCTGATCTGCAGATAAAACTGGCGGGAGATATAGGACAGTGGGGATAGGGAGACTCGAGGTACGCGCACTGAAACGTGACACTTACGAGCAGGTGCTCACAGTGGCAGGAGCGCTGGGGAAATGGCGACGATGGTGAAGACCTGAGACGCTTCTTCCCCGACGTACGTAAGAGGATGCAGGCGAAGTGGGTAGAGCCGGACCATGTGGTATCCCAGATACTAACTGGTCACGGCTGTTTTAGGGGCAGGTTAAGGGACATGAGCTTAAGTGAAGGGGGAAGTTGCTTCTGTGGAGCCGCGGAAGAATATCGAGATCATATACTGTGGAATTGTAAAATATACGAGCAGGAGCGTGAAAATATGGTGAATGAGGTAAGGGGCACGAGAGCGGGACCGGTCAACTTCGAGGAACTTGTGGGGACGTCTGCTAACTACGCTGCTCTAAAGAAATTTGCCTACGAGTGAAATAAGAAGCGTAGACCGCTGGAAATTGGCGCATAGGAAAAAAAAAATACCGCAAATCGGGAACAACACCAAGGACAAATACCTATCTGGCTGACCGGTGAACAGGTAGCGTCATTGTATTGTCCATCCCAATTGGGAAGTAACAAGACCGCCCCTTCAGGGGAGAGGTGTCATAGGGACGGAGGTCGAGAATTAAATAACTTGTAGGGAGTCAAGAATTGCACAGAGAAGAGAGCCTCAGAGCAGACTGTGCATCTCCCGCGCTTAGGCCCGTATAACCATGACTGGTTGGTAGGGCCATGGGTTGGTGGTGGGTCTGTCCCTATCTACTCGTTCGCCGACTTCGTTACGGTCGGACGCGTTTCCGCGTGCTCTCGATTTGAAAATTTCATTGAGTGGTTTAATCGCGGTTTTTATTTATTTATTTTTTATTTAATATTTTATTGTACACAACTTATAAGATTTTACAGAGAAAAAAAAAAATAACTAAAAACGTACAAAAGGTAGACTTATCTCTAAGGTAATAAAGATTTCTTCCAGCCTACCCAGCTTACTCTTTCTCAAAATTCTTTATATATAAACGTTGGTTATGTGTTGTGCGTTGAACTAATATACAATTTGTGTTAAATTTCGTTCTTTTAATTAGTTTTTAAATCGTTTTATAATTGTGGACCAAAATGGCACATCGTATGTGTGAGTTATTTGCGACAGGACGCCGTTAATCGTAGCTAAGTATTAGTTTTAAATTGACTATCTTCTATTGTAATTAGTACAGTGCTTAATTAGAATACTTTTAGTGCTTTTAACGCTTTTTTAGCTTGTACATTAACCTAGTATAAGATGGCCGCCGGCCTCGTTGTTAGGTTAGAAATTGACAATGTGCTGCTAGATGTGAACACGTGCTTTCATGACATTTGTTAGTGTGACGTCTGACATAGACTGACATTTCACATAATTGACAGTGACATTGACTTTGACGGCATCAATCACCTGTCATCGGTGGCAGTGACGAGAGTGTGCCAGCTGTCAGTCGAGTTGTCGGGCCGTTGTGCTCTGACGCTTGACAGTTCCGGCGCGTGCTTCGCTGACGTCCTGGTTGTGACGTCACGCGTAAGCTGCGGCGGGCGGAGGTGGTGGTGAGGCACTTTCGCGTCGCATCCGGTGTGCGGGTGAGTTTCGCGGCGACATTTTGGTCGTTCGTGTGAACGGAGCCTTATTTTTAAGTTCGGTAAGTGTTAGGCTAGACTTCATCAGACTTGTGTGTAATTATAAGATTTTAACGACTTTGCACTATTTACGCTTTGAGTACCAATACGTGTATCGTAAGACGTACTGAGCGACAAACACTACGCGAACACCTTGACTTTTACGAACTTATTTTAAGTGATTAGTAGATTACTAAAATGTCGGATAAGGAGTAGGGAAAGGGGGGGGGGACACCAGCTCAGACGTATTAACTAGGGACGAGGTAGAGGAGTTCCTAAGAAGGAGAAGTTTGGAACGAATAGAGCAGGAGCAAGAGAACCTGCGTAGGATAGACGAAGATAGGAGAAGAAGACTCGAGGAGGAGTCAGAAGTGGCAGCTTTTAGCCCTAGGCTTTCGTTGGCGAGAACTCCACCTGGGGGTTTTAGCGCAGCAACGGAAATGGATAGCTGGATGGAGGTTAGTAGAAGGACTGACGCAAGGAAAACTAAGAAGCCGCAGACTTCTCCTGATGAGGAACAAGAAAATAGGAAAAGGCTGGCCAGGAGCACGGTTGTGGAAGAGGTACCACCTGTTGGGGGAATCCTCACCCGGACTAGGGAGGCTGAAGGGGTGTCAGGAATCAGGCAGGCTGCAACGGAGGCTCCGGTTACCACCAGACAAACAATGGAAGAAGGGGGAGGCGGGCTAGGCTCACTTTCCAAGGCGGACCTGTTAGACAAAGTGTATGGGGGAGTCCAAGGGATAATGGGCATCATGAAGGCGCCAAACAAGCTCAACGTTGCCGACAAGGTGTCAATCAGCACATACGGCCAGGATGTGATTGCTGCGGTGGCTGCGCTGGAGCTGAGGTTGGCCGAGGCGGAGCACCAGGTTCTAGAGGCGAAGGCTAAGGTGGCGTATCTAGAACTTGAGGTGATAAAGGCTTCATTGGATGGGGGCAAAGAACATAGGGCTACCGAGGAGGTGGCAGGTAGGGTTGTGACATCTTATGCTGGCTGTCTCAAATTAGCAAATAAGAACACGCGGCCGAAACCGGCAACCACACAGGGCTCCATCTTGGCCGTGTACCCGACTGAGGATGGTGCTGCAAAGACGTCCGACGACACCAAGGCGATACTGAAGCAAAAAATTGACCCGATTAAAATGGGAATTCCTATCCCAAAAATAAATAGGATAGGAAACGGTGGCGTTATGGTGAAAACCACCAGTGCGGCCGCGGTAACGGCTCTAAAGGAGGCGATTCCACCAGGTTTCAGAACGGCAGAACCAACAGCGAGGAAGCCCTTGGTTGCGTTGAAAAATATTGACGGAGATCCAGAGGTGGACTCTGTGCTGTCGGCTCTCTATGAGCAAAACCTTAAAAAGATGGGAACCTGGTCTATGGAACTAGTTAGGAGCAATGCCAAGTTGACTTTTAAAAAATGGAATCGGGGCAGAGTCTGTACGACGGTGGTACTGGAGTGTACTCCGAAGATGAGGGATGCACTGGTCAGTCAGGAGTACGTCTATATTGGATGGGAAACCATCCAGGTAGTAGACTTCGTTAATGTGATTTGCTGCAATAAATGCCAAATGTACGGCCACAAAGAGCTTTACTGCAAGGCTAAAGAGCGGACATGCGGACGTTGTGCTGAGACAGGGCACAAATCTGAGGAGTGCAAGTCCGAAGAACAAAAGTGTGCCACATGCACCAAATTTGGAAATACTGCAGCTGACAACCACAGGACGGCATCACCAGAATGTCCGGCGAGAAAATTTGCGGAAACCAGGGTAATAAATATGACCCATTATGGATAGTACAAAACTTAAAATAGGACAGGCCAATCTTCAGAGGTCGGAGCAGGCGACGCTAGAACTCACAACCATAATTAAAGAAATGAATCTGGACATAACGTTAGTGCAGGAGCAATACGTAACTGCCCACCCCAAAATCATTCAGAGGGGAACGAATCCAATGGCGGGTATGGTGATAAGCGGCTCTGACTTAGCGGTATGTGTGTTAACTCACTTATCTAACGAATACTGCGTGGTGGCTCAGGTGGTGGGTAGGGGGCTAGATGTGCATTTGGTGTCGGCCTATTTTAAATATAGTGACGATATAGTAGTACATCTGCAACATTTGGAGAGTCATGACGGCATTACGGGGGAAAAGTATTGTTATATGTGCTGACACCAATGCACACTCGCCTCTCTGGCATTGTGAGCGCTGTCAATATGTCGGCAGAAGACCCGACACTGAGCACCGCAGAAAGGAAATGGAGGGATTCATTGCCAGCCACGACTTGAAAGTTGAAAACTTGGAAGGACAACCACCGACCTTTTGTGGCACCCACGGTCATTCCAATATAGATGTCACTCTCACTAAGCGAGTTGGGGTAGTGGGCTGGAAGGTGGTACCAGGGGCTAGCTGCAGTGACCATCAACTGATAGTCTTTGAACTGCTGGGTAAGGCAATTGATGCTGTTAAGGAAGACGCTGCGAAGGAGTTAGCGGGGGAGCAGGCTATTTTCAGGTCGCGAGGGGTTGACTGGTCGCGTTTCCGCTCCCTCTTGCATGTCAGGGTGGGAGGGCTAAAAAAGCATAATTCCGCCAGCGCGCGTTGTAGCGAGCTGAACGACCTCATCCAAACTGTAGCCCAGGAAACTGTTGGAGTGGTCAAAAGTAAGGAAGGGGGACATCCGTGGTGGACGGAGAAATTAGATTGGTTAAGGAGAAACCAAGGTAGAGATAGGAGGGCTTGGCAACGGTTGCGGCGGATTGGGGGGGACGTAGAGGAATTGGCACATAACAAATACCGTCAATCTTAAAGTACCTTACACAGGAAGAGACGGCACTCTGAAATTATCATCTGTAGAAATCATACAAGCTAGCAAAGGCACAGATAAACCTGTCAAATCTGCAATAGTAATAATCGGTGACGCATTTAAAGTGACTCGATATCCTGAACTATCCGATGAAAATATTGTATGTGCAAAATTACATAACCAGCAGTTCAGTGTATTCATTGTATCAGTCTATTTGGAAAAAGATGCAGAAATGTCGGAATATATATCACGCTTACATAAAATTTTACAGGCCTCCAATCACACGCAGGTGATAATATCTGGTGACATCAATGCGCGTAGTCAGTGGTGGGGTGATAAAAAGGAAGACTCTAGGGGATCACAGTTCACGGAATTCTTGTTGCAAAACGACCTAGTGATTGTCAACACCGGTAGTGTACCAACGTTTAATGCAATACGTAACGATATCGAGTATTGCAGTATAGTGGATGTAACGGTATGTTCTAGTGACATCAGTCGCTTTGTAACAGAATGGAAAACCGAACCCAATTTAGTCACATTATCGGATCATCGTGCATCAACTTTTAAAATTCTAACTAAAGAATCCATCAGTCAATCCCGTCCATCCACTCGTATTTTCAATACCAACAAAGCTAATTGGTTGTCTTTTAAATCGGAACTGGTTGATAGACTTGCAGCTTCTAATTTCACAACTGCCCGTGTAAATGGGGTTAAAACATCTGATGAAATGAATAAACTAGTAGAAGAATTAACAGAAGCAATACATCTCACCTGCAGTAATACAATGCCTAAGCTAAAGGAAAGAAAGTCTAACAAAAACACCATCTGGTGGAACTCTGAACTAGAGTCGTTGAAGAGGCAGATAATTAAAACAAGGAGAAAGATTCGTAGAGCCAATAATTATCGCAAGCGCTTCTTGGTAGAAGAATATATAGTTTTAAAAGAAACATATAAAAAACAACTAATTGATGCTAGGACTAAAAGTTGGAAGAAGTTCTGTACTGAGGAATCTAAAGATACAATTTGGAATAGGCTGTATAAGGTGTTGAACCAATCCGAAGGAGGTTTAGATTCAATGCTAAAGGGAACAGATGGAAAACTACTTAACCCGGAGGGTTCGGCGGACTTACTCGCAACAACGTTTTTTTCTAAAGACCCAGAATGTACAGATGATGTGAATCAGAATAAAATTCGGGCTTTGAACTCTCAAATTCTAAATAATCTAAAGTTGGACTTGCAAGACAATGTCACAAGCAGAATTCCTATAACTCAAAACGAAATATTGAATGTTGCAAAAAGTATTGGACCAACTAAGGCTCCTGGAGGCGATGGCTTTACTGCAGATATCATTTTCCACACAATTGAAGCGATTGGTCAAATAATTGAGGCAATTTACAATACTTGTTTGGATCTAGGACATTTCCCAACAATCTGGAAGCAGGCTATAGTAAGAATAATTAAAAAACCAATGAAGGACGACTACCAGCACCCAAAATCTTATAGACCGATTGGCCTGCTTCCAGTGTTGGGAAAAATCTTAGAAAAAATCATAGCCAAGCGAATTCTGTGGCATATGGGCACAACTGGAAAACTAAGTCAGAGGCAGTACGGCTTTATGCCACAAGTCTCAACGGAAGATGCACTCTTTGATGCCGTTGAAGTCATAAAAAGGGCCTTGACCAGAAAAGACTGATTGCAGTTGTGTCCATAGACATAGAAGGAGCGTTTGATAATGCTTGGTGGCCGGGAATTATTTATCAGCTTCATAGGCTCAAATGTCCTGCACCACTGCTGCAAATCATGGCCAGCTACCTGTCAAATCGTTCGGTCTTGGTGCAGTATGCGGGGTGTACAGTATCAAGAGCAACACAGAAAGGTTGTATTCAGGGATCTACCTGCGGCCCCCTCATGTGGAACGTTTTGATGAACCCCTTATTGGTCGAGACTTCATCGCTGGAAGCTCATGTGCAGGCTTTCGCAGACGATATTCTTGTAATAGCGACTGCGAGGACTGCCATCGAGCTCAGCACAGTCACGAATAAGGCTCTCTGTGTTATAGAAAGATGGGGAAAGAGCAACAAATTACGTTTCGCTGCACAAAAGACACAGGGGGTTTTAATAACCAGAAAACTCAAATATGATCAACCCAGTATAACTTTTTGTGGAATAGATGTGCAAATGGGGGACAGTATCAAGATTTTGGGAGTTTTGCTGGATAAAAATCTATCTTTTAAAACACACTTGGAGTATGTGGTGTCGAAGACGGCAAAACTATACAAATCCATTACACGCGCTACCAGGCCCACATGGGGAATGAACTTGGAGATCATTCGTCTAATATATTTGGCAGTGATTGAGCCCACAGTTCTTTACGCAGCAAGTGTCTGGAATCATGTTGTTTCCAGAAAATATGCGATTAAAAGACTTAGTAGCATGACCAGACGATTTGCCATTGCAATTAGCAAAGCACACCGGACCACTTCCACCTCCGCTAGCTTATGCTTGGCCAGAATACTGCCCCTTGACCTCCGAGTTCAAGAATCACATGATCTCTACCTTTATAAAAGGGGAAAGCATATTGAAGATCTACCTGGCTGCCATCTGCAAAAAAGAATCAGTCCTTTTGATTTACCTCACCCGGCCTTTAGAGAGCCTATTGATTTTAGACTAGCGCTTACACAGGCGGAAGTTTTAAATTATGATAGTGACAGCTCAATGTTGTTTACTGATAGAAATAAAATCGAGGGCAAGACGGCCGGAGCAGTGACCTGGTGGGAATCAAACGAAGAAAAGAAATATTCTACTTTTAGATTAGCGGATCACTGTTCAGTCTTTCAGGCTGAACAGATTGCTATATTGAAAGCCCTGGAAATTCTTCTGAAAACCAGATCGAAATTTAAAAATCCAATCATTTTGAGTGATTCTCGTTCAGCCCTTGAAGCCCTAAAAAATCCCGATAACTGCAATCCTATAGTTGTCGACATTTATACTAAAATTAATACACTTAGAGATTCCGGAGTGTGCGTTAAGTTTCTATGGATAAAAGCCCACGAAGGCATTCCTGGTAATGAAAGAGCCGACTATCTGGCAAAAACAGCAGCTCTCTCCAAAAAGACTGGTCCAATTTATAACGCTGTACCTATTTCTAAAATGAAAGCAATCATAAGGGAAGCAATTATAGGAAAATGGCAGAATAGACATTCGGACAGCTCTACTGGAGCTGGCACTAGATTATTTTTTTCTGAAATGATAAGTGCATATAGAATACTAAAAAACATTCAGATGAATAATATTACTGCTCAACTTCTTACCGGCCATGGGGCATTTAAGTCTTATTTGTACAGGTTCAAACTTACAGACTCACCTTTGTGTTCCTGCGATGGAATTTCGGATCAAACTGTGGTTCACGTATTGGATGAGTGTGCTATGTTCTCCATGCTGCGAACAGAATATGAAATACAATTAGGTTATCAAATAGTTTCACATAATTACGCTCTGTTAATTGCAAATAAAAACACTCGGAACACATTTCTAGAATACTGCATAAAGTTAATAAGGAAATTATGTGTATTGAACGGTTACTCTAATTAATTTTCCATACAAAATTAAAATTACATAAATTCTCCGCAAAAAACATTAAAACAAACAAAATATAAATTATACAAGTAACAAATAAAATAAATTAACTCACTAACGTTAGCTCAAGCAAAACTAAAAGCCAGGAATAAAAAGGAAGGAAAAAAAGAAAACAAAAATAGAAGGAAAACACGCGACTTCACAGATATACATAAAATATATATAAAATAAATGATAAATGGAACTAGATATATATAATACTTATATGTATGCATGCCATTTGATTTCATGTGTAAAAGTATGTTAAGCCTGGTAGAAATTTGAATGGGATAGCAAATTTACTACACACGGTCGAAATTATTAAATTAATATATAATAAATAAATACATGTATATAATAATATATAAAAAATAAAAAAAAGGAAAACACGCGACTTCACAGATATACATAAAATATGTATAAAATAAATGATAAAAGGAACTAGGTATATATAAATATATAAGTATGCATGCCATTAGATTTTACGTGTAAAAGTATGTTAAGCCTAGTAGGAATTTGAGTGGGATAGCAAATTTACTACACACGGTCGAAATAAATAAATAAATATATAATAAATAAATACATGTATACAATAAAATATATATAAAAAAATAAAAAAATAAATAAAAAAAAAGAGAAAGAAAAGCAAAGAAAAAAAAGTAACAAAAAAATACAATAGAGAGACTAATAGACCGTAGAACGTTTAGAAATAAATAAACTTTCAGTAAGCAAATTCAGATACCTTTTCTAGAATAAAATATAAAGAAAGAAGAAAGAAAGAAGAAAGAAAGAAAATATTTATTTGCAAGAATATGGGTGTTACAAGTTGTTAAAAATAAATTAAGTTACCGACATATTCTACCAATATATGGTGTGCAAATATTTAAAAAAATATATCATTATATTATATTACATTTAAAATTATAAATTGTATCGATTTTTCAGAATTACTACCGGATCGGAACGCGGCCACACACTGAGAAGATCCGGCGGAAGAAACTCAGCGGGCTGGTCTTTTTTTCTCTAATTTATGTTCTTGTTATAAATATACAAGGATGATTCCATATTACAAAGTTATTTTTATAATTACAAGTTTCATATTTTGAGTAATTTTTTTTTTATAATTTACATAATGTTCACCATTTACAAAATTTTTACTACATTGAATTTTTTTTTAAGGACAATTCAACAAACTTATATTTCTATCCATTAACATTTAATTTTATCGGCTAAAAATTCTTTAATATCATAATAAGTTTTATCTAACAGCAAATCAAACAACTTTTTGCGAAATTTATTTATAGGCAATGATTTAAGACTATCAGGAATATGATTGTATATAATAATAGACATACAATACACATTTTTTGTAAAAATATTTAATTTTTGGTTAGGCACATATAATTTCTTACTATTCCTAAAATATGAGTTACCAGTGACTTCAGCATTTGTTTTAAATAACTTTTGGTGCTTTTTTACAAATATGCATACCTCTAAAATATACAAACATGGTAAGGGAAGTACTTTAAGAGACTTGAAAAGTGGTTTACAGGAATGTAACTGATTAACACCACATATTGCTCGAATACATTTCTTTTGGACTCTAAAAATTCGTACCAATTCAACAGAATTTCCCCAAATAGGAATTCCATATTGTAAATTAGAAGAGACATATCCATGATATGCTAATAGGGAGGCTTTTGCGTCTCCTACTTCCCTTAGTCTTCTCAAGACATAGACAAATCTATCAATCTTATTACATAGAGATTCAATGTGTGCTTTCCAATTACAATTTTTGTCAATAATTATTCCTAAAAAGTTTGTATAATCTACATCATCTATATTTACTTTATTTAAAAATATATTTGTGTTTTTGGTAATATTACTGTGGTAGTTCTGAAATTCAATTAATTTTGTTTTAGTTACATTAACTTTTAAATTATTATTAATTAACCAGTCTGAAACTTGGAATAAGGTTTCGGTTGTTTCATTTACCAAGTCTTTTTTATTTTTACATTTAATAAGTAGGGTAGTGTCATCAGCAAATAAAAAGCAATCATGTTTTATACTATCAGGAAGATCATTGATATAAATTAAAAATAGCAAGGGTCCTAAAACACTGCCCTGTGGTACACCACAGTTGTTAACAAGGTAGTTTGAAGTATATATTTTTTTACGGTTTCCGCATATTTTAGATATTTCAACACATTGTTTCCTATTCTCTAAATAACTCTTTATCCAATCTAAAGACTTCCCTCTAATACCATATTTTTCAAGTTTTGATAATAAAATATTGTGTGAAACAAAATCAAATGCCTTACTCATATCCAAAAATACACAAAGTGGATACATTTTCTTATTCAGACATTCAGTTATGCTCTTTACTAAATCAAAACATGCTAATGTAGTAGACCTACCTTTCCTAAATCCATATTGATTATTTTTTAGTAGGTCAAAATCAAGTAAATAATTATAGAGCTTTTCATACATAATTTTTTCAAAGATTTTTGAAATGACTGGAATTAAAGTAATAGGTCTATAATTGTTCATATCGCACATATCTCCTTTTTTAAACAACGGTTTGACAATACACTTTTTTAATCGTTCTGGATATTTACCTTCCAAAAATGACAAATTAATTATATGGCTAAGAGGTTTTGATATTACACTAGCAACATTTTTCAATAATTCTGTGCTAATATTATCATAGCCAGTAGCTTAAGTATTTCTCAATGAATGAATAACTTTTTTCACATCATGCTCATCTACTGGTGTCAAATACATGGTTTTACTTCAATTTGGTAAAAAATATGATTTTGAAGTATTTGTAGATTTGACTTTTACACTACTTGATTTTGTCTGGTTTATAAAAAAATTATTAAATAGATTACAGATTGTTTGAGTATTTTTATGGAGTTTAAATAGAAAATTAATTTAAAAGTATTAATAAACATAAGACAAAACCGCTGCATAATAAACAGCAGCGATAAAAGCATGATAAATTATTAAAAAAAAAATAAAAAAAATACCGTCAATCTAGAATAAAGTATAGGCAGGCTATGCGGGACGCGCACAAGCAATATATTGAGTTATTGGCGGATTCCGGTAACACGGATCCATGGGGCGCGGCCTATAAATCGGTAGCTATAAATCGGGACTATAAATCGGGACTATAAGGCCTATAAATCGGGACTGTACGTCCCCCGCGTAATGTCGTAAATGGGATCAAATTATTGGAAGGGCATACGGGAGATGTCTCCTCTACGATGGAGGGTCTGTTAGCGGCTCTTTGTCCGGACGACAACGCTGCTACAGATACAGAGTACCATAAGACGATAAGGTTGGCAGCTGCATGTATTCCCTCGGGAGAGGATAGTATTACCGTTGACGTTGACAAGGTGGGTCGAATAATTCGGAATTTGCCAAACAAGGCGCCGGGAATAGATGGGATTAATGCGATGATAATGAAGGAATCATTTAAGGCGGCAGGAACAGAGATAACGGGGGCATATGAGGCCTGTTTTAGGGAAGGGGTATTTCCGGATATCTGGAAACGAGGGAAGCTTGTAGTGATACCGAAAGGGAATGATAGGCCGTTAACGGATCCCAAAGCATACCGGCCCATCACTCTTTTGCCGGATATGGGGAAGGTTTTAGAAAGGCTAATGATAGAGTGCGCACCTAACGTTTTCGGACGGGTTTCGGATAGACAGCACGGGTTTGTCAGAGGTAGGTCTACTACTTCTGCGCTCGATGCGATACTAGAAAGGGCACATAACTCTGGGGCGACCTATGTCCATGCAATATTTCTTGACATCTCGGGAGCCTTCGACAACGCTTGGTGGCCGATGATAATGGTAAAGGTAAAGCAGAGATCCTGCCCACCAAATATATATAGAATGTTGGCCAGCTACTTCACGCAACGAAGGGTGGGTATGTTTGCTGGCAACCAGGCAGCGTGGAAGGTCTCGACGATGGGATGCCCACAGGGCTCAGTTATGGGACCCGCGGTGTGGAACCTGCACCTTGACAATCTTCTTGAATGGCCGATGCCGGATGGTGTCGAACTGACTGCGTACGCGGATGACGTAACAGTTGTAATTGAGGCGAACTCTAGGCGGGAGATAGAATCAAAGGCGTCATGTGCTTTACATGCTATCCAGGAGTGGGGGGAGCGTAATAAGCTCACATTTTCGCCAGCCAAAACAAAGTCATTGACGTTGAAGAGCAGGTTCCAGAGGCCACCGATAATCAAAATGTTGGGTAGTTCTATAAGGAATGTGGAACATGCGGTCGTGCTGGGAGTGACACTTGACTCTCGGAAGTCCTTTGTCCAGCATGCTACCGATATAGTCGAAAGAGCGGCCGGATGCTTTGGAAAGGTGTCTAGAATAAGCTCTACTACTGGGGGGGTCAGATACTGGGCTTTGAGGACAATTTACAAGGGTACCTTCGTAGCTACCGTCACTTACGCGGCAGCGATATGGCACAACAGGGTAGGGGTGTATCCGGTCCGGAGCGCGTTATTAAGGGGACAGAGGACCTCATTGGTGCTTTTAACGAAAGCTTACAGGTCCGTTAGCACGGAAGCCCTTCCGGTACTTGCGGGTGTGCTCCCGGCGGATTTGCAAGTCAAACTTGCCGGAGAGGTCACCCGGGGGGCGGTAGGACTTGACAAACTTGGAAGAAACGCGCTCAAGAAGAGCGCACTGAACCGGATACAAACCGAATGGCAGGAGCGTTGGGGGGGCAGCGATAAAGGCCGAGACCTCTACCGCTTCTTTCCCAACGTGAGAACTCGTATGTCGGCTAAATGGGTTGAGCCTGACCATGTCACGTCACAAAAAACAAACAAACTGGCCATGGCTGTTTCCGGGGAAGGCTGCGTGACATGGCGCTTAGTGTGACCGGAATCTGCTTTTGCGGACTCTCGGATGAGTATAGGGACCACATTCTGTGGCATTGTCCTTTATATGACGACGAGAGGAGAATTATGCTTGATGGGCTGGAGAGGGTGGAGACGGGGCCTGTCTACTTCGAGCAGCTTGTCAAGACGCAGGCGAACTTCAGGCTGCTCGCGGGATTCGCGCATGCGTGGTTGGTACAAGAGGCGCTAGCCTCTGGAGATTGGCCAGTAAGTAAAATCGCGGCTTAGGCGAACGAGAAGCTGTGATTGTGCCGTCCTTTCCCAATTGGGACAGCTGCCGAGACCGCCCCTTCAGGGGAGAGGTGTCATAGGGACAGAGGTCTTGAATTAAATAACTTGTAGGGAGTCAAGAATTGCACAGAGAAGAGAGCCTAAGAGCAGACTCTGTGCATCTCTCGCGCTTAGGCCCGTATAACCGTGAGGTTGGTAGGGCCATGGGTTGGTGGTGGGTCTGTCCCTATCTACTGTTGTGACTTGTTCGCCGGACGTCGTGACGGTCGGACAGGAATTCGCGAGCTCCTCGCTTAAAAAATATTTTGAGTGGGATAGCCGGGAATATTTTAACTTTTTTCACTGCGGTGTTGTTTCTAGTTCTCAGTGCTAACATTTTATGTAAACTTACTGTGTGAATTTTGTACATTTATTTAGTTTTTAGTGCTTTATTGTATGGACCATGTGGGTGGACATGAAGATGGTGCTTTTCGCGACAGGACGCATTTCCGCTAAGTATCTTTTAATTATTAGTTGGTGTGCGTGTGTTAGTCGTAGTTATATATATAGTATTGCACTTTATTAACATTTCTTAGCATAAGTTATAGTAGTTTTAGTTTTAACATAACCTAAAACCACGTGCTCGCACGACCGCGTGCTATAAGTGACATTTACGGGTGACGTCCGCTGACAGCTGTCAGCGTATGTCAACCGCGCGACAGACAATACAGACAGTGACGTGCGCGGGAGTGTTCTTGACTTGTATATTTTATTGCGTGAACAACATTTTTCAACTGTGTCATTTGTATAGTGTTGCTATTAGTAAATAATCGTGCGAACATTTCTTACAAAACTCATTACCTACAACGTGAACACCTTTCAAAATGGGGGACAAGGAAAAAGGTGGCAGAATGTCTAGGGAGATCGTGGATATGCTCCGCAAAAGGAGTGAAGAGCGCATCGCTGAGGAGCAGGCGATGCTCCGTCGACTGGAGGAAGAGTCAGATGACTTGGGAGCTGGGTTTCGTCCGCGCTTGTCACTGGCTAGAACCCCACCAAGGGGCCCTAGCCCGGTGCCTGCTGCGGCGGTGACTGACGATGAGGGCCAAGAGGCAGCAAAGATTATGGAGGCCAGGAAAACGAAGAGGCCCCAAACCTCACCTGAGGAACTGCAAGATAATCGTAAGAGGTTGGCTAGGAGTTTCGCGGTTGAGGACCCCCCACCAGTAGGGGGGATACTAACAAGAAATAGAGAGGCGGAGCCTGCACAACCAGGCAAACAAGGAACCGGAGAAGGACAACCGGGCAATAACCTGGCGGCGCTGTCCAAAATGGAACTGCTGGAGAAGGCATACGCTGGTGTGCAGGGAATTATGGGGGTGATGAAGGCCCCAAATAAATTAAACCTTGCCGATAAGGTCTCGGTCAGTTCGCACGGCCAAGAAATCATCGCAGTGGTGGCTGCCCTTGAATTGAAATTAGCCGATGCCGAGAACCTGATACTAGAAGAATAGGCGAAAGTGGCTCACCTCGAAATAGAGGTTCTTAAGGCCACCATGGAATCGGGAGGTGAGACTAGGGTGGCAGTTCCGGGGGGGAGAAGACGGGCTTGACCTCCTATGCGGGATGCCTAAAACTGGCCAACAGAAGGACCCTGCCAAAGCCGGCAACCCCTCAGGACACTGTTCTAGCCGTATACCCTACCGAAGAAGGCACAGCCAAAACGTCGGACGACACTAAGGCTGCGCTAAAACAGCAAATAGACCCTATTAAAATAGGCGTCCCTATCACGCGGCTAAACAAGATAGGAAATGGCGGTGTCGTATTGAGGACGACTAGCGCGGCAGCAACAGCAGCACTCAAGGAGGTCATCCCTCCTGGCTTCAGAGGGCCTACCATGAACTCTTATAATACTTGTCAAGTTCCAGGCAGTTCAACTATGAGTATTAACCTGTCAGGTTTTACTATCGTACCATGAACTAATTCTTGTTGAGCTGCAATGCGTCGTCTTCTGGCCGGTTACATTATCTCTGGCAGGACATATCAAATTAACGTCGAGAAACACATAACTTGCCGATTTTTTAATTTTAGTATAAAGTTATTATTATTAATGCATTTTAATTAGATATCTTGAATTTAAGAATACAAATTGGCAAAAGAGATCGAGATTTAAGTTATTTAAAGTCTACGTAAAATATATGGAACATAAAGTAAACCACGTAATATTTGTTAAGCGGCATTCATTAAAGAACGCAACTCTGGGAATATTACACATGACCTTGAACTGTTTAATAAAGACATTTAGGTTATGAGCGCGGTTTTTAAATTTCTTGAGTACGTCTTGATTTTTTGAGATTAGAGTTTTGGAATAGTTTGTGACTATTTTAAAGCTTAAAATTACACATTGATTTCATGAACATGATTGATATCGGAAGCAAAACGATCGATATCAATATATTCAATGAACAATTGGAAGTTTTATGAGATATTTTAATTACTTATAAAGATATTGCAACGGGATTCAATGAAAGTGCACACTCAAAATGTTAATTTTCATCACACATCTAAATTTATGTGTATCTCCTCTGTGGTCTAGTGGTCCGGTGTCGGAGTTGATCACATGAGGTGCCGGGTCGGACAATCCAACAAAATGTGTTTTTCAGTTTTCTGACCTAAAAGCAATGTTGCCCGGGATTGGAAAAAGTGCCCGGGTGGCGATAGGCTTTGGCTAATCGTAGGTACACTTGTTGTACCTCTGCCTACCTGTTTGGGGATATGGGCGTGAAGATACTTTTTTTTATCTAAAATTAAAAATAAATAAAAAATGCTTTAAAAGTAAGTAAATATTAAATAATAAATAAATAACTTTAAATAGAAGTAATGAATTAGGTTCTATATTTTACACCAATATCAATATTTTTCTAAAACACAGTTAATGTCAAAATATATACAGTATAAATTCCTAATAGGACTAGGGCTAGGAATAGCAGTAATAATAAAAAATACCTACGTTTACCGTATATTTAAGACAATACAATCCAATAAAAGTTACTTTTTTCCACCTGCAAGTGACCGGCAATATTATGACACATTAGCAGTTCAAATATCGATTTCGTTCTCACAAAAACACTTCATGGTACGCTAACGCAGGGCAGAAGTTGGTTTGAATAGTAAAACGATCGCTCGCCGGCATAGGTCACGTGGTCACTGACTGGCCTGTTAGATAACGCTTTCATGGTACGAAATAGCAGGACAGTTTAATTATCGGCTAAAATTGACCTGCTATAAGAGTTCATGGTAGGACCGCAGGACCTCGGAGCCGACAACCAGGAAGCCGTTGGTCGCTCTTAAAAACATTGATGGAGACCCTGATGTAGACTCTGTTATTTCGACCATATACGAGCAGAACTTGAAGAGAACGGGTGGCTGGACATTAGATAGCGTTAAAAAGAATGCGAAACTAGCATTTAAGACATGGAACAGAGGTAGGGTTTGTACGACTGTGGTGCTGGAGTGCTCGCCGCGCTTGAGGGACGCCATTATTGGGCTCGACATATTATTCCTGGGCTGGGAGACGATCCAAGTGACGGATTACGTCAGTGTCATCTGCTGCAGTAAGTGCCAAGTCTACGGCCACAAAGAGAAATTTTGTAAGGCCCAGGAATACACGTGCGGCAAATGTGCAGGATCTGGCCACAGGTCGGCGGACTGTACATCCGAGACGGGGAAGTGTGCGACTTGCACGAGGTTTGGGAACTCCAATGCGGCCTCACATAGGACGGCGTCGGTGGAGTGCCCAGCCCGGAAACACGCGGAGGCCAGGATAGTTAACATGACCTACTATGGATAAGTTTATGATAATAAAATTTGGGCAGGTCAATCTCCAGCGCTCGGAACAGGCGACGATGGAGCTCACCACCATCGTGAGACAACTAAACCTGGACGTCGTTGCCGTCCAGGAACAGTACCATAGATCCGGGGCTTTAATGATACAAGGGGAGGGGGGAGTCCTATGGCAGGAATGGTGGTGGGCTCTACGGATATCGCGGTATGCGTACTACGTCACCTAAGCAACGAGTATTGCGTGGTTGCTCAGGTGACGGGCAGAGGGGTGAACGTGTACGTGGTGTCGGCATATTTCAAGTATTCTGACGATATCAGAACGCACTTGCAACATCTTGAGCGTGTGTTGGCAGTTCTGGAAGGCAAAAACTTAATCATCTGCGAAGACACCAATGCGCATTCACCCATGTGGTTCTGCGAGCGTAGGCAATACGTTGGAAGGGGGCAAGACATCGAGTACAGAAGGAGAGAAATGGAGGGATTCATAGCCAGCCACGGGCTAAACATTGAGAACAAAGAAGACCAGCCACCGACTTTTCACAGCACTCAGGGTAGCTCTAATATAGACCTAACGCTGACGAGAGGTGTGAGAGCTCAAGCGTGGAAGGTGTTGCCGGGTGTTAGTTGCAGCGACCACCAATTGATCTACTTTGAGATAAACGGTACTAGAGATTATACTGATGATTCCTTAGAGTTGGCTGGGGAGCAGGCTATCTTCAGGACCCGAGGGGTGGACTGGCCCCGCTTTCGATCCCTCGTACACATAAGAGTCGGCAAGCTGTCGAATAACAGGCCAGCGCAAGAACGATGTGCAGAATTGAATGCCGCGATTCAGTCCGCGGCTCAGGAAGTGGTGGGGACGATCAAGGAAGCTGCGAAAGGACACCCTTGGTGGAACGCCAAATTAGATTGGCTAAGGCGCGTACATGGCAGAGATAGAAGAACCTGGCAGCGGAAACGGGGTACAGGAGGTGAATCCGAAAGACTGGCATACTGCAACTATTGCAAGTCAAGGGCCAAATATCGTCAGGCCATGCGAGACGCACACAGGGCGTATGTAGAGGCTCTGGCGGATAGTGGAAATGCGGATCCTTGGGGTGCCGCGTATAAATCCACAGTAGGGACTGTGCGCCCCCCGAGAAATGTGGTAAATGCTACCAAATTACTCGAGGGCTGCACGAGTGACGTTCGGTCAACAGCGGAGGGTATGCTTAGGGTTTTATGTCCAGATTACAACCCTGGAGCTGACACATTATACCATAGGACGGTAAGGTTGGTGGCGACTTGCATCCCCCCGGTAAAGACAGTGCTTCCCCTGATGCCGATATGGTAGGTCGTATCATTAACAACCTACCCAACAAGGCACCTGGCCTTGACGGAATATCGGCTAAGATATTAAAAGAAGTTTGGAAGGCGGCAGGGACAGAGATTACGGGTGTCTATGACTCATGTTTTAGGGAGGGGATCTTCCCTAACGTTTGGAAACGGGGCAAACTTGTTATTCTTCCGAAAGGAAATGGACGGCCTCTTACCGACCCGAAAGCTTACCGGCCGATCACTCTGTTACCCATTATGGGTAAAGTGCTAGAAAGCTTGATAATAGAGAGCGCACCAAATGTGTTTAGGGGCAATTCCGACAGGCAACATGGTTTCGTCAGGGGTAGATCGACCACTACTGCGCTTAATGCCATATTGGCCAAAGCACATAATACGGGAGCAACCTATGTCCACGCAATATTTTTGGACATTGCCGGGGCAATCGATAACGCTTGGTGGCCTATGATTTTGTTAAAGGCTAAGCAGAGAGCCTGCCCGCCAAACATCTACAAGATGTTGGCTAGTTATTTTGCTCAACGTGAGGTTGGTCTGTTTGTTGGCAACCAAGTCGTTTGGAAGACCTCGACAATGGGCTGTCCACAAGGATCAGTATTAGGGCCGGCGGTGTAGAACCTGCACTTGGACAATCTGCTGGACTGGCCTATGCCGGAAGGGGTGGAGATGACGGCGTACGCAGACGACGTGACGTTGACTATTGAGGCCAACTCACGTCGAGAAATTGAATCTAAAGCTGCCAGTGCCTTGGAGGCAGTTGAAAAATGGGGCAAATTAAATAGACTAAACTTTTCACCAACAAAAACCAAGGCTATCACGTTAAAAGGCAGGTTCCAAAGACCACCGCTTATCAAAATGGGAAGTAATACCGTAACTAACGTGGACCATGCTGTCGTGCTGGGGGTTACAGTAGATTCTAGGAAATCGTTCGCGCAACACGCGTCTGATATTGTGGAGAGAGCGGCCGGTTGCTTCGGCAAGGTATCGCGCATCACGTCGGCGACTGGTGGGTTGAAATACGCTGCTTTAAATACTATATACAAGGGCACCTTTGTGCCAACGGTAACGTACGCGGCGGCAGTGTGGCACGCTAGGATGGGCAATTATTCAGTAAAAAGCGCACTGTTGAGGGGACAAAGGACGTCACTTATCTTAATGACAAAGGCATACAGATCAGTAAGTACAGCGGCTCTCCCGGTGCTCGCGGGTGTGCTCCCGGCTGATCTGCAGGTAAAACTGGCGGGAGATATAACTAATAGGACAGTGGGGATAGGGAGACTCGAGGTACGCGCACTGAAACGTGACACTTACGAGCAGGTGCTCACAGAGTGGCAGGAGCGCTGGGGAAATGGCGACGATGGTGAAGACCTGAGACGCTTCTTCCCCGACGTACGTAAGAGGATGCAGGCGAAGTGGGTAGAGCCGGACCATGTGGTATCCCAGATACTAACTGGTCACGGCTGTTTTAGGGGCAGGTTAAGGGACATGAGCTTAAGTGAAGGGGGAAGTTGCTTCTGTGGAGCTGCGGAAGAATATCGAGATCATATACTGTGGAATTGTAAAATATACGAGCAGGAGCGTGAAAATATGCTGAATGAGGTAAGGGGCACGACAGCGGGACCGGTCAACTTCGAGGAACTTGTGGGGACGTCTGCTAACTACGCTGCTCTAAAGAAATTTGCCTACGAGTGGAATAAGAAGCGTAGACCGCTGGAACTCGGCGCATAGAAAGAGGAAAAAAAAAAGCTGCAAATCGGGAACAACACCACGGACTTATACCTATCTGGCTGACCGGTGAACAGGTAGCGTCATTGTATTGTCCATCCCAATTGGGAAGTAACAAGACCGCCCCTTCAGGGGAGAGGTGTCATAGGGACGGAGGTTGAGAATTAAATAACTTGTAGAGAGTCAAGAATTGCACAGAGAAGAGAGCCTCAGAGCAGACTCTGTGCATCTCCCGCGCTTAGGCCCGTATAACCATGACTGGTTGGTAGGGCCATGGGTTGGTGTTTGGTCTGTTCCTATCTACTGACTCGTCCGCTCGCTCTCGTGTAGGTCCGATGCGTTTTCGTGCGCTCCCGAAATAAAAATTAATAGATTGGGACATTCGGGAATATTTGCAGTTTTTTCTTTTAAGTGGTACTTGTAACATAGTGCGCTAACTTTTAATATACTTTTTGTTTAAGTTGGCTAATTTTTAGTGTTTCAAAAGTGGACCATGAAGGCAAATTTTTGGAAGACGAATTCGCGACAGGACGCCTTTTAAATCTTGCTAAGTATCATAGTTTTAGTTTAATATATTAGTATTAGTTGCTTTCATATATTTTTGTAATGTTAATTTTAGCTTATTAACAATTTTAAGGATTATTATAACCTATAAACATGTGCTCAATAACCATGTGCTTTTGTGACGTGCGCTGTCGTTTCAACAACTGACAGTTGATAGTTGACGTTGACTAGTGATATTTGACAATTACATTGACGTTGTGTGTTGCCACTAACATTGTTGTACGAGTTATTACACGAACTACTGTAGACTTATTTTTACATTGCTTTTTAAACTTGTGTTGGACATTACTACGTGAACTCCACACCTTATTGTGTTTTTACCCCTTCAATTCCCTCATTACAAATGGGGGACAAGGACCACACCGGTAAGGGGAAAATGTCGAAGGAGCTTGTGGAGATACTTAGAAAGAGGAGTGAAGAAAGGATTGCCGAGGAACAGCCTATGCTCCGACGGCTGGACGAGGAAATGGTGGATGCGAAAGCTGCTTTTCGACCACGATTATCCTTGGCGCGAACACCACCTGGAGGAATAGGACCTGCAATGCCCATGACGTTAGGTGATGAAGAGGAGCAACCGAGATGTGAAACGCCCGAGGCGCCGCCTGAAATGGTGCAGTGGTCTGACATCGGTAGGAAGGGAAGGTCTAAGCGCCTCCTGACATCCCCAGAGGAAGTTCAGGAGACCGCAAGAGCTAGGCTGATACGGAGTTCCGCTATAGAGGAAGCGCCGCCCATTGCTGGGATCCTGTCGACTCAACCTCGCTCTTGCCCAGGTGCAGAAAAGGACGCCCCAACCATGGAGACTTCGGAGACAAGCGTATGCAGTGACCTGAAACAGGCGACGCAGGAAGATCTGGTATATATGTCGGCAACAGCCAGCCAAGGAATAATGAAGGCGGTACGTTGCAAAACCTCAAAGCTCAACAAGGATGAGATTGCGAGTATAGGATTACACACCGACAGGCTGTCGTCAATTGTAATGACGCTGGCGGCGAGATTGGCGAAAGCGGAGTCTGCCCTAGCTAGTGCTGAAATAAAACTAACGGCAGTAGCGAATAGTGGTGCCGTTGACTCGTTCCAATTGGGGAGGGTGATACAGAGATCGCAAGGTCCTCAATACTCTGACGTACTAAAAGTTGGAAAGAACACCACTAAGCCAAAACCATTAAATTTAGGTAAGGCGATTGCTGTGTATCCTGCTGAATCACCTGAGGAGAATAGTACCCATACCGCTGAGGAGACAAAGGAAATTTTGAAAAAAGCTGTGAATCCACGGGCACTCGGTGTACAGATTAATAGAGTTGTAAAGGTTGGAAACGCTGGTGTCCTAATACATACGGCTGATCCTAGTGCTGTCGACATTATCAAAAAGGCGATCCCCCCCTTAGCTGCGAGTGGTTGAACCAAAAGAGAGACAGCCTTTGGTGGCAATATTTAACGTTGATACAGATCTCACCCCGGAGGACTTCCTTGAGGCTCTTTGGCAACAAAACCTCAAGGATGATGTACAGGAAGACATATTTAAAAAGGAAGCCACGATTGCATTCAGGAAAAGGCGAGCAAATGGCAGGACAGGGTCAGTAATTCTAAGATGTACACCGAGGATCCGGGATATTCTGATAGGTAAGGAGCACGTGTACCTGCATTGGGAGCGGCATGGTGTACGCGATTACATAGATGTTGTCTGCTGTTTAAAATGCCAGCTCTATGGTCATATTGAGAAGTACTGCTCGGCGAAGGTGCGCACGTGTGGGAAGTGTGGAGGCGAGGGTCACTCGGGAGCAGAATGCACTGCTGCGGTGTACAGGTGTGCAACTTGTGTGCACTTTAAGAAGCCTTCGGATGACCAAAGGACCATGTCACCAGAGTGTCCTGCCAGGAGATATGTGGAGGACAAGGCAATCCAAAGAATTAACTATGGATAGACGGAACAATTCCATAATGATTGGACAAATTAATCTCCAAGGGTCGGAGGCGGCGACATTAGAATTGCTTAACATTGCCAATGAAAAACATCTCGATATAATATTAATGCAAGAGCAATACAACACCAACTCAAGTAACATTATTCAAGTGGGGGCATCTCCCAAATCGGGAATATTAATAAACAACACAGATCTTGCGATAACTATACTGGAGCAATTAAGTAATGAATTTAGAACTGAAGTACAGGTAACCGGAAGAGGCCAAGAGCTATATCTTATATCGGCATATTTCAAATACAGTGATGATATAGCCGTTCACCTGCAAGGGCTACAAGTGGTCATGTCAACACTTCATGGCAAAACAGTCTTGATCGGGGTGGACTCAAACGCGCACTCTCCACTGTGGCATTGCGACAAGACGCAGTATATTGGTCGTGGGCCGGACACAGAAAATAGAAGACGACAAATGGAAGGATTCATTCTAGAACACAGATTGAATATTGATAACGAAGAAGACCAGCCCCCCACTTTCAGTGGACCTAACGGGCAATCTAATATTGACTTAACATTGACTAGTAGAAACTTCACTGTGTCGGGGTGGAGGGTGCACGTGGGAGTCAGTATAAGTGATCATTAGCTAATCACCTATAGTATTGATGGCCACCTAGGAAGAGCGTTGCCTGAGTGTGAGTTTGGAAGTGCTGCAGAACCGGTAGAAGAGCCGGCGGCCTATAGGATGCGGGGGGTCGACTGGTCTCACTTTCGATCAGATTTCCACATCAGGGTGGGGAGGATAAATTGGTTATCGAGTGCTGATAACGTATGTCAGCAGATGTCCAGCTTTATCAAGCGGACGGCTGACGAATGCCTAGGATGTGAGCCAAAAGCCACTACGCGACAAAATCAATGGTGGAATCAGGAACTTGATCATTTGAAGTTAGCCTGTCGTAAATACAGACGTCTGTGGCAGGGCCGTAGAGGTAGGGGGGATAAAAGTGAAGAGGCAGCTCTTCATCGCCATCGTGAGGCGCGGATGAAATATCGGCGGGCAATTCAAGAGGCGCAGACTGCATACTTTAGGCGTATAGCAGAAATAGGTAATACGGATCCCTGGGGCGTTGGTTACAAGATGGTGGCGGGTACATCACGCCCGCCGAGTAATGTCATCTATGGAACCAAACTGCTCGAAAACCACGCGGACAATGTCCGGGAGGCAGCGAAGAACTTGCTCATGTCACTGTGCCCGGACGATGACGTGAGCCTGGACTCGGCTTATCACCGACAGGTACGCATCGCCGCGGCGTGTATTCCACCAGGAGAGGATTCCATGCCTCTTGGATTGGTTAATCTTGGCAAGATCATAAATAGTCTCCCGAATAGAGCGCCAGGTATTGACGGTTTCATAACCAGAATCGTAAAAGAAGCATGGAAAGTGGCCAGCGTAGATATCACTAGGATGTACGCCAAGTGCGTAAGCGAAGGCGTTTTTCCAACAGTGTGGAAGAGTGGTAGGTTAGCAGTGATACCTAAGGGAAACCACTGTCGGACCCGAAGGCGTATAGACCGATAACACTGCTGCCAATCTTGGGGAAAATTCTGGAGAGAGTAATGATAGAGTGTGCCCCGACTGTATTCAGAAGCCTATCTGCGAGGCAGCATGGCTTTGTAAAGGGACGTTCCACGGAGACGGCTCTAGCCGAAGTGCTAGATACGGCTTCTCGAACAAAATCCAAATATGTACAAGTGGTGTTACTGGACATATGCGGGGCCTTCGATAATGCGTGGTGGCCAATGATCATGCTCAAGTTGAAGCAGCGTGGTTGCCCGCCTAACATTTACAGAATGTTGGCGGGCTACTTCGCGCAGAGACGTGTGGGCATGTTCGTTGGAGACCACGTGGAATGGAAGACCTCTACCATGGGGTGCCCTCAGGGCTCTGTACTGGGACCAGCCCTGTGGAACGTCTTGTCGGACGATGCATTGTGCCTGCCTATGCCGGAAGGGGTATCCCTGACGGCATACGCGGACGACATCACCCTTGTCATAGAGGCAGATACCCGCAGTGAAATTGAGAAGAAAGCGGACGAGGCGATAAAGCTTATAGTAGAATGGGGGAGTCTAAATCGTCTTAGTTTTTCGCAGGAGAAAACTAAGACGATGACCATAAAGGGTGCTTTTAAGAGGCCGCCCACGATTAGGATGCAGGGGAGGTCGGTTGGCAGTATGGACTACGCCAAAGTGTTAGGCGTGACGATTGACGCCCGTAGATCCTTCGCACAGCACGCGATCGACATTGGTGATCGCGCTGCAAAGTGTTTTGGGAAAGTAGCCCGTTTGACGGCCACTTCATGGGGGATTAGGTATCCGGCGTTGAGATTTATATATATGGGGACATTTGCCGCTACGATCACGTACGCGGCTTCTGTGTGGTTCCATCGTGCATCGGTGTACCCTGTACGTAGTGCGCTGACGCGTGCGCAGCGCTCGTCACTAATACTCCTCACGAAGGCGTACAGGTCCGCAAGTACCACGGCTTTGCCTGTGCTGGCCGGGGTGCTACCGGCGGACCTGAACGTTGAACTCGTTGGAGAAGCACTAGTGAGAAAGGGTTACGAAAACTGAAGATCAAAAATGGGATTATTGCTAAATGGCAGGAGAGGTGGGACAGCAGTGACCAGGGTAGGGACTTATACAAGTTCTTCCCGAGCATCAGTGAACGCCTAAAATGTAAGTGGGTCACACCCGACCATCAGACATCGCAACTATTATTGGGCCATGGTAGTTTTAAGGGTAGATTGAGGGACATGGGACTGTGTGACTCGGGCTCATGCTTCTGCGGTTCTGGTGCAGACGAGTATCGGGACCATGTCCTGTGGGAGTGCCCGTTGTATGTGGACATTAGGGGAAAATTGTTCAAAAAGTTGGAGAGATTGGAAGCGGGGCCGGTCTATTTTTCGAGTCTCGTAAGCACGCCGGCGAACTTCGGAGCGTTCCGGGAGTACGCGCACGAATGGTTCGAACGAAGGAGACCCTTGGAGACAACAGAGGAGCCATAACGTTGGGACTCGGTGGACGAGCAACGTTTATGTGCAGTCCGCCCCTGAAGGGGAGAGGGACACAGGGACAAAGGTTTTGATATAAATAACTTGTAGGGAGAGAAGAGTTGCGTGACGAAGAGAGCCTAAGAGCAGATGTCGCGCAACCTCCTTGAGATTCGGCCCGTTAAACCAGGAAATGGTAGGTAGGGCCATGGGAGGTGGTGGGTTTGTCCCTATCTACTACTCGTTCACCTTCACTCGTGTTGGTTGGACGTGTTTGCGCGCGCTCCCGCTTTGAAAATTCTTTTAACTGGGATTTTCGGGACTTTTTAATCCATTTATGTGATTAAAGTGTTGCGCTAGTGTTAGCCTTCATCTATATGTATAATTGTTTTAATATTATTTGGATTTAATAAGTTTTTAGTGCTATTAATTGTGGACCAGAATGGCTGATGAAATGGTGCTTCAAACTGCGAGAGGACGCTATAACTCGGGCTGAGTATTTTAGTTTTAGTTTTATTTTTCTATATTTCTTGGTTATATTTTGCTTTTTTGCTTATTTTAATAGTATAGTAGTAGATATTAGGTACTATTAGTAAATTATAACCTTTAAGCCACGTGCTTGCGACCACGTGTGCTCTGTGACATTTAGTGACATTTGACAGTGACGTTGACGCGGACATTGACAATTAAGACGTGTGACGTGTGCGTTGTGTTGCTATTGCAATGATTTATTTACGTATAAACACGAACTCCGGTTTAGATTAGATACTTACATCCTTGGTTAGACTATTAGTGTGTATTAGTTTATATATCTTTAGCGTGTATTGTACGTGAAGTTTATTAGCGAAATTAAAAACATTTTTACTGCTGCGTGAACACCTCGCGTGTTAGCGTCAGCTATGACAGATAGAAGTGACACTCCTGCACAGGGGAGGGGTAAGATGTCGCGTGAGATAGTTGACATGCTACGAAAAAGAAGGGAGGAGAGAATTGCTGAAGAGCAAGACATGCTGCGGCGCCTCGAGGAGGAAGTTGAACATGCGGAGATGGCGTTTCGACCAAGGCTTTCCTTGGCCAGAACCCCACCGGGTGGTATTGGACCGGCGCCCCATTCCCTGCTTGAGAAGGGGTCAGGAAACGTTGGTGACTTAACAGTAAGGGAACCTGTCGATGCTTCTGTCGGGGCTGGATGGACTGAAGCTGGAAGGAAAGGGAGAACCAAACGTCCGCTTACTTCTCCGGATGAAATACAGGAAGCGGTGCGGCCGAGACTCACGAGGAGTAAGACGGTGGAAGAAGTTCCGCCCTTGGCGGGAATCAGGGTTGCGCCAACTTCGTCGGCCCAGATGCGATCAGGAGTAGATAGCGAGGGTCCTGCTGCTACAGAACATGAGGTACAACCCATGTGTGGCGAGCTGAGGCTTGCCACGCAAGAAGACCTCGTGTGCATGTCGGCGGCTGCTAGCGGCGAAATCATGAAGACAGTTAGAGCCAAGGCGTCTAAGTTAAATAAGGACGAGATTATAACTATAGGAATATACACGGATAGGATGACTTCGGTGGTCATGACTTTGGCGGCCAGGTTGGCCAGGGCGGAATCTGCCTTAATAAAGGCGGAGGCGAAGATTGCCACGGGAAGTGGCCAGACAATATTACAAGGACCTCACGCGGTACCGGCAGCTGTTGCGACGCAGTACGCTGCTGTCTTGAAGATGGGAAAGGGAAAGGAGAAGCCGAAGCCCCTAAACCAGGGTAAGACGATCGCAGTCTACCCTGCTGCAACAGGGGATGAGTTGGGTGCCAAGACTGCGGACGACACCAAGGCGCTTCTCCAGAAGGAAATTAATCCGCAAGCCCTCGGGGTCAGAATAAACAAGATCATTAAGGTAGGAAACGCCGGTGTCGTCATTGAGGCAGCAAACGCTGAAGCGGCAGAGACCATAAAAAAGGCGATCCCCCCTGCACTCCGTGTGGTGGAACCAAAGGAAAGACTGCCTATGGTGGCAGTCATAAACGTTGATAACAACTTGAGTCCGGATGAGTTAATGACTGCGCTCTGGAGTCAAAACCTCAGGGATGACATCACGGAGGACAAATTTAAGAAGGATGTGTCGGTGGCGTTTAGAAAGCGTAGGGGAAATGGGACCGTCAGCACCGTTGTGTTAAGGTGCTCCGCGGAGGCGAGGGATGCTTGGCAGGGTGTTTACGCTTGGACCAATTGAGGAGCCGATGGCCTATAGGACGCGGGGGGTCGATTGGTCTCACTTCCGATCTGGAATCCACGTGCGGGTGGGTCGTGTAAACTGGGATATGCCTGCGGACGCTGTTTGTCAGCAAATAACGTCGATTATGACCCGTACAGCGGAGGAATGCCTGGGGGTGGAGAAGGCAAATTGTAACAGAGTCAATTCATGGTGGACACCTGAGCTGACGCAGCTCAGGAAGGAATGTCAAAAACTGAGACGTTTATGGCAGGGCCGCAGGGGTAAAGGAGATGAAAGGGAGACAATAGCATTAAACAATTTGAGATCCTCGCGTGCGAGGTACAGGAAGGCGATGCGTGACGCCCAAATGATACATTTGAAGGGCATTGCTGATGCTGGGAATTCGGACCCGTGGGGGGTGGGTTATAAGTTGGTTGTAGGCAAAGCACGCCCGCCAAATAATATAATTTATGGGGCTAAACTTGTAGAGGGGTACTCTAATAACGTAAGTGTGGCATCTAGAGCTATTTTAACAACTTTGTGCCCGGATGACAGTCTAGATGTAGACACAGCTTATCATAGGCAGGTGCGAATTACTGCAGCGTGTATCCCACCAGGGGAGGACTCCATGCCTCTTGGATTGGAATGTCTTGGTAAAATTGTAAAGAGCCTCCCTAATAAAGCCCCAGGAATTGATGGTATCACGGCAAAGATCGTAAAGGAGGCATGGAAGGTGGCCAGTGTAGATATTACTCGAATGTACGCTAAGTGCGTTAGGGAAGGTACCTTCCCGCAAGGTTGGAAAAGTGGTCGTTTGGCTGTAATCTCGAAAGGAAATGACAAACCACTGACAGACCCGAAGGCGTTATAGGCCGATCACACTGTTGCCAATCCTAGGGAAAATTTTAGAAAGGATAATGATAGAGTGTGCACCATCGGTATTCAGAGATATATCCGTGAGGCAACACGGTTTTGTTCGAGGACACTCAACGGAAACGGCTCTAACTGAGATATTAGATACGTCTTCCGGGACTAGGGCCAAGTATGTACAGGTCGTAATGTTGGACATATCAGGGGCCTTCGACAATGCATGGTGACCGATGATCATGCTCAAGCTGAAGCAGCGAGGCTGCCCGCCAAACATCTATAGGATGTTGGCGAGCTACTTCGTGCAGAGGCGCGTGGGTATGTTCGTTGGCAGCCATGTTGAGTGGAAGGTGTCCACGATGGGATGCCCTCAGGGATCCGTTCTGGGGCCGGCTTTGTGGAACGTCCTCTCGGACGATTTACTCCGCTTGCCGATGCCGGACGGAGTTTCCCTGACGGCGTACGCGGACGACATTACACTTATTATTGAGGCTGATACTCGCAGCGAGATTGAGAGGAAGGCAGATGTGGCATTGAAAGACATAGTAGAATGGGGGAGTCGAAATCGTCTTAGTTTTTTGCAGGAGAAGACTAAGACGATGACTATTAAAGGAAGCTTTAAGCGACCGCCCACAATAAGGCTGTCGGGGAAATCGATTGGCAACGTGGATCACGCTAAGGTGTTAGGTGTGACAATTGACGCCCGTAGGACTTTCACTCAGCATGCAGTCGACATTGGCGATCGTGCTGCTAAATGTTTTGGTAAGGTGGCGCGTTTGACCTGTTGGGGACTAAGGTACGCAGCCCTGCGCCTTATCTACGTGGGTACATTCGTCGCTACGCTTACGTACGCGGCATCCGTCTGGTATAACCGGGCATCCATATACCCAGTGCGCAGTGCCTTACTGCGCGCCCAGCGGTCCTCGTTAATTCTCCTGACGAAGGCGTACAGATCCGCGAGTACTACGGCTCTGCCTATGCTGGCCGGAGTGCTGCCCGCGGATCTGCATGTTGAACTCGTGGGTGAAGGAGCGGTGACCGCGGACCGCAGCGAAGGGCGTGAAGAAAGAGTAAGGCGAAAGAACAGAATAAAAACTGAAATCCTGACCAAATGGCAGGATAGGTGGGATACCTCGGAGCAAGGTAGGGATTTATTCAAATTTTTACCGGACATTAGGCTTAGGCTGAAGTCCAAGTGGATTGAGCCTGATCATGAGACGGCCAAATGATGATGGGACATGGGTGTTTTAGGGGACGTTTGAGGGATCTGGGGTTGTCCGACACGGGGCTTTGTTTCTGCGGCACTGGCGTAGCACTCCCACAACACGTAGTCCCGGTACTCGTACCGGGACCACGTGTTGTGGGAGTGCCCGCTGTACGCGGACATAAGAGACGAGATGTTAGGAAAGATGGAGAGATTGGAAGTGGGGCCGGTTTATTTTCCGGACCTGGTAGGTTCAGCAGGGAACTTCAGAGCGTTCAAGGAGTACGCGCATCGATGGCATTTAAGAAGGAGACCCTTGGAGTTAGAAGTAACGCATAGCGCGGAGCTCGGTGAATGAGTCGCGTTCATGTGTAGTCTGCCCCTTTAGGGGAGAGTGACAAAGGGACAAAGGCAGAGAGAATAAATAACTTGTAGGGAGAGAAGAGTTGCGTGACGAAGAGAGCCTAAGAGCAGACGTCGCGCAACCTCCTAAAGATTCGGCCCGTTAAACCATGAAATGGTAGGCAGGGCCATGGGAGGTGGTGGGTTTGTCCCTATCTACTATCTAGCGAAACCACAGCCAAGGGAACGGGCTTGGGAGAATAAGCGGGGAAAGAAGACCCTGTTGAGCTTGACTCTAGTCTGGCATTGTAAGGAGACATGAGAGGTGTAGCATAAGTGGGAGATCTTTTTCACATTTTTCACTCCGCCTTTCATTTATTTTTGTTGGACAATTTTTGCATAATGATTTGGTATTTTACATATATAAAGCACTTCAAGTTTATTTTATTTGTTTATTTATTGATAAACTTTTTATTTTTATGTGTCAATAATGCACTATCTTCGTGTTTATCGGTATCTCTGCGTAATTTTTATTGTAACAATTTACTCTTCACGGTTTCACTACACAGTTTAATGTTCGAATTTTCTAATGCCATAATAAGCGGGTCGTAATCTGGCGGTAAACCACTTAACATTAAAACTGACAGAAAATCGTCATCCAATGGAGCGTTTGTCTCGTAATTGTTTACCTAAGTCTATCTAAATCTTCGATATACGTTTCCATATCACTAAATTATTCTAATTTCAATCCAAATAATGTACGTAATAGACCTACGTTTCCATATCACTAAATTATTCCAATTTCAATCCAAATAATGTACGTAATAGACCTACGTTTCCATATCACTAAATTATTCCAATTTCAATCCTAATAATGTACGTAATAGACCTACGTTTCCATATCACTAAATTATTCCAATTTCAATCCAAATAATGTACGTAATAGACCTACGTTTCCATATCACTAAATTATTCCAATTTCAATCCTAATAATGTACGTAATAGACCTACGTTTCCATATCACTAAATTATTCCAATTTCAATCCAAATAATGTACGTAATAGACCTACGTTTCCATATCACTAAATTATTCCAATTTCAATCCAAATAATGTACGTAATAGACCAAGACGCCTACACAACCCTTTGTCTTCATAGGTAACTTTTAAATTGTTCCAAGCGTCAAAACAAGTCCGTGCGTTGCATACGTGAGAAAACGATGACGGCAGCATCATTAAACATATTTTAGCAAGTGCTTTTAGTTGCTTACGTTCATCTGTGACTTTGGAAACTCCTGGGGCAGACTCTTCGATGCAGTCCCATAAGTCTTCGTGAATTAAGTACATCCACATTTGAAATTTTCATAGTTTGATATTCCACTGAGTTTTTCAAAATTAACTGATATATTACCAGAATTCATTGCAGTAGACGGCAATGACATGACAATGCTTCTCGTCCGTTAATTATCGGCGTTTTTGGTGATACGACTTCACGCGGTATTGACTTATTTTCACGTTTTATTTTACTGATTGACTTTTGCGAAAAACTAATAGCGTACAATTGTTCACTGAGTGTCCTGGGCGCATAACCTGATAGATTTAGGCCAAAATAAATGAATATTGTATTAATTAGCAGAGATTTATTATAACACACTTTTACACGGTAAGAAGGTGACACCGAGAGAGAGAGCATTTACATTAGCGCCAACTGACGGCAACAATTAAACTTGTCTATTATACTGTTTCGTTTATAGTCTATATGTATGTACAATTGTACATATTATGTTCTAAGAAATAGCGATTTTATATATGTTTGTATATCAATAATTGCTAGCAACTAAATCCACACATATAAGCCTAATATATTATAACAATTAATTGATCAATAATTGCGATTGAACTAAAAAGTGATTGAACTGAAAAAAATGTGAAGTGAAAAATATCTTTAAATATACTTACATCACACATTTTTTTTCACTTTATTACAGTACAATGGATATCTCTAGTTAGCAGTTATTTACAAGAATGCTAATTATAATTTTTCGATGCAATAATTTTTATCCATATTTATATAGGTACCAATAATTATTAGCCATTAAACCTATATACATAATATTGAATAACAATTAAATAATAACAATTGAACTAAAATAACCAAGTGAAAAATATCTTTGAATATGTCTGTACTTAGCTTAACATTGTTTTCATATTTGCTTACGACTTTAATACAACACAATGGATAAGTATTTACTTAGCGGAGCTATTTACGAGAATGCTAGTTACAGTGATTTAATGCAATAATTTGATACATATTTGTAAACTAATAATTACTAGCGCCTAAAACCATACATGTAAACCTAATAAATTATAGCAGTTAAATAATCGATAATTACGATTTATCAATCATTACAGTTAAACCATAACGTTATGCAAAAAATATCTAAAATAATGTCTACACTTTACATTTATTTTTGCTTACAATGTTTACTTTAATACAATACAATCGATGTCTACTTAACGGTGCTATTATGAATTATAACGTTTTAACACATATAGTTTTTTTTATATACATATAGTTTTTTTTCACAATTCCTTTTGTTTCTCTTTTTTGAATAAGAAATATTCTTTGAATGAATAAAACGAATAATTGATTAAATAAATTATTTCTAAATGTTTACTTTAAGGTAGAGCGTTGCTGTATGTCTATTATTTTTGCGTTACAATCTTGTTTGTAGAATGTAGGTACTACAACATTTCCAATTCATACCCATTTTCATAATCATTTTTTTGTATTAAGCTTACATTTAGCTATTATATATTTGTTTATAAATATTGCCTCATGGAAATCTACATGCAGCAGCTGTACAATTAATAATTAAATTAATATAGAATTAAAGTAGATCTACACTGTTCGATTTTAAAACAATTTCGTTTTTTTTTTCAATATTTAATTTAACAAGAATAAAATTTTATAGCTAAATATATTTTAATTAAATTTCAGTTCTTTCAAACTTATTCTTATAACAATATGACTTATAGTTGTAATACGTTACTAATCGTAAATTAAATTAAAAATAATTTTTAATACATATACAGAAAATATCATTTAACAATGTAACAAAATGTGGCATAAGAAGCGTAGACCGCTGGAACTTGGCGAATAAGGGGAAAAAAAAGTTGCAAATCGGGAACAACACAACGGACATATACTTATCTGGCTGACCGGTGAACAGGTAGCGTCATTGTATCGTCCATCCCAATTGGGAAGTAACAAAACCGCCCCTTCAGGGGAGAGGTGTCATGGGGTCAGAGGTCGAGAATTAAATAACTTGTAGGGAGTCAAGAATTGCACAAAGAAGAGAGCCTCAGAGCAGACTCTGTGCATCTCCCGCGTTTGGGTCCGTATAACCATGACTGGTTGGTAGGGCCATGGGTTGGTGGTGGGTCTGTCCCTATCTACTTGTTCGCCAGACTTCGTGACTGTCGGACAGGTTTCTGTGAGCTCTCCAGTTAAAAATTATTTTAAGTGGGATAGCTGGAATTTCTTAAGCTAGTGCAGTGCTAACGTTCTATACAGATTTTGTTAATATTTTTGTACTTTAAAATAGTTTTTTTAGTGTCTTAAATTCTGGACCATGTTGGCGGAAATTGAAGATGGTGAAAGTGCGTGCGTAAGTATCTTAGTTATTAGTCATTTAATTATACAGTAGTCGTAGTTTTTTTATAGTTTTAACACCTTTTATAACTTTTATCGCTAGTTTTATTAGTTTTTTTGGTAAGCACGTGCTCGCACGACCGCGTGTTCATTGACGTTAGCGGGTGAAGTTCGCTGACAGCTGTCAGTTGTCAGTGGGTGTCAATTGTGCTGTGACAGACGGTGACGTGTGCGTGTCACTCATCGACTCTACAGACTATAATTACGCGAATGACATTTTAAATTTTAAAGTGCTTTTAGTTTTATTGACATTCAGTAACGTGAACGCCTTTCGTAATGGATGAGAAAAGCAAAATGTCCAAAGAAATTGTAGATATGCTCAGAAAGCGTAGTGAAGAGCGCATATGTAAATATCTACATTATAGGAAAATTTTGTCTAAATGTATATTAGAATCACAAAAACAGTCTTCTTTGAAATACATTAAAAATTCCTCTAGTAAATGTAAAGCTTCATGGAATCTGATTAAAAGTACATTTCAGAACAAAATAAATAGTAGAGAAATAGAATAAATCAAAATAAACAATTTAAAGTACATAAATACTCAAACAATCTGTAATCTATTTAATAATTTCTTTATAAACCAGACAAAATCAAGTAGTGTAAAAGTCAAATCTACATATACTTCAAAATCATATTTTTTACCAAATTGTAGTAAAACCATGTATTTGACACCAGTAGATGAGCATGATGTGAAAAAAGTTATACATTCATTGAAAAATACTTATGCTACTGGCTATGATAATATTAGCACAGAATTATTGAAAAATGTTGCTAGTGTAATATCAAGACCTCTTAGCCATATAATTAATTTGTCATTTTTGGAAGGTAAATTTCCAGAACGATTAAAAAAGTGTATTGTCAAACCATTATTTAAAAAAGGATATATGTGCGATATGAACAACTATAGACCTATTACTTTAATTCCAGTTATTTCAAAAATCTTTGAAAAAATTATGTATGAAAAGCTCTATAATTATTTACTTGATTTTGGCCTACTAAAAAAAATATCAATATGGATTTAGGAAAGGTAGGTCTACTACATTAGCATGTTTTGATTTAGTGAAGAGCATAACTGAATGTCTCAATAAGAGAATGTATCCACTTTGTGTATTTTTGGATATGAGTAAGGCATTTGATTTTGTTTCACACGATATTTTACTATCAAAACTTGAAAAATATGGTATTAGAGGGAAGGTTTTAGATTGGATAAAGAGTTACTTAGAAAATAGGAAACAATGCGTCGAAATAACTAAAATATACGGAAACCTTAAAAAAATATTTACTTCAAACTACCGTGTTAACAACTGTGGTGTACCACAGGGTAGTGTTTTAGGACCCTTGCTATTTTTAATTTATATCAATGATCTTCCTGATAGTTTACAACATGATTGCTTTTTATTTGCTGATGACACTACCCTACTTATTAAATGTAAAAATAAAAAAGACTTGGTAAACGAAACAATTGAAACCTTACTTCAAGTTTCAGACTGGTTAATTAATAATAATTTAATAGTTAATGTAACTAAAACAAAATTAGTTGAATTTCAGAACTACCACAGTAATATTACTAAAAACACAAATGTATTTTTAAATAAAGTAAATATAGATGATGTAGATTATACAAACTTTTTAGGAATAATTATTGACAAATATTGTAATTGGAAAGCACACATTGAATATCTATGTAATAAGATTGATAGATTTGTCTATGTCTTAAGAAGACTAAAAGAAGTATAAAAGCCTCCCTATTAGCATATCATGGATATGTCTCTTCTAATTTACAATATGGAATTCCTATTTGGGGAAATTCTGTTAAATTGATACGAATTTTTAGAGTCCAAAAGAAATGTATTCGAGCAATATGTGGTGTTAATCAGTTACATTCCTGTAAACCACTTTTCAAGTCTCTTAAGGTACTTCCCTTACCATGTTTGTATATTTTAGAGGTATGCGTATTTGTAAAAAAGCACCAAAAGTTATTTAAAACAAATGCTGAAGTCACTGGTAACTCATATTTTAGGAATAGTAAAAAATTATATGTGCCTAATCAAAAATTAAATATTTTTACAAAAACTGTGTATTGTATGTCTATTATTATATACAATCATATTCCTGATAGTCTTAAATCATTACCTATAAATAAATTTCGCAAAAAAGTTGTTTGATTTGCTGTTAGATAAAACTTATTATGATATTAAAGAACTTTTAGCCGATAAAATTAAATATTAATGGATAGAAATATAAGTTTGTTGAATTGTCCTTAAACAATTTTAATGTACCTAGTAAAATTTTGTAAATAGTGAACATTTTGTAAATTATAAAAAATTTAATTGCACAAAATATGAAACTTATAATTATAAAAAATTCTTTTGCAATATGAAATTGTACATTTATAACAAGTACATAAAATAGAGAAAAAAGACCAGCCCGCTGAGTTTCTTCCGCCGGATCTTCTCAGTGTGTGGCCGCGTTCCGATCCGGTAGTAATTCTAAATATTCGATAGAATCTTTTAAATGTCATATTTTATAATGATAATTTTTTTAAATATTTGCACACCATATAATGGTAGAATATGTTGGTAACTTAATTTATTTTTAACAACTTGTAACACCCATATTCTTGCAAATAAATATTTTCTTTCTTTCTTTCTTTCTTTCCATAGCGGAGGAGCAGGCCATGTTAAGGCGTTTGAAAGAGGAAGACGAGGATATGGAGTCTGCCTTTAGACCAAGGCTTTCTCTGGCCAGGATAGCACCAGGTGGACTAAGTCCGGCACCATCCGTGGTAGACTTAGAGACACTGGATGCGGCGAAGACAGGCGACTCCAGGAAAACTAAGAAACCTCAGATCTCGCCCGAGGAGGAACAGGAAACTAGAAAGAGGCTAGCCAGGAGCTTTGCCTTGGATGAGGCTCCACCCGTTGGCGGAATTCTCACGAGAAATAGGGAGGAGGCTGGGCAAGCAAGCAAACAAGGCACGGTGGAAAAATGGGATAACAGAGGATTGAGCACACTTACGAAGGTGGAGCTGATGGAAAGGGTACACGGCAATATCCAAAGGATTATGGGCATACTTAAGGCACCGAATAAATTAAACGTGGCCGATAAAATGGCAGTCAGCACGCATGGCCAAGAAATGATTGCTGTGGTGGCGGCACTGGAACTCAGATCGGCGAACACGGAGCATGAGATTCTGGAGGCCAAGGCAAAGGTTGCACACCTAGAGCTGGAGGTTGTTAAGGCTACCATGTGCACCAGCACGGAAGGAGCGAGGGTGTCTCTCCCAGAAATGAGTGTAACGTCATACTCGGACTGTGTAAAGTTGGCCAATAAGAGGATGGTTCCGAAGCCCACAACGCCACAAGAGGCGACACTTGCAATATATCCGCCCGAAGAGGGGCCGATTAAAACCTCGGATGACACAAAAGCCGTTATTAAGGAACGAATAGACCCGGTGAAAGTGGGGGTTTCTATAAGTAAGTTCAACAAGATAGGAAATGGGGGGATCGTGTTGAGGATGACCACGGCAGAGGCAGCAGCGGCAATTAAAGAGGCTATACCACCGGGTTTTAAAGCTACAGAGCCCATTGCCAGAAATCCACTGGTAGCTCTCAGAAACATTGACGGGGATCCGGAGGTTGAATCGATTATTTCGGCTCTCTATGAGCAAAATTTAAAAAAAACAGGAAGATGGACGATAGAAGAGGTTCGGAAAAGCGGTAAGGTGGCGTTTAAGAAGTGGAGCCGAAATCATGTCAGCACCACAGTGGTCATGGAGTGTACCCCGAGGCTGAGAGATGCAATCCTGGCTCTGGGCTCAGTGTTTATTGGATGGGAGATGATCCAGGTGGTAGATTTCATTAGCGTAATTTGTTGTAGCAGATGTCAGGTATACGGGCACAAGGAACGATTTTGTAAGGCCACGGAGCAAACATGTGGGCGATGTGCAGAAACTGGCCATAAGAGGGAGGACTACAAACCCACCACCTCCCATGGCCCTACCTACCATTTCCTGGTTTAACGGGCCGAATCTCAAGGAGGTTGCGCGACGTCTGCTCTTAGGCTCTCTTCGTCACGCAACTCTTCTCTCCCTACAAGTTATTTATATCAAAACCTTTGTCCCTGTGTCCTTCTCCCCTTCAGGGGCGGACTGCACATAAACGTTGCTCGTCCACCGAGTCCCAACGTTATGGCTCCTCTGTTGTCTCCAAGGGTCTTCTTCGTTCGAACCATTCGTGCGCGTACTCCCGGAACGCTCCGAAGTTCGCCGGCGTGCTTACAAGACTCGAAAAATAGACCGGCCCCGCTTCCAATCTCTCCAACTTTTTAAACAATTTCTCCCTAATGTCCACATACAACGGGCACTCCCACAGGACATGGTCCCGATACTCGTCTGCACCAGAACCGCAGAAGCATGAACCCGAGTCACACAGTCCCATGTCCCTCAATCTACCCTTAAAACTACCATGACCCAATGATAGTTGCGATGTCTGATGGTCGGGTGTGACCCACTTACATTTTAGGCGTTCACTGATGCTCGGGAAGAACTTGTATAAGTCCCTACCCTGGTTACTGCTGTCCCACCTCTCCTGCCATTTAGCAATAATCCCATTTTTGATCTTCAGTTTTCGTAACCCTTTCTCCCTAGTGCTTTCCCCCCTCACAGCGGTCGTCACTTCCTCTCCAACGAGTTCAACGTTCAGGTCCGCCGGTAGCACCCCGGCCAGCACAGGCAAAGCCGTGGTACTTGCGGACCTGTACGCCTTCGTGCGGAGTATTAGTGACGAGCGCTGCGCACGCGTCAGCGCACTACGTACAGGGTACACCGATGCACGGTGGAACCATATAGAAGCCGCGTACGTGATCGTAGCGGCAAATGTCCCCATATATATAAATTTCAACGCCGGATACCTAATCCCCCATGAAGTGGCCGTCAAACGGGCTACTTTCCCAAAGCACTTTGCAGCGCGATCACAAATGTCGATCGCGTGCTGTGCGAAGGATCTACGGGCGTCAATCGTCACACCTAACACTTTGGCGTAGTCCACACTGCCAACCGATCTCCCCTGCATCCTAATCGTGGGCGGCCTCTTAAAAACACCCTTTATGGTCATCGTCTTAGTTTTCTCCTGCGAAAAACTAAGATGATTTCGACTCCCCCATTCTACTATAAGCTTTATCGCCTCGTCCGCCTTCTTCTCAATTTCACTGCGGGTTTCCGCCTCTATGACAAGGGTGATGTCGTCCGCGTATGCCGTCAGGGATACCCCTTCCGGCATAGGCAGGCGCAATGCGTCGTCCAACAAGACGTTCCACAGGGCTGGTCCCAGTACAGAGCCCTGAGGGCACCCCATGGTAGAGGTCTTCCATTCCACGTGGTCTCCAACGAACATGCCCACACGTCTCTGCACGAAGTAGCTCGCCAACATTCTGTAAATGTTAGGCGGGCAACCACGCTGCTTCAACTTGAGCATGATCATTTGCCACCACGCATTATCGAAGGCCCCGCAAATGTCCAGTAACACCACTTGTACATATTTGGATTTTGTCCGAGAAGCCGTATCCAGCACTTCGGCTAGAGCCGTCTCCGTGGAACATCCCTTTACAAAGCCATGCTGCCTCGCAGATAGGCTTCTGAATACGGTCGGGGCACACTCTATCATTACTCTCTCCAGAATTTTCCCCAAAATTGGCAGCAGTGTTATCGGTCTATACGCCTTCGGATCCGACAGTGGTTTCCCATTACCCTTAGGTATCACCGCTAACCTGCCACTCTTCCACACTGTTGGAAAAACGCCTTCGCTTACGCACTTGGCGTACATCCTAGTGATATCCACGCTAGCCACTTTCCATGCCTCTTTTACGATTCTGGTTGTGAAACCGTCAATACCTGGCGCTCTATTCGGGAGACTATTTATGATCTTGCCAAGATTAACCAATCCAAGAGGCATGGAATCCTCCCCTGGTGGAATACACGCCGCGGCGATGCGTACCTGTCGGTGATATGCCGAGTCCAGGCTCACGTCATCGTCCGGGCACAGTGACACCAACAAGTTCTTCGCTGCCTCCCGGACATTGTCCGCGTGGTTTTCGAGCAGTTTGGTTCCATAGATGACATTACTCGGCGGGCGTGGTGTACCGGCCACCATCTTATAACCAACGCCCCAGGGATCCGTATTACCTATTTCTGCTATACGCCTAAAGTATGCAGTCTGCGCCTCTTGAATTGCCCGCCGATATTTCATCCGCGCCTCACGATGGCGATGAAGAGCTGCCTCTTCACTTTCATCCCCCCTACCTCTACGGTCCTGCCACAGACGTCTTTTATTACGACAGGCTAATTTCAAACGCTCAAGTTCCTGATTCCACCATTGATTTTGTCGCGTAGTGGTTTTTGGCTCACATCCTAGGCACTAGTCAGCCGTCCGCTTGATAAATTTGGACATCTGCTGGCATACGTTATCAGCACTCGATAACCAATTTACCCTCCCCACCCTGATGTGGAAATCTGATCGAAAGCGAGACCAGTCGACCCCCCGCATCCTATAGGATGCGGGGGGTCGACTGGTCTCGCTTTCGATAGAAGAGCCGATGGCCTATAGGCCTTTCTCCTAAAGGCCTTTAGGCCTTTCTCGGTAGAAGAGCTCTTCTACCGGTTCTGCAGCACTTCCAAACTCACACTCAGGCAACGCTCTTCCTAGGTGGCCATCAATACTATAGGTGATTAGCTGATGATCACTTATACTGACTCCCACGTGCACCCTCCACCCCGACACAGTGAAGTTTTTACTAGTTAATGTTAAGTCAATATTAGATTGCCCGTTAGGTCCACTGAAAGTGGGGGGCTGGTCTTCTTCGTTATCAATATTCAATCTGTGTTCCAAAATGAATCCTTCCATTTGTCGTCTTCTATTGTCTGTATCCGGCCCACGAGCAATATACTGTGTCCTGTCGCAATGCCACAGTGGAGAGTGCGCGTTTGAGTCTACCCCGATCAAAACTGTTTTGCCATGAAGTGTTGACATGACCACTTGTAGCCCTTGCAGGTGAACGGCTATATCGTCACTGTATTTAAAATATGCCGATATAAGGTACAGCTCTAGGCTTCTTTCGGTTACCTGTACTACAGTTCTAAATTCATTACTTAATTGCTCTAGTATAGTTATCGCAAGATCTGAGTTGTTTATTAATATTCCCGATTTGGGTGATGCCCCCACTTGAATAATGTTACTTGAGTTGGTGTTGTATTGCTCTTGCATTAATGTTATATCAAGATGTTTTTCATTGACGATGTTAAGCAATTCTAGTGTCGCCGCCTCCGACCCTTGGAGATTAATTTGTCTAATCATTATGGAATTGTTCCGTCTATCCATAGTTTATTCTTTGGATTGCCTTGTCCTCCGCATATCTCCTGGCAGGACATTCTGAAGACATGGTCCTGTGGTCATCCGAAGGCTTCTTAAAGTGCACACAAGTTGCACACCTGTTCACCGCAGCAGTGCATTCAGCTCCCGAGTGACCCTCACCTCCACACTTCCCACACGTGCGCACCTTCGCCGAGCAGTACTTCTCTATATGACCATAGAGCTGGCATTTTAAACAGCAAACAACGTCTATGTAGTCACGTACACCATGCCGCTCCCAATGTAGGTACACGTGCTCCTTTCCTATCAAAATATCCTGGATCCTCGGTGTACATCTTAGAATTACCGACCCTGTCCTGCCATTTGCACGCCTTTTCCTAAATGCAATCGTGGCGTCCTTTTTAAATACGTCTTCCTGTACATCATCCTAGAGGTTTTGTTGCCAAAGAGACTCAAGGAAGTCCTCCGGGGTGAGATCTATATCAACGTTAAATATTGCCACCAAAGGCTGTCTCTCTTTTGGTTCAACCACTCGCAGCTGAGGGGGATCGCCTTTTTGATAATGTCGACAGCACTAGGGTCAGCCGTGTGTATGAGGACACCAGCGTTCCCAACCTTTACGACTCTATTAATCTGTACACCGAGTGCCCGTGGATTCACAGCTTTTTTCAAGATTTCCTTTGTCTCCTCAGCGGTATGGGTGCTATTCTCCTCAGGTAATTCAGCAGGATACACAGCAATCGCCTTACCTAAATTTAATGGTTTTGGCTTAGTGGTGTCTTTTCCAACTTTCAGTACGTCAGAGTATTGAGGACCTTGCGATCTCTGTATCACCCTCCCCAATTGAACCGAATCAACTGCACCACTGTTCGCTACCGCCATTAGTTTGATTTCAGTACTAGCTAGGGCAGACTCCGCTTTCGCCAGTCTCGCCGCCAGCGTCATTAAAATTGACGACAGCCTGTCAGTGTGTAATCCTATGCTCGCAATCTCATCCTTGTTGAGCTTCGAGGTTTTGCAACGTACCGCCTTCATTATTCCTTGGCTGGCCGTTGCAGACATATACACCAGATCTTCCTGCGTCGCCTGTTTCAGATCACTGCATACGTTTGTCTTCGAAGTCTCCATGGTTGGGGCGTCCTTTCCTGCGCCTAGGCAAGAGCGAGGTTGAGTCGACAGGATCCCAGCAATGGGCGGCGCTTCCTCTATAGCGAAACTCCGTATCAGCCTAGCTCTTGCGGTCTCCTGAACTTCCTCTGGAGATGTCAGGGGGCGTTTAGACCTTCCCTTCCTACCGATGTCAGACCACTGCACCATTTCAGGCGGCGCCTCAGGCGTTTCACATCTCGGTTGCTCCTCTTCATCACCTAGCGTCATGGGGATTGCAGGTCCTATTCCTCCAGGTGGTGTTCGCGCCAAGGATAATCGTGGTCGAAAAGCAGCCTCCGCATCTACCATTTCCTCGTCCAGCCGTCGGAGCATAGGCTGTTCCTCGGCAATCCTTTATTCACTCCTCTTTCTGAGTATCTCCGCAAGCTCCTTCGACATTTTCCCCTTACCGGTGTGGTCTTTGTCCCCCATTTGTAATGAGGGAATTGAAGGGGAAGAAAACAATAAGGTGTGGAGTTCACGTAGTAATATCCCAAGTTTAAAAAGCAATGTAAAAAATATAACTCGTACAACAATGTTAGTGGCAACACACAACGTCAATGTAATTATCAAATGTCACTAGTCAACGTCAACTGTCAACTGTCAGTCGTTGAAACGACAGCGCACGTCACAAAAGCACGTGGTTATTGAGCACATGTTTATAGGTTATAATAATCCTTAAAATTGTTATTAAGCTAAAACTAACACTACGAAAATATATGAAAGCAACTAATCCATACTAATATTATAAATGCGAAAGTAACTCTGTCTGTCTATCTGTCTGTCTGTCTGTTACGCTTTCACGCTTAAACCACTGGACCGATTTTGATGAAATTTGGCATAAACATAGATAAGACGTCGAGAACGGACATAGGCTACTTTTTATCGCGGGAAAATATTTCGTTCCCACAGGAAATAAAATTAATCGAAAGAAAGCGGAGCATAAAGCGTAACGTAGAGCACATTAACTAGATGTCGCTGCACGAAAATACATCGCGCTAACGTATTGAAACACATATGCATGTAATTAAATCGTTGAGTTTAGAATTACCTTTATTATGATACTAGCTGTGCCCGCGACTTCGTTCGCCTGGAAAAAATTCTAAAATAAAAACCCGCATAGATCCAGTTCCCGTGGGATTTCCGGGATAAGAACTATCCTATGTCCTTTCTTGGGTTTCAAACTATATTTGTATCAAATTTCATCCAAATCGGTTCAGTGGTTTGGCCGTGAAAGCGTAACAGACAGAGTTACTTTCGCATTTATAATATTAGTGTACGTTCGCGTACAATGGGGCGTAAAATCAAACCAGTCAAAATGATTTAAAAAAAGAGATGTTTATTGTGTGCTTGTGCAAATTGAAGTGAGAACAAATAATACATCTTACATTTTAACGGTGCGTTGCCTTAAACTATGGTGCAGCAATGAACATTAGCAACAATTGCATATTAGATTAAATAAGGCGCCAGGCGCTGAAACATATTCCCCCCCGTTGAAAGAGTCTCTTCTTTCAACCACCCAATTCTTCAGCAGTTGGGAGTGGACATGGCCGCGTCAACGCACGCCGAACGGTGCCCCTAGCGGTGTGTAGAACTCGTTCCAGGCGCCAATTTAATGGAGGGACGTTGTCTTCTAAAAGCAAAACCATGTCGCCTATTCTGAGGCGGGCAGTATTACTTCGCCATTTGGTTCTTTGCTGAAGTTCTGTAACGCACTCTCGTTGCCATCTCCTCCAGAAGTGCTGGCGCATCTGTTCTAATCGTGCATAGCGAGACAGATGACTGTCTTTTATGTGCGTCATCACCGGCGTTGGTAAAGCAGTCAGCGGTCGGCCGATCAAAAAGTGTCCTGGGGAGAGCGAGAGGAGGTCATCAGGAGATGATGACAAAGGACACAAGGGGCGGCTATTAAGAATCGCCTCTACTTGTGCAAACAGAGTCGTTATTTCCTCGAATGTAACATGACCGTTTCCCATTACTCGTTTAATGTGGTGTTTGGCGGACTTAACACCGGCTTCGTAAATGCCGCCAAAGTGAGGAGCGTAAGCGGGTATAAAATTAAACCTTATGCCTTGCTGATTTGCAAAGTCGGATAGTGATTCTTTGTTTTGTTGAATAAAAACTCCTACCTCATTTGCATGCACAAAAAAGTCCACGACACTATATATATATATATATATATATATATATATGTACATATATATATATATATATATATATATATATATATATATATATATATATATCTCTTATAACAAAAACACAATAAGGAATTTTGAGTCGAAAAATTATAGAAAATTAATAGGTGAATTTTAATCCTTATCATATTAATCCTTACTAACGAAAAGTACTTCATCAACACGAAGATCTTAGGAAGACAAACTTTAGCTCTTATACCCCGTTATTTAGATGCATAGTTTAAAAAAAATGTAAAACGAAAATAACTCAACATACCTAGGTACTATCTAGGTATTAACCGAAAGGCTGTGTGCAGTGTGCACGATGCTGCGCACTACTCTGACCGCCGAACGAGAACCGAACATTGCCGAGAAGAGCCGAACTGTGAGAGCGTTGGCTTTACTATACTTTTTAAGGTTCCATACTCAAAGTTTAAAACGGGACCCCATTACTAAGACACCACTGTCCGTCCGTGCGTTTGTACGTCTATCTATCTGTCCGTCACCAGGCTGTATCTCATGAACCATGATAGTTGAAATTTTCACAGACGATGTAGGTATTTATGTTGCCGCTATAATAACTAAAACTAAAAAAAAGAATAAAATAAATATTTAAGGGTGACCACCATACAACAAACGTGTTTTTTTGCATAAATTCCCTTTTGCATTTGCATAAAATCACTTTAAAAATAAATAATTAAAATAAAATAAATATTAAGAAGGCTCCCATTCAACAAACGTGATTGTTTGCCGTTTTTTTATAGATTATGGTACGGAACCCTTAATGCGCGAGTTCGACTCGCAATTAGCCGGTTTTTTTAAGGTACATGAGCAGAATCATATACCTTTAACCTCTGCGGCCCGCGCGGAGTAGACATGTGACCGGCTCCTTTCGCAATAGACTTCTTTGATACGGAACGTTGGATTTTCCTTCTTTGAAAAAAATCACTTTACTTTGTAGTAGTTGAATATTCGATCTATTTTGTGTATTTTACGGTGTTGTTGAGGGATACATGATCGTTCGCTTTGGCCTGATATGTGTCTAAATCGTTAGTAAGTAGGTGTAAGTACTGTATTTGTATAGCTACTTAATAAGGATTTGTAGTTATGATATTATTAAATCTTGCTTTAAATCTTCCCCATTGTGGAAAACTGTTTAATTTTTGAAGCTGTAGGTATATACCAACATGAGCAATCATTTAGGTAGAAGAAGCACAAATTTTCCAAACAAGATCATATTGATTGGTTAGTGGTTACTTAGGAGAAAGTTCCTGAATCAGGCTACAAAAAAATTTTACATAGGTAAAGACCTTCGTAAAATCGTAACCAACATTAAAGACTTGATATTTAAAGTGTACCCGGAATTCGGATATGATAGATTTACCAAAAAAAAAATCAATTGATGTGTGTAAGGGCAATTTTATCTGCAAGAAATGCAAGCGTTGACGCCATCTATACAAATAAATAAAATTGGGGTGTCTGTTTGTAATATTAAAATAACCGTTTTTACTAAATGCATATGGATGTATACACGGTACGTATACCAAAATAACATTGTTTAGAATTTTTGTCTGTCTGTCTGTTTGTTCCGGCTAATCTCTGGAACGACTGGACCGATTTTGACGGGACTTTCACTGAAAGATAGCTGATATGATAGCGAGTACCTTAGGCTATTTTTTTTTCCACGCGGACGAAGTCGCGGGCTCAGCTAGTACTAGTATATTAAACTAAAACTATGATACTTAGCGAAATTTAAAAGGCGTCCTGTCGCGAATTCGTCTTCCAAAAACTTGCCTTCATGGTCCACTTTTGAAACACTAAAAATTGGCCAAAAACACAGTAAACTTAAACAAAAAAGTATATTAAAAGTTAGCGCACTATGTAACAAGCACCACTTAAAAGAAAAAACTGCGAGTATTCTCGAATGTCCCAATCTATCAATTTTTATTTCGGGAGCGCACGAAAAACGCATCCGACCTATACGAGAGCGGGCGGACGAGTCCGAGTAAGAGGGAGGACTGTAAATCTGACACACAAAGGTGTGCAACCTGTGTCAAATTTGTAAACGGAAATGCAGGAAACCACAAAACAGCATCGCCAGAATGCCCGGCCCGAAGGTTTGCTGAAAAGCGGCAGATTAGCATGACCCAATATGGATAGGACAAATTTAAATGTAGGGCAGGTCAATCTCCAGAGGTCGGAGCTGGCGACGTTGGAGCTCACCGCCATCATGAGAGAAAGGAAATTAGATATCGTCTTAGTCCAAGAGCAGCATAATAGTTCACCGATTAATATTATACAGTGCGGTACTAACCCGATGGCGGGGATGGTGGTGGGCTCCACTGACATAACAGTTTGCGTGCTGCATTTATCTAATGAATATTGCGTGGTAGCTCAAGTTGTCAGCGGGGGAGTGGATGAGTATTTTGTGTCGGCGTACTTCAAATATAGCGATAACATCAATAAACACTTACAGCATTTGGAAGTCGTTATGACGGCATTAAGGGGTAGGAAGCTAATAGTGGGAGCCGGCACAAATACGCACTCGCCTATGTGGCACTGCGAGCGTCGGCAGTACGTAGGAAGAGGGCCGGAAACGGAGAATCGTAGAAGGGAACTCGAGGGTTTTATCCATAGTCATGGATTGAGAGTGGAAAATTTGGCAAACCAACCGCCAACATACCACACCAAACAAAGCCACTCAAATATTGATGTAACCCTGACTAAGAAGATGGAAGTTTATAACTGGACTGTGAACCCCGGACTAAGCAGTAGCGACCACCAAATGATCACGTTTGGCATCGCAGGACAAAATAACACAACACCCAGAGAAATTGATGAGCAGGAGATAGTTGGGGAGCAAGGCACTTTTAGGAGTTGTGGGGTGGATTGGCCTCGATTCCGCTCTCTTCTGCACGTTAGGGCAGGTAAACTGAACCACAATAAACCGTCGGGGGCTCGGCGTAGTGACCTGAACTGTCTAATACAGTAGGTAGCCCAGGAGACGATAGGGACCATTAAAGATAGGAAGGCTGGGCACCCATGGTGGTCTGCAAGGTTAGATTGGCTTAGGAGATGTCAGAGCAAGCTTCGCAGATCGTGGCAGAAGCTTAGGCAAGTGGACGGGGAGGCCACAAGGGTAGCTTATGAAAAATACTGCGTAGCAAGGGGTAAATATCGCCAGGCCATGAGAGAGGCAAGAGAGGGCCACCTCAAAGCAATAGCTGAGAGTAGTAACCATGATCCGTGGGGGGTAGCCTATAAATCGGCCAAAGGAACTATACGTCCACCTAAAAACGTGGTAAGTGGCGTTAAGCTAGTTGAGGGATACACGAGCGATGTTGGATCTTCTATGGAAAATCTTTTGAAAGCGCTATGTCCGGATGATAACCCGACAAAGGACAGAGATTATCATAGGGCAGTAAGGGTAGCGGCCGCGTTCGCTCCGCCTGGTAGTGACAGTAGCCCGCCTAGCTTAGAGACGGTCAATAACATAATAAAGGAATTACCCAACAAGGCCCCGAGCCTTGATGGATTAACTGCGCGTATAATTAAGGAGGCGTGGAAAGCAGCCGGAACTGAGATTATGGGGATGTATGAGTCCTGTTTTAGGGAAGGCCTATTTCCGGATGTATGGAAAAAGGGGAAACTAGTAGTGCTCCCGAAAGGAAATGACAAATCCTTGTCCGATCCCAAAGCGTACCGGCCAATCACTTTGCTACCGGTGTTAGGTAAAGTGCTAGAGAAGGCAATAACAACTACTCAGCCAGAAATATTTGCCAGTGTCTCGGAGAGACAACACGGCTTTGTTAAAGGCAGATCAACAACGTCTGCGTTGGCCTCAATATTAGACAGGGCGCGTAACTCGGAAGCATGCAGCCTATGTTCATGCAATTTTCTTGGATATCTCTGGGGCTTTCGATAACGCCTGGTGGCCGATGATATTGCTAAAGGTGAAACAGAAGGGCTGTCCACCTAACATTTACAAAATGTTGGCAAGCTATTTCTCACAACGCGAAGTGGGTCTGTTTGTCGGCGGCCAGGAGGCGGTGAAGACCTCAACGATGGGATGTCCGGAGGGCTCAGTATTAGGTCCGGCGGTGTGGAACTTGCATCTCAATGACTTTCTCATATGGCCTATGCCAAGGGAGTTGAATTATTAGCCTATGCGGATGACGGAGAATAAAGAATAGTTCGTTAGAATAAAAATAATAAAGAACTTACCAATCTATTAGGATGCCATTCTCGTATTAAGGACAATATTTCTCGATTATCAGAGTCTTGTAAAACATGCTTTCTTAGCCTATTATGGGTGGATATAGTGCAAATTAGCACAACGTTATCTTTCCATTTTAAACACAGTCCGAATCACAAGCAATCAATATCCGGTAGGAATCGCCAGTCAACGGTTATGCAAAATACAAAGAAAACAAGACTGATTAAACTAAGGTTAAATTATTAAGCAATAAAATCGATAAAAACCTTTGTAAAATATGTAAACAAAGCATAAGAGCAATAAACCTTTTCAACGAGCTAAATCGTAATGACGTCTACGTCTACGTCTACGCAAATGTAATGTTGTCAGTTTAAAAACATTTTCTTTCAATTTCGATTTATCGATTATCTAGTTTAGATAAAATGAGAAAAAAATATAAGAAATATAATATAATATTTTTCTAAAATAAATGAAACAAAGAGTTCAATTAACAAATTGAATGCATTGGTTGCGTATGTTGGAGATTTAATAATAAAATGTCCAACATAAAACAATCGATTTGTTGGGATTAATCGATACACGCATATATCGATTTCATGGAATTTTATAAATTAGTTTTTCAGTTTCTAACAACTTCTACAAAATTACAAATAAGTTTATTTCTACCTATTAAAAATCTAGTTTTTTTTGGTACACGTTTCATTTCTGTATGTCATCACAGATTTCCAGGCCGAAAACCGACAATCTCCTTTGTAATTTTATCACTTAAATGGGTTTTTGCACTCGTAAAATGAAAACTAAACTGTAATTGTGAATCGCAAGCCGCAATTGAGTAGATTCACCGGCACTATCGGTAAATTATGGTTTTGTACCCGTTTCCATGATTTTCTATGTCTTTTAGAGGATCCTACTTGTTCATCCTACGAGATGTTGGTGTGGAAATTGTTCATTTTGTTGCCCCACATTTGTTTTATTATTCGTTTTTACGTTACGGGAGCTTCGTTTAGACTATTGGATAAAAGAGTTGAGTAAAAGAGAAAAATATAAGTATGCATATGTCGTTGAAAATTTTTCCTTTTTTTTTAATTTCTGTTTTGCGCTTTCTGCTTCGAGTCTCCTACCGCGCGGCGCTATGATTATTTCGACGCGCAACGCGTCTCTCTGCCGGCGAATGGCCGTCACGCATAACTCGATTGCAGCGGGTTGATGCGATGACAAAAAAACTACAGTGAGAACCGACCAACGATGCGCGGGGGAGATAATATATATGTGTGTTGTTTTTATTCGGTTGTGAGAGTATTCGGTGTGCGCGCGAGAAATCGCGTAGGCTCATGGCTCATCAGGCTCCATCACGCGATTGACACGGCGGTCTCAAGCCCCTCTAATAGTTTCGGAAACGTGGTGGCGCGTTTGACAGTCAGGCCGCGGCCACATTATGGGGAATACAGAATAACACACACCGCTTGCGTGTTTTAAACGTGTGGTCTTTCGCAGCCAAACATATGTGGTCTTCGCAGCCAACAATAACGTCTGCGGCGTTCGTTTAGCATCATCGGGCATCATCAATTAAGCCAGTGCGCCAGAGCTCAAAAGCGAGCTCAGCGATCATCGCTGATTCTTCTTACGAAGGCGTACAGGTCCCCGGTCTGTTTCTCGTGCTCGTGGGCGCACACCGGCGGACTTCAGGGCGTTCCGAGAGTTCGCGCATAAATGGCATGAGGAGGAGGAGAGGAAGGAGACCCTCAGGAGTTTCTGAAAGAGCCATAGCGTTGAGACGTCGGCGAACGAGCAGCGTCTATGTTGCAGTCCCTTTCCCTTTAGGGGAGGAGGGACACAGGGACTAAGGAAAAGAAATACATAGCGAAGCCACACAGTCAAAGGGAAACTGTGGCTTGGGAGAATTAGTGGGGAAAGAAGACCCTGTAGAGCTTGACTCTAGTCTGGCATTGTAAGGAGACATGAGAGGTGTAGCATAAGTGGGAGATCGTCTCGTGCGGTCGCCGCTGAAAAACCACTACTTTCATTGTTTCATTACTTACTCGGTTGGGCGGAAGCGGTGTGCGGTCGATTATATCGGCGAGCGTGCGGTATTACGTTCCAAGCGTGCAGAGTGGCGACGTGGCGGTCACGCTCGTCGCGCCGTACAACTCCCGCGTGATCAGATTCGAGGACACTGCCAGGCGGGGAGTTTGACTGGGGCGGTGCATCTGTCAAAGAATAACGCAGGTGTTCTCCTAAGGCCAGTTCAGCGAGGAACAGAAACCTCGCGTACAGCGAAAGTGCAAAAAGCTGGCTCGATCCAAATGTTCAGTACGATGCATAAGGACTGCGAAAGCACGGCTTATCGATCCTTTAGTATAAAGAGTTTTTAGCAAGAGGTGCCAGAAAAGTTACCACAGGGATAACTGGCTTGTGGCGGCCAAGCGTTCATAGCGACGTTGCTTTTTGATCCTTCGATGTCGGCTCTTCCTATCATTGCGAAGCAAAATTCGCCAAGCGTTGGGATTGTTCACCCATCAACAGGGGAACGTGAGCTGGGTTTAGACCGTCGTGAGACAGGTTAGTTTTACCCTACTGATGGCTTGTCGTTGCGATAGTAATACTGCTCAGTACGAGAGGAACCGCAGTTTCGGACATTTGGTTCATGCACTCGGCCGAGCGGCCGGTGGTGCGAAGCTACCATCCGCGGGATTATGCCTGAACGCCTCTAAGGCCGAAGCCAGCCTAGCCGAATCCGGCAAGGATATGCACACTGTGGAGCCCCGAGAGTCGGGAGGCTCTAAACAATGTGACTTTACTAGTCGCGCTTTATTCGTAAGGTGCGACGTCAAAGCCCATTCGGAACGCGGCGATCGGTGTGAGCGGTTTAACACGTGCACCACGGCGCCGAAGTTTCCAAATTAGTTCAGTTCGATGTCGGGGCTCGAAATTAGTCTGTAGACGACTTACGTTCCTGGCGGGGTGTTGTACTCGGTAGAGCAGCGTCGTGCTGCGAACTGTCGAGACTCAGCCCTACGCCAGGTGATTCGTCCTGAGGGCGTATCTTTTTTCAATCACGTGTGTGTGTACTATATTATCACAAGTAATATTATTGCACGAACACCACTGGGCTGCCTGGCAAACGAGTGTCATGAGTATGTCGTCCGTTCCCAATCGAAAGTAAAGCTGGACCGTCCCTTTAAGGGAGAGGGTCATATAGAGACTAGAGGTCTAGATTGAAGAAACTTGTAGGTAAGTCAAGAATTGCGCAGAGAGAAGAGCCTCAGAGCAGACTCTGTGCATCTCCCGCGTTTAGACCGGTGAAACCGCGAGGTTGGTAAGACCATGGGTTAGTGGTGGGTCTGTCCCTGTCTACGTTCGCCGGACATCATGACGGTCGGACAGGTTTTTGTGAGCTCTCCAGTTAGTTAGTGGGATAGCTAGAATTTCTTAAGCTAATGCAGTGCTAACGTTCTATACAGATTTTGTTAATATTTTTGTACTTTTAAATAGTTTTTTAGTGTCTTAAATTCTGGACCATGTTGGCGGAAATTAAAGATGGTGAAAGTGCGACAGGGCGCTATAATTTGGCTAAGTATCTTAGTTATTTAATTATACAGTAGTCGTAGTGTTATAGTTTTAACACCTTTAATAACTTTTATCGCTAGTTTTATTAGTTTTATAGTTCAATATAACCTATAAAAGCATGTGCTCGTACGACCGCGTGCTCATTGACGTTAGCGGGTGACGTTCGCTGACAGCTGTCAGCTGGTGTCAACTGAGTTGTGACAGACAACAGTGACGTACGTGTCACTCATCGACTTTACAGTTTATAATTACGCAAACGACATTTTAACTTATTGATTGATACTAAGTAACGTGAACACCTTTCGTAATGGGTGAAAAAAACGACGTCAAAGGAAATTGTGGATATGCTCAGGAAACGCAGTGAAGAGCGCATAGCGGAGGAACAGGCTATGTTAAGGCGTCTGGAGGAGGAAGACGAGGATATGGAGTCTGCCTTTAGACCACGGCTTTCTCTGGCCAGGACACCCCCAGGTGGACTAAGTCCGGCACCATCCGTGGTAGACTTAGAGACACTGGAAGCGGGAAGACTCCAGGAAGACTAAGAAACCCCAGACCTCGCCGGAGGAGGAGCAGGAAACCAGAGAGAGACAGCTGGAGATTGATCACGCACAGGATAAGACATAACTGGGTCATGCTAACAGGAGGAATTAAAGATTTTTAGGCTAAGTGGCGAACAAGCGTCGTGCTTGTGCCGTGTACCCCAATTGGGGAAGGCTGTCGACTGCCCCCCCTGCGGGGGAGAGTGTCAAAGGGACTAGAGGTCAGGAATTAAATAACTTGTAGGGAGTCAAGAAATGCGTAGAGATGAGAGCCTTAGAGCAGACTCTGCGCATCTCCCGTATTTAGGCCCGTATAACCATGATGGTTGGCAGGGCCATGGGTTGGTGGTGGGTCTGTCCCTATCTACTTCACCTTCACTCGTGTTGGTCGGACGTGTTTGCGCGCTCCCGCTTTGAAAATTCTTTTACCTGGAATTTTCGGGACTTTTTAATCCATTTATTTTGTGGGATTTAAGGGGGATTCACTGTATCACTTTTCACTACTTGGGTTAATAAAATCCGAAGATGATGGTAGGACACTATATTTCTTATTAAATCAGCGAGCGTACGCCACACGTCACATGCTTTAAGGAAAGGTGGGGCGGTCGCTCGAGGTGCGCTTGCGTTTATCGTACATGCATAACAAAAGAATTTATCTACTAATAAAATGGATACGTTTGTCCGCTGTACAAACAAATATTATTAAGTTTTATATCTATAAATAATATTATTAACTATACACAATATAAACACTAAACTAATTTATTGTTATATTATTATTTGTTATTATTGAACATGTACACTACACCACCCTCCCCCAGAGCCTTTCAACGATAGTAGTTGATGAACTTTACTCTGCGTCCTGACCGTGTCGTTTTCACGACTGGGTCATTAGATCTAGTTAAGTTCTGGTGATCAGAGGTGTCACTATGTGTAAGTGTACGTGTGTGAAGTGATGGATTTTGCAGCATGTAGGCCGGTTTAATGCGGTCTATTGATACTGTGATTGGTTTACCTTTGACGAGTATTTTAAATACTTTGTCGCTTCGTGTGATGACTTCATATGGTCCAGAATATGCAGGTTTTAAAGATTTACCTGTGGTGTCCCGAAGAATAACCTATGATGATGTAGCTAAATCCTTAAAAATAAATGTTTTGAACTAGCTATTATGATGCGTAGCTGGTGTTGGATATAAATGTCTTACGAAGCTTCGAATACGTGATAAGAAGTCCGCCGTGTCAATGGTCTCGTCAAACTGGGGGTCGAAAAATTCTCCTGGGAGACGCAATGGTTGTCCGTATAAGAGTTCTGCGGAAGAAGTTTGCATATTCTCTTTATAAACCGCTCTGATGCCCAACAAGACCAGTGGCAGAACTTCTACCGAATTTTCGTTGCTGTGACATGTGACAGCAGCCTTTAACTGCCTATGGAACCTCTCCACTAAGCCATTGCAAGCTGGATGATAGGCGAAGGATGTAGTACGGCGGTGTTTGAAGCCGATCAAGGTGGACAGATGTTTAAACATAGCCGATTCAAACTGGCGGCCTCTGTCTATCACAATGTCGGTAGGACAGCCGAATCGGGATATCCGTCCGCTAATTAAAGCCTTTGCCACCGTTTCAGCTGTTATATCGACGAGAGGTAATGCCTCGGGCCATCGAGTGAAACGGTCAACGGCTGTGAAGCAATAGCGGAAGTCTTGACTTGGTGGTAATGGTCCTATAAGGTCTACGTGCACAAAAACAAACGTAGTTTGTGGTAGTTCATAGCTACCTACTGGAGCAAAGTTGTACCGGGTAATCTTACAACTTTGACAAGATGGACAGGTACGTACCCATTCACGGCAGTCGTTCCTAATGCCAGGCCAAACATATCGTTCCGCAACTAATTTAACGGAAGCCCCCGTGGCGCCTGGATGGCTTAAGCTGTGAAGACTTTCAAAAATTCTTCGGCGCAGCTTAATAGGTATGTATGATCTTTGGGTGGAATTACTGACATCGCAGTATATTACACTCCTAGAACCAGGAATTTTTACCTTTTCCAGGTTTAAAGACGTACCGCTGTTCAAAAGTTTTAAAAGTTCGCTGTCTTCACGTTGTTCTAAGGCGATCATTTCTGCGGTTACCGGCATGGTGATATCCTCAATGCGAGACAGAGTGTCCGCCACGATGTTGTCTTTTCCGGATATATGTCTAATATCTGTTGTAAATTGAGCAATGAGATCCAAATGCCGAAACTGCCTGGGTGAACAAATTTCTTTGCTAGAGTGAGAGGCAAATAAATGTAAGGGGCTTGTGATCGGTGTATATTTTAAAGTCACGAGCTTCCAACATATGCCGAAAATACTTTACACTCTCATAAATTGCGAGCAGTTCGGGGTCATAAGGGGAATATTTAATTTGTGCAGGACTCAACTTACGCGAAAAGAAAGCTAAAGGTTGCCAAGAATTTCCTACTTTTTGGTTAAGGACCGAGCCTATGGCCTTGTCTGACGCATCAGTTACCAATGCCATTTTCGCACTGCAGACAGGATGAGCGAGCAAAGTTGCGCGACAAAGACTGTCTTTACATAGCTGGAATGCTTGTAACTCCTGGGTTGAAAATTTAACTGAGTGTGACCCTTTAACTGAACCAGTCAAAAGAGCGTTTAATGGGGCTTGGTCGTTGGCAGCACCCGGGATGAACCTACGATAGAAATTAAGCATTCCTAAAAATCTGCGTAGTTCCTTAACCGTTTTAGGGACTGGAAAGTTTTGAATAGCCTCGACCTTTGAAGACAATGGCCTCGTACCTTCAGCGTTAATACAGTAACCAAAAAAAGTAACTTCAGATACTCCGAAGATGCACTCGGCTGTATTAATAACCATACCGTATTACTTCAGCCTGGTGAATAGCTGATGTAAGTGCTGCTCGTGCGTCTTCTGGTCTTTCGAAAAGACCAAGAAATCGTCCAAGAATGCATATGTGAAATCAAGGCCCCGCAGCAAAACGTTGAAATGTCTGTCCGGCATTGCGAAGACTAAACGTCATACATGGAAATTCGTAAAGACCGAACGGAGTAGTGATCGCGGTCTTCGCGATATCGCCAGGGTTAACGGGTAACTGGTTATATGCTTTTACCAGGTAAATTTTTGAAAATACAGCAACAGAGTAAATGTTTTGTTTAATTTATCTCTGACGTTTTTAAATGTTTATCGTGGCATGCATATTAACGTCCATCGAGATATTAGTAAATGTCAAGCAAACGTCACTTTCTCGATCGAGATGTATCTCGTGGTGTTTATCCTAAGCCTGCTGATGGTAAGAGTCAACCATCGCCTATAGACACCAAAGATGTTAATGGTGCGTTGCTATCTTGCTAATGCCACATGCATAAGTTTACCGACTACCTTACCCTCCAAACCGGAACACGACAGTGACAAGCATATATCGGCCGACCTTATATCGGCATACTTTAAATACAGTGACGATATAGCCGTTCACCTGCAAGGGTTACAAGCGGTAATTCCTATACTTCATGGTAAAAAAGTTTTTATCGGGGTAGACTCAAACGCGCACTCTCCATTGTGGCATTGCGGGCCGGATACAGAGAACAGAAGACGACAAATGGAAGGGTTCATTTTGGAACATAGCTTAAGTATTAATAATGAAGAAGACCAGCCCCCCGCATTCAGTGGACCTAACGGGCAATCAAATATTGATTTAACACTAACTAGCAGGAACGTCGCAGTGTCGGGGTGGAGGGTGCACGTGGGAGCCAGTATGAATGATCATCAGTTAATCACTGTATTATAGGTGATTATAGGTGATTAACTGACGATCACTTAGATCGTCAGTTAATCACCTATAATATTGATGGCCACCTAGGAAGAGCGATGCCTGAGTGTGAGTATGGAAGTGCTGCAGAACCGGTAGAAGAGCCGGTGGCCTATAGGACGCGGGGGGTTCGACTGGTCTCGCTTTCGATCGGACTTCCACATTAGGATGGGGAGGGTAAAATGGTTATCGAGTGCTGAAAACGTATGTCAGCAGATGTCCAACTTGATCAAGCGGACGGCTGACGAGTGCCTAAGATGCGAGCCAAAAACTACTACGCGACAAAACCAATGGTGGAATCAGGAACTTGAGCGTTTGAAGTTAGCCTGTCGTAAGTACAGACGTCTGTGGCAGGGCCGTAGAGGTAGGGGGGATGAAAGTGAATAGGCAGCTCTTCATCGCCATCGTGAGGCGCGGGCGAAATATCGGCGGGCAATTCAAGAGGCGCAGACCGCATACTTAAGGCGTGTTATTGGTATAAGGTGCAACTTTGTATGTATTATGTTTTTGAATAAAACTGCAACGTCCTATCTCTGTGACAATTTATTGCAACTGACTTGCGAACAAACAAATATGCATTTATATTATAATAATGAATAGCAGTACCTAATATGGAATAAATAACATAACATACCGCCCCCAAAAGGCATATAAGCCCTTTTAAGCATACAGTTAACTAATCAAGTAAAGCAAGCTAACAATAAGAATACAAAGAGAATTTATAGTTTTAAAAAATCAAGAATTTACTTGCAACATGATTACAGGTGATCTAATTTCCATTTATGTTAAAGTTCATAGGAAGGGCGCACAATTTAGTAACACAGCGTTTAACAGTATTACTTCCACTCTTAACACTATAAACTCTGGTGTGTCCATCACTTCCTGGATGTTTATTTATGATACGTCCCAGACACCATTTACCAGGTGGCAGACTTTCTACTTTCACTAGCACTATGTCTCCAAGTTCAAATTCACGCTGTTGCCTTTGCCATTTCGGACGTTGCTGTAATCTTGTGAGATATTCCGTGTTCCAGCGATTCCAAAAATTAGATAGTAATTTTTGTAAATGTTGCCATCTTGACAAATTTGAAATTGGAGTGTCTGTTAGATCTGCTGAAGGAACAACTATTGGGGCTTGGCCAATCAAAAAATGGCCAGGTGTTAAAATATCTATCGTTTCAGGATCCTCTGTGTCAATAGGAGTCAGCGGTCGAGAATTCAAGCATGCTTCAATTTGGCACAAAATGGTAGTCATTTCTTCGAAGGTAAGGTTAGTGGATAATACACGTTTCAAATGATACTTAACTGACTTTACGCCAGATTCCCATAATCCTCTGAAGTTTGGGCTATAGGGCGGAATGAAGTGCCATCGGGTACTATCTTGGGCCAAGGTCTCGGCAATGTCCTTTTCAAACACTAATCCAGCATCCTTCCAAGCTACTTGGAGCTCCTTGTCAGCGCCAATGAAGTTACGACCTTGGTCACTCCATAGATGGGCACATTTGCCCCTTCTGGCCACAAACCTTCTAAAAGCACCGATGAAAGCCTCAGACGTCAAGTCACCCACTAGCTCAAGGTGTATAGCCTTGGTGGACATGCATTCGAAGAATGCAATATGAAGAGTGCAATAAGAGTGCAATATATGCTTTTCTTGTTTTGGCTCCTCTGCCTTTATAATTTAAAATGTGAAAAGGTCCACAGAAGTCGTCTCCGCTGTTCAAAAATGCTCGGGCTGATGTCACTCTTTCTTTAGGTAAATCTCCCATAATCTGTGTTCTAGCTGTGGCTCTCTGCCTGGCACAAGTCAAACGTTGGTGGATATGCTTCTTAACTGATCCCTTTACCTTCAGAATCCAATATTTAGAGCGCAGGTAACATAGCATTAACTGAACGCCACCGTGCATTGTACGAGAATGAGCATCAGCAATAATTAATGATGTTAAATTATTTTTTGTACCTATAATCATTGGATGTTTTTCTTTCAGTTCAGAATGACGGAAGCGACCACCCACCCTGAGAGTACCTTCTTCATCCAAGTAAGGATTCAGATTTTTAAATAACTATTCTTTTTCACAGGTTTGTTGTTCTTTAATCTTTGAATATCCTCTGTAAAATCATCACTTTGTATTAGTCTTATGCAAACCTTCAATGTCTCATCTAGTTCTTGTGGTTTCAATATTTTCGAATTGGAGTTCTTTTGAAATTTAAAAATCTCCGTCAGTATGTGATTACTCTAAGCATTTCCTGAAGGGTGTCAAATTCTTCGAATTGATCTGTTAATTTCCTTGTTTTTGATATATACTGTTCCTGTAAGTTGACATTAACTAATATTTTGTCTCTTTTTGCTTCCAAATCAGTTGCTTCTATTTTATTGTTAGGAAATCTTATTTCTTTTTCTGTCAACCATTTCGGTCCTGTCCACCACATATTTTTAATTTCGACAGAAGCATTCTCCTAGACGCTATATCTGCAGGGTTGCTTTTGGACTCCACATAATTCCATCTATTACAGTGTACATGTTCTAAAATTTCAACTACACGATTCGCTACAAACAGTTTCCATTTATGTGGGTCTCCTGCGAGCCAAGCTTGGACAATAGTCGAATCTGTCCATGCAAATATTTGTGATGATGGTATCCTCATAGCTTGTGATACTTGCTTGAGCAACCGGGATAACAGTAAAGCACCACATAACTCTAAACGAGGAATCGAGATGGTACGTAATGGCGCAACTCTGGTTCTGGCAGTGACCAATTTGGTAGTGATTGCTCCATCTTCGTTTTCAATTCTAGCGTATACAACCGCTGCGTAAGCCTGCGTTGACGCGTCACAGAAGCCATGAATTTGTAGTGAGTTTAAGGTTTTCGTAGTTGTACCGATCCATCTGTCCACTTCAACTTCGTTAATTTGTTGCAAATCTGTTCTTATAGAAGCCCATTCGTCCAGTAAAGGTGAACAGATCTTGTCGTCCCAATTTAACTTTTCTACCCACAATTTTTGGATAAATATCTTTGTCATTACAATACTTGCTGCTAGTCAACCAAGTGGATCAAAAAGCTTTTGAATATCAGATAAAACACTTCTTTTGGTAATAATTGCAGGACTTGTTGGCAGGACGACTCCATACTGAAATTTATCTCTACCCATGTTCCATTTAATTCCTAATGTCTTTACAGTTCCGTCAATATTTAGATCCACATGGGCACCGCTGGATCGATCGCATGGTTGGATGGATTGCATAAAGTCAAGGTTGTTTGTAGCCCATTTTGTCAGAGTAAAGCCTCCTTTCTTCAGGATGTTATTTATTTCTCTGGCTTCAGCTATGGCTTCATTTGGCGTATCAGCTCCGCACATTAGGTTATCCATATAGAACTCTTCTTTAATTATTTGAGCTGCTCTGGGATGATTTTGGCCCTCATCGTCTGCGAGCTGATGCAGAGTCCGAATAGCAAGATATGGCGCAGAAGCAGTACCGAAAGTTACTCGAAGAATTCTATACTCTTTAAAGTTTTCTGAGTCATCGGAGCGCCACAAGATTCACTGGTAAGTATCAGCATCTAATGGATTTACTAATATTTGACGATACATTTTTTGTATTTCACTTATGTAACATATCCTTTTCATTCTCCATCTCATTATCAGGTTACGAAGATCTTCTTGCAACGGAGGACCTATGAGAAGTTCGTCATTTAGCGAGACGTTATTCAAACCCTTGCAGGAAGCATCAAACACCAATCTAATCTTAGTGGATTCCTTATCTTCACGGTATACTGCATGGTAAGGTAAGTATACACACTTTTCTTTGTCTTTATCTCCCTTAGGTACTTCTTCCATATGTTGTAGATGTAGATATTCCTCTATTATGTTAGTAAATTTTTCCTTTAGCTTAGGCATTTTCTCGAATCTTCTCTCTAGCTGTAATAACCTTTTCTGTGCTATACTTCTTGTATTTCCTTCTATGCATGTCGGTGTTTCTGTTTTGAACGGTAGCTTTACAACATACCTTCCTTCCGTAGTCCTAGTGTGTGTATTTTCGTAAATCTCTTCACATAATAGTTCTTCTCTAGTTAATTTTCTCTTTATATCTCTATCTATTTCCCATATAGATTTTAAAGCTTCATCCATTTCTACTTGGTGATGCATGACTAAAACATTTTGCTGTGGATTATCTTCAATCTCTCCAAATAAGATCCATCCAAGGTTGGTTTTCTGAGCACTTGGTGTACCTCGTGGACCCTTGATTAAATCTGGTTGCAATATTTGTGCATATTTTTTTACTCCAAGAAGCAAATCTATAGAACCTGATGTATAGTATCTCGGATCAGCCAGGTGTAACCCTTCTAAGTGTGACCAGTGATTTACAGCAATTGTTCTAGTGGGAATTTTTGTGGTAAGTTGTTAAGACATAACATAAGCTTTCACAGATAAACTGAAATTAGAATTTCGAGAACTTACTTGACACTGTACCACATGATTTACATTGGTTCTGGTAGACCCCACTCCTACTACACTTCCTCTTGCTGGTTGTTTGGTAAGCCTTAATGTTTGAGCCGCTTTCTCGCTTATGAATGATGCCTGCGATCCTTGGTCTATTAGCGCCCTCAGTACCATGGTTTGATTTTGCTCACCTCTTACTATAACCATAGCGGTGGCTAATAGTGCGACATTCTGCTTAGTGTGATGAGATGCTGTCATTGAATTGACTTGAATGTCTTCTGCATCATCTTCTATATTGCAATATAAAGCTGATTGGTCAGATGTTTCTGTGGCATTGTTTTCTTTATTTTCAGCTTGGTGTAGAAGAGAATGATGACGTCTATGACATATACTACAGTACATGCGGAGTCTACATTTGTAGGCCGTATGCCCTGATGCTAAGCAGTTAAAACACAAGTTATGTGTTTTCACATAATCCAATCTTTGTGCGGGTTGCAGGTTGGTAAATTCTTTGCAGTGACATAATGTGTGGTTATCTTTGCACATAATACATTTCTTTTCCGACAGGCGCGGTGGTGTAGACGAGACGGTGTTGACGTGGAATGATCGTTCTTTGACGGGCTTTTCTCGTGAACCTGATGAAATAAGCTCTAAAGTTCGGTATCTACACTGAAGAAATTTCTTTAAATCGCTCCAAGTTGGTAAAGCTTCAGTTTCTTCCTTATATGCATATTCTTCCCACTCTTTGTGAGACTCTTGGTCCATTTTCTGCACGACGACAAAAATTATAACAGGATCCCAAGAATCTATATTGATATCCATGTTCTTTAAACTATTTAAGCACTCGGTTGTAGTGTCCAATAAACATTTTATTTGATTAGCTGATTGACAAGTAATTTTCTTCTGCAAAAATAGTCTTTTCATCACGGACTTGACAATCAAACGTTTATTTCCGTATCGGGTTTTTAAGGCTTCCCAGGCTTGCGTATAATTTTTATGAGTAATTTGAATATGCCGAATTAATGCTGCCGCTTCACCACTTACACTTGATTTTAAATAATGTAATTTTTGTACGTCTTCAATAGTCTTGTTTTTGTGTATGAGCGAAACAAAAATCTTCAAAAGTTGGCCACTCTTCATAATTTCCACTGAATGTCGGTAGCTGAATTCTCGGCAGCTTTACGAGAGTGTCACCCCTTGCTTGTTCTACATTAGGATCAGATATATTATGTGACGATGTTGATGAATCTAACGAAATTAACATATCACGTAAATCGGCTTGTAAAACGACGTATAAATCTTCGTAAATGTAGAACTCTTCGTTTAAAAATTACTTAATAATTTAATATCATCTATATGTAATAACTTTCTAAACTGTAAATTTATGAACATTGAAATACCTAAATATGCTACATATGAATATTATAATAAAAAAAAATATTTACTAGATTGCACTAGAAAGATCAACTTCCATTTAGATATGCAATATTATATTAAGAGGTTTTTGACGCTCAAAAATGAGCACAAACGTAGGTCAACTGGTAAGATTAGCAATAATAACTCGGAAATTTTAAAACCTGGAACCATACCCTTCTATTTTCCAGTGATTAATAAAAATGTTCATGTGATTAATAACAGAGATTACTCAAAACAAAACACGTTTTTTCGTTCGTAAAAACTATAATGGGACAAAAAATCAAAATAACTTAGGAGATATAGCCACAATATTTCACCAGAATATAGCAGGTGTTTTAAATAAATTAGATGATCTGGAACTGTGTTTATGTGAGCATTCGAAATATAATAAGCCTATAGAAGTTATGTGTTTGTCGGAAACATTTTTAAAGCGGGGGGACGAGAACTTCATTAGGATCAAAGATTTTAAATTGATTTCTTCCTTTTCTAGACAAAAAGAAAAGAGAGGTGGGGTCTGTATATTGGCAAAAAACTCTGTGAATTGCACACCACTTACTATAGACGTAAATGTGTTAAGCGAAAAAACATTTGAATGCTGTGGAGTGGTCATACCATCATACAAATGCATAGTAGTATGTGTATACCGAATACCAAACTCGGATCCCTATATATTCTTAAATAAATTAGATCTATTGTTAAATAAAATAAATAAGACGAAATACCGCATTGTGATTTCTGGAGATTTTAACATCGATATACTGAAAAATAACAAAGTAACATGTGATTTCAAAAATTTATTGTTAAATTACAATTTACACTATCACATCAATGAACCTACGCGCCAGCAATCCTGTATAGATAATATTATTAGTAGTGATAAGCAGGCGGTAGGAAAGGTACACCACTATTATTTATCAGATCATGACACTGCTCAAACCCTACAATTACCCACTGTACATGAAAAACCGAAAAAAAATCATTGGTACATACTAAAACGAGACTACAACCACGAAAATGTGGTGAAATTTAACAAATGTCTGGCTAGTCTAACCTGGTCTGAAGTTTACAATATAAAAGACTTCAACACTGCCTTTGATGTTTTCTATGATACTTTTAAAATGTTTTTCGAACTTTGCTTCCCTATTAAAAAATTAGAATAAATAATAATAATAATTGTCATAAGTGGATAACTAAAGGTATCAAAAAATCAGCGATCACAAAAAGAAAATTAAGATTTACATATTACAAAAACAAAAACATTGAAAATAAGTTAAATTTTATGAATTATAACAAGTTATTTAAGAAATGTATACAATTATTGAAGTTAAATACTAATAATCAATATATCACGAATGCAAAAGACAAATGTAGAGCGACTTGGAAATTAATTGGAAATAAGTCAGAAAAGGGTGTCGAAGTAGATAGTATCAGTTATAAGGGGGAAAAGTTATATGAACCATTAAAAATTGCAAACTGTTTCAATAACTTCTTTACTACTTCAGTAAATACGACAAATATTACGACAAAAAATTATAAAGTATCTGATAAAATCAATTCCACAAAATTTTTAGACCAGTCGCAAATGATGAGATTTCAAAAATAATAATGTCTCTTAAAAATACATATGCAGTAGGAGTCGATTCAATATCGACAAATATTATAAAAAAGTGCGGTAAGTATATAGCTCCAGTTCTTACATATCTAATTAATCGATATTTTAGACAAGGAATTTTCCCATGTAGCTTAAAAAAAGCAATAGTTAAACCCATTTTTAAAAAGGGTGATAAAATGGAAGTCAATAATTACAGACCAATAACATTAATACCAGTGCTTTCAAAAGTATTTGAAAGAGCCATGTATACTAGATTAAATAATTACTTAAATAAATTTAATGTTATAGCGAACGAGCAGAACGGATTTCAGAAAAATAAGTCTACTACACTTACAGTATACAAAATGATAAAAAATATTGTAGAAAATATAGACAAACGTAAGACTACTTCCGTCATATTCTTTGACATGAGCAAGGCGTTCGATAATGTTCACCACCAGATATTATTAAATAAATGCGAAAATTATGGTATAAGAGGTAATGCAAACAAGTGGATTGAGAGTTATTTAAAAAATAGAATGCAATGTGTAGAAATTTTACGTCTAGATAGAACTAAAACGGTTAGAGCTTACAGATCAGGTTTTGTAACAAAAGAAACTGGTGTATCACAAGGAAGCGCTCTTGGTCCCTTGCTCTTTCTACTCTACATAAACGACTTGCCAAAAGAAACAAAATGTAAAAGTATATTATTTGCCGATGACATAGCAGTAATAGTATCAGATAACCATAATAACAAGAATAAATATAAACAGTTCTATCAACAATTGACTCTATAACATCCTGGTTAGAACGTAACAACTTAACGGCTAACCTTTCAAAGACAAAGTTAGTCCAATTTACAAATTACAAAAATGAGTGCCATGATTTAGAAATTAACTATAAGGGTAGTTTAATTAACGAAGTAAAAGAAGTAAAATTTTTAGGAGTAAACTTAGATAGAAATTTGAACTGGAAACCACATGTTGATACAGTTTATAAAAAAATCAATAAATTTGTATACACCCTCAAAAAAATCCGAAAAACGGTGGGACTCAATGCAGCATTAACTGCTTATCATGGTTATATAGGCTCTGTTTTGAGGTATGGACTTATTACTTGGGGTAACTGTACCAATATAAACCAGGTTTTTATTGCGCAAAAGAAATGTGTTCGAGCTTTGTGTAGTGCGGATCCAACTGAGTCATGTAAGCCATTGTTTAAGCAACTTAACTTGTTAACCTTAACTGGATTGTATATATTAGAGTCATGTTTATTTGTTAGAAAACACCAAGAACTATTCAATAAACTAAATGATAACAAAAGGGTATGGTCTAGGGATCCAACCAGGCTACAAGTCCCAACGAGTTTTTCTGCATTGTACTCAAAAAATTGCCATGCTATGATAATATATATTTACAATAAATTACCTAAAACAATCCGCGAACTACCATTAAGACAATTTAAAAATGTATTATCTAAACTGTTAACGCAAAAAGCTTACTACAATATTGCCGAGTATCTAAATGATAAAATTGTTGTATAATAATAATTGCAAACCTGACAAACTAGCAAGTATAATCCACTGGATATGCGCTTAAGTCTGATAATTTGAAGTTATAATAATACAACGAGTTATCTGTCTCTTCTTTTTATTGTAAAAATGTTACTTAATAAAATATAATTCTATGTATATTATCAAATATTAACTAATAATAAAATAAAATGTGACATTCTCTTTTATCGTTATTATCTTAATAAAATATAATTAAATGTATATAATCAAATATTAACCAATAAAAAAACAGTAGCAGTCGTGGGACTGCCGATAGAAGTGAAAACGGAACTATTAAGTTGAGAGTAATTAAAACTATATGCAAAACATAGCTATAGATATACTATTATCATTAGCATGTCGGTGACGCGAACCGAGGATTTTACCCTCTACCAAAACGCTCAACGCGCCTAAAGAAGTTTTCACTTCAATAAAATAAAATGTGACATTCTTTTATATAATTACCTTAATAAAATATAATGAAATGTGAATTAGCAAATTTTAAATAACAATAATATATAATGTCTCATTTTATATAACATTTAATTAAATAAGTTATAAGTTTATAATAATTTTGCACACCGGCACTACCGGTTGACTATGGCGGGCTAGAAATAATGTTGTAACACCTATTGTATAACCCATTTTCATGCAAATAAAATATTCTATTCTATTCTATTTTAGAAAGTAGGGTAAAATTCCTCTTTTTTCTAGCGGTATTATTTTTAACAAGTCTTGATGCGCCTGCTTAAACGTATTCCAATAATCGTCTATTATTTTTAACCTGGTTTCAATATATCCCTTTGTTAGGCGCGACTTTGGTCATTTCTTTAAATTAACGTTTTTAAAATTAACGTGGCGTTTTTCCAACAGTGTGGAAGAGTGGTAGGTTAGCGGTGATACCTAAGGAAAATGGGAAACCACTGTCGGACCGGAAGGCGTATAAGCCGATAACACTGCTGCCAATTTTGGGAAAAATTCTGGAGAGAGTAATGATAGAGCGTGCCCCGACCGTATTCAGAAGCCTATCTGCGAGGCAGCATGGCTTTGTTAAGGGACGTTCCACGAAGACGGCTCTAGCCGAAGTGCTGGATACGGCTTTCCGGACAAAATCCAAATATGTACAAGTGGTGTTACTGGACATATGCGGGGCCTTCGATAACGCGTGGTGGCCAATGATCATGCTCAAGTTGAAGCAGCGTGGTTGCCCGCCTAACATTTACAAAATGGCGAGCTAATTCGTGCAGAGACGTGTGGGCATGTTCGTTGGAGACCACGTGGAATGGGGAAGACCTCTACCATGGGGTGCCCTCAGGGCTCTGTACTGGAACCAGCCCTGTGGAACGTCTTGTCGGACGACGCATTGCGCCTGCCTATGCCGGAAGTGGTATCCCTGACGGCATACGCGGACGACATCACCCTTGTCATAGAGGCGGTGACCCGCAGCGAAATTGAGAAGAAGGCGGACGAGGTGATAAAGCTTATAGTAGAATGGGGGAGTCGAAGTCGTCTTAGTTTTTCGCAGGAGAAAACCAAGACGATGACCATAAAGGGTGCTTTTAAGAGGCCGCCCACGATTAGGTTGCAGGAGAGATCAGTTGGCAGTGTGGATTACGCCAAAGTGTTAGGTTTTATGCAGTATGCTGTTTGTGTCGAAGAAAAAATCGACTTGTAAGAGGGTGGTAGAGGCTTTAGCATCTTTAAGCTTGCAAAGTGATTTTATTAGTGAAAGAAATGAGCTTCTATTATGGACCTAATAAATGATAACCGATACTGATTTGGTAGATGCTAAATTGAGGTAATTATCACCTGGCAAACCCTTCTAGAATAGTTATAAGTTGGAACTTTAATTTCAAAAAGGTATTGTACAAGAGTTTTTGATAATTATGGAAATAAATGGTTTGTTATATCACATTTTTAAGATCTTTAACATAGATGAAGAAGATATGACTTTCTTTTCTATGTGATCACAACCAATACTGAATTTGTAAATGCTAAATTTGCCAACTAATTTTATTAGTGATTTTATTAGTGAAAGAAATGAGCTTATTTTATGGAGGATTCTACTAATTATCATCTGGCAAATTCTTAATTGTTCTTATCCCCTTGATTTAAAATGTAATTGTGCTAGAGTAAGTGGTCCGGTTCTACACAGGGAGACAGTTATTGGGGAGCTGTGGCAAAATCCTCAACACATTGTGTCTTGTAAACACTCTCATATACTTTGTGTTCTAATATCATACGAAAAAAAAAAGTACAAGCATTTGACCATTATAAGTGTAATTGTCAAAATAATATGTATACTTACATATTACTTACAAGAGTAATCAAATCAAAAAGCAATTTATCTGTATAAATTTAATTATTAATTTTGTTGCCTTTATGAACTTTTGACTCTATCAATAAATTAGAACTTAGTGTTCTTTTATGTAGGTACTATTGAACTCCTATATCTAGCTATTATTAATTCTGAACATGGAGAGCTTCTTTTAGAAAAAATTATCATTGTGTTAAAGCTTAAAGTACCTACCGTACCATATACTTACAATTTTTAATGATTAACACTCAGGCCAACAAAAATGGTCCGGGGATTAACCATTACACTATTAACTATAGCATGTTGATGCAGTGATGCTTGCATATACCATTTTAAATATTTTATTTGATTTCAGATTTATTATTTCATTAATCAGCTACAACTTCTTAGTCACAAAAGTTCCATGTTGATGTTTGCTGGTACCTACTGTACCATACACTTACAATTTTTAACGATTAACACTCAGGCCAACAAAAATGGTCTGAGGATTAACCATTACACTATTAACTCTAGCATATTGACGCAGTGATGCTTGCATATACCATTTTAAATATTTTATTTGATTTCAGATTTAATATTTCATTAAGCAGCTACAACTTCTTAGTCACAAAAGTTCTATGTTGATGTTTGCTGGTGGGTCCTAACTACTGAAAAGTGTATAAGAGTGCAGAGAGTGAATTGGTAGTATTTAACAAGCAGAGTAAATTCGAACCCAATAACACTACTAAATAATATCCTAATACATACTTATGTTGCTCTATATGCCGAAGCCAAAACATCAAACACAACTGTTCCAATACAAGAGTTGCAGTACCTATCACATTGTGAATTGCTACCAGCAATACTAAGTGATCCAAAACAGCACCCTGACAGATCTATATAACTTGAGGCAAGGCACTAACAGGGAACCACATATGAGAAGGACAAAAGATTTAAGATAATTGTTTTTTTTTTTGAATAAAGACTATGGGAAAAGAAAAAGCATTAACTTGCAGTTTTTATTTTTACCTTGTACCTACTAAAAAACTTTACAGTTTTGTAATAATTATAATAAGATGTAAAATTTTTTTAGCTGAAAAATAACCAGCCATAAGATTTAATTTTATTCAATAATGATAAACTTCTACACTTAGATACAAAATGTTTTCCAGCTTTTACTTTTCCACTGTTTGTTTTGGACGATGAAATAGCTGGTAAAGTTATACATGTATAAGACTCCACCACAAGGATAGCAACGCACCATTATCATCTTTAGTGTCTATAGGCAATGGTTAACTCTCAATGAGGGGAGCCTTTGCTTGTTTGCTATCTTATCATCTGGCAAATTCTTTATTTTTTCTAATTCTTCAATTTTAAATTTATTTTCCTTTTTTGCCCCCTTAGTTTAAAAAAGAAAATCTGTGTTAGATTAGGTAATATTAAAACAAATACTTAGGTACAATAGTAATAAAAGAAACAATCTATTCATATAAATTTATTTTATTATATGACCACACAGATAGTAATACACCATTAACATCTTGGTGTCTAGGCGATTAATTCTTCCAAGAGCCATTTGCTTTGTTTGTTATCCTATAATATAAAAAGAGAAACTTGTCTTATGCTATGCAAACAATTTTATTTTGACGTAGGAATTAGTTCAATTATAACTGTTACGCTCATCACACACGGTTAAGATACTATAATATTTTATCTTGAGATAGCCTAATATAAAAGTATACAGTATCTTAAGGTATCACACATGGCTAAGATACAATAATATTGTATTCATTGATTATAATAGTTAGTTAGTTAGTTATAGAATAGAATGATACAATAACTATTATAGGACCATTACCACCAAGTCAAGACTTCCGCTATTGCCTCACAGCCGTTGACCATTTCACTCGATGGCCCGAGGCATTACCTCTCGTCGATATAACAGCTGAAACGGTGGCAAAGGCTTTAATTAGCGGACGGATATCCCGATTCGGCTGTCCTACCGACATTGTGATAGACAGAGGCCGCCAGTTTGAATCGGCTATGTTTAAACATCTGTCCACCTTGATCGGCTTCAAACACCGCCGTACTACATCCTTCGCCTATCATCCAGCTTGCAATGGCTTAGTGGAGAGGTTCCATAGGCAGTTAAAGGCTGCTGTCACATGTCACAGCAACGAAAATTCGGTAGAAGTTCTGCCACTGGTCTTGTTGGGCATCAGAGCGGTTTATAAAGAGGATATGCAAACTTCTTCCGCAGAACTCTTATACGGACAACCATTGCGTCTCCCAGGAGAATTTTTCGACCCCCAGTTTGACGAGACCATTGACACGGCGGACTTCTTATCACGTATTCGAAGCTTCGTAAGACATTTATATCCAACACCAGCTACGCATCATAATAGCTAGTTCAAAACATTTATTTTTAAGGATTTAGCTACATCATCATAGGTTATTCTTCGGGACACCACAGGTAAATCTTTAAAACCTGCATATTCTGGACCATATGAAGTCATCACACGAAGCGACAAAGTATTTAAAATACTCGTCAAAGGTAAACCAATCACAGTATCAATAGACCGCATTAAACCGGCCTACATGCTGCAAAATCCATCACTTCACACACGTACACTTACACATAGTGACACCTCTGATCACCAGAACTTAACTAGATCTAATGACCCAGTCGTGAAAACGACACGGTCAGGACGCAGAGTAAAGTTCATCAACTACTATCGTTGAAAGGCTCTGGGGGAGGGTGGTGTAGTGTACATGTTCAATAATAACAAATAATAATATAACAATAAATTAGTTTAGTGTTTATATTGTGTATAGTTAATAATATTATTTATAGATATAAAACTTAATAATATTTGTTTGTACAGCGGACAAACGTATCCATTTTATTAGTAGATAAATTCTTTTGTTATGCATGTACGATAAACGCAAGCGCACCTCGAGCGACCGCCCCACCTTTCCTTAAAGCATGTGACGTGTGGCGTACGCTCGCTGATTTAATAAGAAATATAGTGTCCTACCATCATCTTCGGATTTTATTAACCCAAGTAGTGAAAAGTGATACAGTGAATCCCCCTTAAATCCCACAAAATAAATGGATTAAAAAGTCCCGAAAATTCCAGGTAAAAGAATTTTCAAAGCGGGAGCGCGCAAACACGTCCGACCAACACGAGTGAAGGTGAAGTAGATAGGGACAGACCCACCACCAACCCATGGCCCTGCCAACCATCATGGTTATACGGGCCTAAATACGGGAGATGCGCAGAGTCTGCTCTAAGGCTCTCATCTCTACGCATTTCTTGACTCCCTACAAGTTATTTAATTCCTGACCTCTAGTCCCTTTGACACTCTCCCCCGCAGGGGGGGCAGTCGACAGCCTTCCCCAATTGGGGT